>OV815287.1:18309084-18625257 GCA_929108145.2 Limnephilus rhombicus | reverse complement strand
TATTCCTCGCAAAAATAAAGTTGGTTGTTTTCAGGTGGAAAAAATATAACAAGCAGTAATTGTTGAATGAAACACTAGTATATATTGAATTATTTGGCGGGTATTTGATAAGCCGCCATAGCTCAGTGGTCAGAGCATTCGACCGGCAATCGGAAGGACACGGGTTCAAGTCCCGTTGGCGGCAAGTATCTTTTCTCGGAAGATTTTTCAATGTAAATGAGTGTTTCAGGCTGACAATTATTGCTTGTAATAATTAAAAACATATAAATTTAATGCAGACCACTTTTATTTTATTAACACTTTTATATAGTTTATTATAACAATCTGAATATAATAAACTAGTGGTTCATATTCATAATACAAAACTAACTGCAAATGATGGACTTTTGAGTTTCAGAAGGAAATGTGCGCTAAAAAAATGGTTAATTGAAAGAACTTTTTTGTACTAACTTCTGTTATTTCCGCTTTTCGTTTTAATGTTTTTTCCATTATTATTTTTCTCTTGTATTTTCTTTTTATTTCTTTCATTTTCTCTGTTCTGTATTTCTTATAAATTTTATTAACAATTTATTTTTTTCATGTACCTGTTTATTTTATGTACCTGTCTCAATTTAAAAAAGTAATTGTCAAAAGAACCCGTTGACAAACTGATATCAATCAGTTTAACGGGACTTAATTTAAAAATGTAAAAAAACTGTAAATAAATAATAAAGTAATTTTATTAATAAACAAAAAAAAAATAAGATAACGTACCCATACTACGTGACCTGTTCAGGGGGGGGGGGGTCTTCAAAAAACCACGCTTGGTACAAATAGCTTAGGTTTTTAGTCACCGGGGGGAGGGGAGGGGGGAGGGGGGGGGGGGGGGGGGGGGGTTAAAAATTGCAAAAAATTGGTCACGTAGTATGAGTACGTTCCCTAAAAATAAAAAGTGTTAATGAAATAAAAGTGGTCTACAACAAATTAACGTGTCTCTTTATTGTAAATTTTATTTGATTAATTTGTGTTATTTCACAATTAATTAATTAAAAATAATATATTATATATTTGCGGAACGTTACAGAGTGGAAGATACTCTCAGTTAGTCTCAGTATCGTCCTGGACCAACAATCAGAATTTTAACGTTGCTTGAAATGGCTTTAGCCGTGTTTGGTGATCAGATCTGGGGACCAGATCTGTCCAGACCAGGTATGGGGGCTCCATCGAAGCCAGAGTAAAGTTAGCCTCCCAAAAACTGGGCGTACTGTACAGGGCCCGCAGATACTTTAATAGTACACAACTGCTAACCCTGTACAAATCACAAGTGCGCCCCACGGTTGACAGCCACCTCTGGTCTGGAGCTCCAAAATACCTGAAAAATATCCTCGATTCTGTGCAGAAACGGGCGGTCCGTTTGACAGATTCTCCCATCTTAACAGACGGATTGCAATCTTTAGAGCATAGGCGTCGGGTGGGAATGCTATCCTTGTTCTGCCGGTATTACAATGGAAGATCCTCCGAGTAACTAGCATAATTGATCCCTTCGGCACCGGTGCATAGTCGGGAAACACGCCAAACGCGTGCCCAACATTTGTACACGGTTGACATTTGTCACATGAGAACAGGTCGTTTCTTCGACTCGTTCTTGTGTTCAACAGCTCGGCTGTGGAATGATTTGCCAGCCTCTGTGTTTCCTCCTTCCTACAACATGGGTCTCTTCAAGACCAATGTTCATTTCTTCCTCTCCTCAAAAAGACCCTCCACACAGCATCCCAGATGACATAGGCCCCGAGGGAAATTATTCTCCTCAGGGCCTCCTGTGTGGAGTTAATGTAAAAAAAAAGATCTGAATAGCCAGGTACTCCTCCACCTTCCTCTTCCCCGTCCTCTTTTCCTCCCCACCTTACCTTCAGACTCGTGACATACCCCAATTGGGTATACCATAGTATGGCACTAGACGGGAGCTACTGAGACTCTCGTGATTAGGGAATGCAAATCTCGCGAGATCGGAGTTCAAGCGAGATCCCGCGAGTTTATGAATATCAATACTGCGAGATCTCGCCAATTTCGAGATCTCGCGAGATTGGCAGTTTTGTGTGTTTTTTTTTTGCAAATAATCACAATATTTGAATAAATTAGGAAAAAAATAATAAAAATTATAAGTAGTATAAGTAAACATTTATTTTCACGAATTTTTCAATAGACTTTTATGCATCAAACATTTTTTGACGCATTTGTCTATAATTTTTTAATAAACTTCTAAATACTAAACTTTGGCGTACGTATCTATAAAAAACAAATGAAAGAAACAACCAGTCTTCTCTTCTAATACCAAACACAAATCTTTTAGTAATAAAACAGTACTTTTATAACAAACAAAACAACGAGAAGTCAAAAAGATGAAACTTATAATCTGAGTTGAGTTGACTATTAAACTGAAATATTATTATCAATTAAATAAAACTATATCTACTCAGTAGATCCATTAGATATTACAGATTAATTAACAAAATATACCAATTAGTCAGACTATTACAAATTACAGATTAATTAACAAAATATACCAATCAAATGAAAGATTTGTTCAGTTCAAATCACAAGCCATTATTACGAATTATTTTGAAAATAGCTCCTTAAGAAGCACAAAATGTCCAAATAATTGTCTGCTAAACGGCTTCTTATTTTGTTGGCCAGATAACCAGCTGCTGAGAAGGCCCTTTCGGATTCAACGCTAGTTGGAACCACAGATTTCAGGCTACCCCAGGCCGCCGCGCCGCCTCACGCGCACCGAACGAAACCGACAGATCGCAACTCCGTCCGTGTCAGTCCGCGCTTCGAATAAGAAGTTTTTATGCTCGATTGCGATCTCGTTAAACTCGCGAGATCTCGTCCTTTTTTCGTCCGAGATCAATCTCGAGCCGAGATCTCGCAAGAACGAGATTGCATTCCCTACTCGTGATATAAAAAATATGTGTCAATATTAAAAATCTGAGGTAAGATTTTTGAGAGAGGGCAGGGAAATTTCCAAAACCGAGCATTTACAAATTTCCGACCGCTCAAGGCTGAAATGGATTAAATGGTGGAACGGTCCAGTGGTTACTAAAAGATCACTCCATTTGTTATTTGATAGATAGAAATATACCTAAAATCAATACAATAGCGTAGCATCAAATTCCACGACCCAGACTTGAAGCCAAATGTAGGAAACTATTGCAGGTTGCCACATTTCTTGCAAAGTTTGTCCGAAGAACTTTTGTATGCATTGCCATTACAATATATAACGAGCTTTCAATAGTTTTCGATAAGCGGACTCTCTTGCCAAACATAAATGCAATTGGATTGGATTCTGAAAATAGGTCGACCGATAGTTGAAAATTGTACTCTACTTCAGAGAATCACATCCATAAAATCCTTTACCTTCACATTCCGAGACATTCTAAATAACCTAATAGGCCACTTGCATCACATTTAAAAAAAAATCCTTTTTAGGCAAATATTGTAAGACATTCTGTATTATTTTTTTTAATCGTATTTTTGTAACCGTGGCGATTTTTTGAAAATTTCAATCCGAAAAATCGGACCATTTTTTATAAACCGGAAAAACGGGACATCATTTTGTAGGTGCGAAAAAACGATAATTACTTAGCCGAAAATCATTTAAAAAAAAGAACGTTTTCCAGAAGAAAGGGCACAAGAGAATAACGAAGCATACCAAAAATATTACATCTCATACATATTTTTTTCCTCGATCCATCTTATTGTTCATAAATCATTATAAAGTACAACGTAAATAAATCATTGTAAAGTATAAAGTCTATATTACTAAATCAAATGTAATATACTTGTACTTGTAAATTATAATACTAATAAGAATATTATAAAATTTGATTTTGTTAAAATTAGCACCACAACCATTATACCTCTAAAACACGTACGGACAACATTAAATGTACGGGGTTCTCTTCATTACATCTGTCAAAAAGTCAAACCAAATGATAAGTTCGCAGAGAACTAACAATAAATCTAGTGAACGAATTAAAAAATTCGCCTGAAATCAAAGTGATGCCATATAAAAAAAATAAATCAGTGTGGAATTTTACAAAATTAATAGGAACATTTTCGGAGACGGGACATTTTCATGTAGTGACGTCATGAGCCCAAATAATGGATTTATTTATTTAAAAATAAAAAACTGTACATTTCTTAAAAATTTTAGTAACATTTTCGTAATCTTAGTAAAAAGATCTACCTACCCTACCGAGCGATAGTTGAAAATTGTACTCCATTCCAGATAATCATATCAATAAAATCTTTCACCTTCACAGTCCGAGACATTGTAAATAACCTGATTAGAATAAACAAGATTTTTAGGGTGATTTTCAATCCTAAAATTGAGCAAAAAACATTAAATTTTCATAAGAAAACTTTCTTTTTATAAATTTTGAAGGTTATTTCCATCAATGTAATATATCATTGAAGAAGAAGATAATAAAAATAATCTAAACGAAAATATGAAAGAGAACAGGAAACGGAAAAACAGAAAAAGATAATAGTCACAACAATAAAAAAGGGTAGTTTCATATGATATGGAAAATAAATTAGTTGAAGATAATATTGTTAATTCTAAAATTTGGAATATGAGATTGGCTATTATGACGGTTTGATAGTAGGGCGCAATGGCGGAATTGGTAAACGCACGTCCCGGATAGACGAGAAGTTCGGGGTTCGAGTCCCAGTTGCGACCATTATCTTTTTCTGTTTTTCTGTGTCTTGTTCTGTTTCATATTTTCGTTTAGATTATTATTATTATCTTCTTCTTCAATGATAAAAAAACCTTACTTTTAAAAATTAATACCAACTCTAATTTTGCAACTTATTTTCTAGTAAATGTAAAGTTAATAATATTGGAGGCTAAAATAAAAAAAAAAAAACGTAAAATCATGCAATTTTCAGTGCTTCTTATAAAGTGTCCTCTGTTGTATATATCGTTCATCCAGTTGATTAGACAGACACCTCCAAATACTAAGTTTTGAGATAGTGAGGAACACAATTCACATAGTATTTACACGTGCCTGTGTTTTACATAAGTACCACCGGGAGGCATAACGGTCTGGTACGTTAGTGTGATATATTGCAATATCCTATTAGTAACCCAAACAACATCAATATTTTGTTTATTTCATTTCAAGTCGTTCTTCAAGTAGTGTTTATGAATACTCTAAGTTTTGTACCAGTACATAGAGGGTACAATTATATATATTATAACTGCATTCTTAACACAAATTTAGATTTTGCGAATAGGTCTGTCTAATCAACCGGACGATTGAGTTGATTGATTGATTGACTTCTTCAAGCTAATAACTAACTACTGTATAATAAAAGTGTGTTTATCTGAAGTGACCTTCCAGGTAACTAACTATGTTTTCTGTATCGGTTGTAAATAATTAATTAGAGCCGAAGAAGTTATAATATTTGTACAGCGGCATTGAGGTTATTATTAGCTTTATAATAATAACCTCAATTTTTAATATCTGTATCGTCCTTCGAAAAACCAGCATTCAGAATCGGCACTTTGCTTAAAATGGTTTCAGCTGTGGCCTCAAATTTGCCTCTAATTAGACGCGAATCCACGCGCAGTATGTGCGCATGCGCGCGGAAAAAATTAGGAAAAAATATGTTTGGAATATGGAAAGTTATGCGCTTAGCAACACATTCAGCGATTCATTTTTATAATATTATAGATATCATTTCGGGGTGGCAATTTTCGGCGGATCAACTAATGGGTCATCAGTCCCAATGGCTTACACTATCATAGTTACAGATGGTTGGGTGTAGATGGTTCTTTAAAATAATTGAAATGACGGATGCAACAATCTTAGATAGGTAATGAACTCTAATGCATCCGCTTTTTGAAAGAGAAAAATGTCGTAAAATTGCGCGTCTTAAGCACTTTTTTTTGGCGCAATCACTCCGCGTCGGAAATGAGTCATCTAGAATAGTGCCCTATTTGTCCGTGCCGTCTCCCTTCTTCCTACTTCCAGTCTTCCTAGGCTTGTCGCAGATTGGCTTCATTTCCTTCTTTTCATGTCAACATCCCTGCCGGCCTGTTGACAGTACCGCTTGCGTCCCCCCGCGGTGCCGCCCCCGGGCACATACGTCAATGTCATCTTCACTCTGCCGGCTCTTTCATCTCGCTTATTTAACTTATATATTCTTGTATCTTATCGTATTATGGATGTATTGTGCGTTGAGAGGGAGGTTCGAGGGCACGGAGGAAAGAATCCATGATCGAGGGTTTGCGATAACAAACAAAGCAAATAATGACTCTTTTGTGAAAGTAGAGGCAAACAATGACTCTTTTGTAAATGACCTCCGTGGTCGAGGGGTAAGGCTCTCGACAAGCAACCCGAAGTCCGCGGGTTCGCAAATATTTTTTTTTAATATTTTTTTTTTGTAAGAAGCAATTACTTTGTAGTTAGACATATATTATAAAAATAAAATAAGCACTTTGTACTTATTTAACCGCGAATATTTATTATTTTATACATCAACCGGTTTCGCTTCGACCAAGCTTCATCAGGATATAATAATAACTAAATAAATATTCGTGGTTAAATACAAAGTGTTTGTTATATTTATATAAATTTTATTTGAATAATAATTAAAAGTAGTATTTTTGCGATTCATTCCAGAGTGTAGCATACTTTCAGTATCGCCCTGGTGTAATACCATCGTTCAGAAGTGAAACGTTGCTTTAATGCCTTTAGCCGTATTTTGTCACAAGATCTGAATAGCCAGATACTACCTTAACTTCCTCTTCCCCCCCACCTTCCCCCTCCGACTACCTTCAGTCTCACAACATACCCCAAACAGGGATGTCATAGTCTCACTGCCTCCAGGTGACGACTTAGCAGGGGTGCCCGGGTTTTGGAGTGATCTTTGTCTAGGTTTTGGTGGCGGATGACCTGGACACACTGAACCCCAGATTCCTACCCCCACCTCATATCTTTTTCCTTCTCAGAACTTCACCTCATTCCTTTCGTTAAAAAGATCACCCACACAGCATATCCAAAGATGACATAGGCCCTGAGGGAAATTATTTTCCTCATGGCCTCCTGAGTGGAGCTCATGTAAAAAAAACCTTTCGAATTTGGGAGGCGGTTACGGGTATTACCGCCCCGTGAAGCATTTATTGGATAATCAACACCTCTGCCATAGGTCATCCCAAGTGGTTCACTACGTTTGGTGACGACTTAACAGGGGTGCCCGGGTTCTTGGGGTGAGGTTTGTCTAGGTTTTTGGTGGCGGATGACATGGACACACTGAACCCCAGATTCCTACCTACCCCTCATAAATTTTTCCTTCTCAGAACTTCATCTCATTCCTTTCGTAAAAAGATCCCCTGCACAGCATATCCAAAGATGACGTAGGCTCCGAGGGTAATTATTTTCCCCAAGGCCTCTTGTGTGGAGCTAATGCAAAAAAAAAAAAAAATCATAAAAAATAAAAATTAAAACAAATTTGGATTAATAACGTAATGAAGGATTATTCCCTTTTGACGGCATCACGCAATTTCCTTTAATGATATTAATGGAGATAATGAGAATTTATTACGTTCCTAGTATTATTAAAAAAAACAACAATAATAATTTCAAAGCTTAGAAAAGAAAACAACTGAGCTCGGCGTGAGCTTAAATGCACGACGTACAGCAACGTCGATAGCTCGTAGTATAAAATATATCGTAAGGATTATATAGTTAGGGAAGCCTTTTGGATCCAGAAAACCTCCGTCAAAGTGAAAATAAAGCAATAACTTCATAAAACCTTCACTGCCTACAGAAAAAAATATGGAAAATTTGCCCAAAAAACTGCCCAAAAAAGGAAGACGCATTATCTATCGTCTTGGGAAACTAAACGTGTTTTTCATTATTTACAAAATTGACCTTTTATGTATACCGCCCAAAATTCTTATGCCCTATATCAATAAATAATGATATTTTCCAGCGATATATTATGTTTTGGTATTTCTACGTTCCACGATCTTCGTTCTCTATGGGAGGGGTTATATTGCCACAGGGGCGCCGCATCTTAATGCCCAATATGAGCGGTGCACACGGGCTGCCGAATCAAGGAGCGGCATTTTGAACTTCTTGAAATTCTTTTCACGGCGGTTCACATGAACTTATCTATAAGTTTCCGTCCAAGACCGAATGCAAATTCCCTTTGAACTGATAATTTGGTTTTCTGGACAACAATAGAAATGTGATCTCTGTTTTGTGATAAAATCACACAAAATCGAAAAGATCGGAAAAGAATGCTAGCTTTAAAGATTTGTAGTAAGTGGTTCAAATGTGACTAAAATTAGCAATGAAAAAAAGTTATATTATAGGTGCTCCTTTTCACGAAGGAATTGGACCTGCGTTAATAAAAATATGCGTTGAGAAAATGAAAACAATGTTGGTAGTACTTAGTTGTAGTGTGATACAATTAAATATGACCGAAGATAGGGACAAATTAGCTCAGTTGGTATCGTGGGTTCGATCCCAGATATGACCTACCTTTTTCTGATTTTTCTGTTCTCAGATTTTTTTCATTTTATTAAATATAACAGTTTGAAGTTTTGCTTATTAAATAAAAAATAAAATCATAATTAAATACTTTGATATTTCGTTTAAATAACATGGCGCCATTTAACTTATATAATTATTTATTATTGTGATATCACTGTGATATTTTCATTGAAATTAACGGTTCACACCGTGGGACATATTTAATTTAGACTCTGTAATACTCTCCTGAATTTAGAGTGAACTAACTATTGCAGCTGTTCAGAATCATATATACTCAATAAATTTCATATTTGTTTATTAAGAAACAGTAAGTTGTCATACAAATTATAAGGTGCCTATATTAAATAACATTATTATGGTACCTATTACGTAAGTCCGTAGAAAATCATTAGGTAATTTCTCTTGGGATTGTGAACGGTTCTTAAAACTTAACTAATGAATGAATGAGTAAAGTAATAAAAAGTAAAATTGTGTAACGAGATAAAGAGACATTTTCATAACAAGAATTACATGCTCAAGAATTGTAATAAAATTTAATGAAATGTTAAGTGTAAGAAGTTTGAAAATAAGTTTATTTATATTTATATTATAATTATATATGACACCAAGAAATTTTGTAAATTAATTTTGTATGTTTGCAAGGAATCATGAAAAATGTCTAAGTGTAGTAATTTATCAAAGTGTGTTTAAATTGTGATTGCGCAACTGATTGGTGAGTTTTTTGCTGCATTAGCATTGTTGGCTTCTATATGAAACATGAAGTTTGGCATACGCCTCATTAGTACATTAAAACCAATAACGGATAGCAATTCTGGACTATTTATTTTATTATCAAGCAGGTTATGTAGAAACATGAGATAGTGTCGTATAAAGCACGGTCATATCCAAAACACCATTGCCATGACTTTCCCCGCCGATCACACAGTTTTGTTTTTTTTTTGTCTTTGGTGAGTTTGTGTGATGACATTTCATTGACTGCCTCTTTGATTCAGGTTAAAAAAATGAACCCATTTTTCGTCTCCGGTCACAATTTTTTCCAGAAACTAAAAGCCGCACGTGTTGTGAGACCATTATTTTTCTTTTTTATTTATTCTGGCCGGTTAAGTTTCTTGGTACGCACCTTGCAAAAATTTTATTGAAAAATCAGTTGTCAAATAATCTTCATCACACTGCCTTTACTAACGGAGAGAATGCGACATCTGTAGTTATCTGGGGTCACCACGAATGAGTGCAATTGCTGCAATCAACGGCCTGCGCCGCTCCGCTTTTCCTCAGCCAGCGATGTTTATACTTCAGCTTGGTTACAGTAATGAACCCATCGTCTAGTAGTGCTGACGTCCACTGTTGCATCATGTTACACATTTTTCAGTCTTTCATGAATATAAATTTTTGCCTTTCACCTTCTACAGTCAAGAATCAATCACAGAATGCTATCTATTACGAACATCGATGTTGGCCATTTTGCAAGCGACTGCAGTGCTACCAGCTGTTGACGTAAAAGTTACTACTGCTGCAGATTGTAGAAGAAGGTTTGAGGAGTACCACCAAATTCAAAATTGTCACTTAATTAACTTTATTTAAGTTAAAAAAGTAGATTCCTATTAAAACCAGTTTTGTGTTCGGAATGCAAAAAAATAATTCCAGTTGCGGATTCATCTGCTGACGTATTTCGAGAGAAACTATTTTCATGTTCCGAGTTAAATTAGAAAATTCTAGTTCCAGATAAAATGCAGAAAAATTCGGAGGGAAACCATTTACTTGTTCCAGACGCAACAATAATTTAATGTTGTGGACTCTTACGCGGAATCACCGTGAAGTTTAAACCTTAAACCATCCTTGTGTTTTATACGAAATATACTAAACCATTCTCATACTTCAGAAGATTCGTTCAATAAATCAAATGTTCCACGAGCTGAATTGGTAACACGGATGCTGATCGAGTTAAAGTTTGTTTGGCGACGTCATCTCATAAAGCTGGTTGAATAGAGGTGAAATTGCTATTGATGTCTGAAGAGCCGCAGACGCATATGAAAAGCGCCGCATGCGTAAATTCCGTCCCCTACACTAAACTAAAGGAAAATTGCGTGGGACTGTGGATTTATCGTATTATATTGGAACCGAGAGCAAATGATGATAGAGAAAAAAAGGATATACGGCCATAATAAAATACGATAAACTTATAATACTAGACAAAATCGTTAACACAGCGAATAAGAGAAATCTCTTCATATACCCTGAAAATATTCATATATAAGAAAATAAAACAAAAAAGAATAAACAACAATAGTCTAGCTCGAAAAACAAGGTCACAAGGTCAAATAGTGTCACCAAAGGAGCTAAAAAACCAAGCATGTTGAACTTCTTGACAAATACAAATACAAAGAATAAAAATGCATAGCAACCAACCCCCACTCTTCAGATCGATACCACAAATAAACAAACTTCAATAAAAAATACAAAAAATCTTCCAACCCGGCTGGTCACCGTGGAAGATTATGACCAAAACCCTCCAAAGATACAAAACTCAAGCTCAACCTTAAACACTTCGAAAAATCACACAAAGTTAAGCCGCCAATTAAAAATTATAACATACAACGTCAACACTCTGTCATCACACGGCCGAATATTAGAACTGGAAGAATGTTTAAGTAAAATTAACTAAGATATTATGGGAATTTCGGAAGTTAGACGACATGGCAACAAAATAGAAGAACACAACACCTTTATACTTAGCTACAGAAAGGATCAACTGGCATAAACTGGTATTCCATAGCACAAGACCGACAAAAATTGGCATCTTTTGAGGAGGCCTTTACCCAAACCGGGGTTCTTGTTAATTAATAAATATTTCTAAAACATATACTTATATTACTAATAATCTAAGCTAACTTACTGATACAAATCAAATTTGAGTTTATTGTAATATTGTAATTACCAACTATCGTAAAACAAGAAAATAAAAGGCTAATTAATTATTTAATAGAAAAATGAAACAATACAACTTTGTATAAACCACTTATATAATGTGCAAATCCGACCGGTTTCGGAACAAACGTTCCTTCGTCAGGGAAAGCTTATACTAATTTGACAGTTTCGAACGATGTTTTATTATGGTAGGGGGTGGAGCCGTTATTAGTTAATAATGTAGATTGGGTGGGTAGGTATTAGTGTAGAGTGGGTGGGTAATAAATAAAATAATGATCAATTTGATTTATGTCTTTGATTATATACTTCCTATGATTTTTAGTTTTAATGACTCTATCTTGAATGGCAAGCATAAATCCTTCTATTTCTGCGCTCAACTCTCCAATACTCAAGCATTTGTTTGACGAAAGTTTGTCAACATACGTTTATTAGTATAATTTATTAATAATTTATTAGTATTATTGGAACCGAGTACCCATGAATTAAAAAAAAATATTTTATTGCTATCTCATTCACTCGTAGGCTATATCCTATAGATGTACGTGTTTGTCCCTTTTCAGTATCGCTCGTTTCATAGAGAATTAAATCACATCAATGCTAAAGAAGTATTCAATTCAACAATCAAACTTATGTTATCGCAAACAAGCTTCTATTAACTTCTCGCGGCGACCCTGCCTAGCAACTAGGTTACCCTGCAAAGGTCAAACATTTCCCGATAAACTTTCTTATTCTTACTTTACTTTTCTCTTTCCTTCTCCATCCCGAGACATTCCGGTAATTTATCGTTCATAACAAAGACGAGGCGGAGAAACTTTTATTTATTTTTGGAGTATTTTTGTAAACTTCTCTCAGGTATGACAAAGGAAGGAACAGAGGAGCGGATGTGGTCACCCATTAGACCAAACATCTCTCCGGCCACACAATGAGAGGGCCAGCCATATAAGAACCTAATAGGTGATTTTCCAAATAGAATGGTCGGGAAATTAATGACTATTCTGTTAGGGGAGTCATAGATTAGCAAACTCGATCTCACATGACCAAATTGATGTAGGAACACTTATACATTTTTATTAATGGCGTTAGCGTGGTACAATATGTTACCAAATCTTATTTCATTTTCCGCCTTTCATCAAATAAAAAAAGGTTTACGGATTACAAGTTTTTTATAAATTTTAACGGAATTTATTTTTCTGAAGTTGATCTTGCCGTATGCAAGATATGCAACACGAAATGAGTACTTACTGTATTCGACTCAACTCTGATTGCGATCCCCATAACGCAGAACTTCAAAGGCAAATGTCACAAGTTAGTTGCTGACTTTAATCCGTATCACTCACCTATTCGCACACATGTAGCCGAATTAATAATCCAGCGCTGAATGCTTTCATTTTCATATAAAACTAACTGGTCCTGGCATGCGTTGCTAAGCCATTTAATAAAGAAATTGTTTCTCCCTGAGTGTCCTTTCCCATTCGTCCCGTTCCCCTTCCGCCTCCCCTTCTTCTCCTGAGTCCTCTTCCTCTCTCGCGTTCCCACTCCGTCACCTCCACCTTCCCTCTCCCCACTCCACTCCCCCCCCCTTCCCCCGTCCCTCGAACCCCCCTCCCGAGTTCCCCTCCCGAGTTTCCCTCCCCCTTCCCAGGTCCCCTCCCCCCTCCCAGGTTCCCATTCCTCTCCCTCCCTCCCGCTTTCCATACATTCAGTTTTTAAACCTCGCGTGCCGCCAATAGCAATTTTTTTATACAAATTTCATGCCAGAGCTCACCGGAAGTTTTATAAAAACCTTGTCCTGACAATAACAAACACACAAAAAAAGAATTATCCAATTTGGTGCAGTCGTTCGAAAGTTATGCGCTTAGCAACACATTCAGCGATTCATTTTTAAATTATAGATGAATGAATACTACAAAAAGAGTTGCGCACATTCGTTTTTTTATGTCGCATGTAAACGGCGCGAAACGCCGCTTGCAGCTGTTTCGTTCCTTTCTCCTAATTCATGGTTCAGGTTGCGGTTTTTCTCCTATTTATACGTAGCATTATAAATATCAAATTCATCTTACATACGTCTACTTATGATTTTTTCTTCAAGTAAGTATGCAAAGAGGCTATACGGCCGTACAACCAAAGTCGTATACTTATATTATCTGAGTGAAAATCCGCTGTGAAAATATTTTTACTGACAATAATTTCGACTTTCCGAAGAAGCATACGGCAATAACAAAATACAACATACTTATACGTGCAGTCGACTTAGAAAACAACCGCTGAAAATTCCTACTTGCGTATAATATAACTATTTTATCTGAATTTGAAAGTATCTTCCGCAAACTAGATTGGGAAAAATATGGTATCAACGTACAAGGTGTAAAACTTAACCACCTAAGATTTGCGGACGATATAGTCCTATTCGAGGAAAACCCAATGCACCTAATTAGAATGATAGAATCACTAAACGAGGAAAGTGTGAAAGTCGGCCTATGCATGAACAAAGACAAAACAAAATTGCTTACAAACTCTGAACCAGTAACTATAAAAATTGACAACCAACCACTCGAATACGTGTCAGATTACATCTATTTAGGACAGATAATATCTCACAAAGATCAAACCACTAAAGAAATCGAGAGAAGAATAGCAAATGGATGGAAGAAATACTGGTCTTCGAAAGAAGTCTTGAAATCTAAGGAGCTAAGTATGCAAATAAAAAGGAAAGTCTTCAACACGTGTATACTTCCAGTCATCACCTATGGATGCCCACAAAACTTGGGCACTCACCAAACGCCACAGAGAAAAGTTGGAACGCTGCCAGATAGCCATGGAGAGAAGTTTGACAGGAACAAGGAAACAGGACAGAGTGAGAGGTAGCACAATAAGGGAGAAAACTAAAGTTGCCGATATAGTTACCCGAATAGACCAACAAAAGTGGAGATGGACAGGACACATGATACGCGATCCACAAGAGAAATGGTGCAAAAATGTCACTGACTGGTATCCCAGAGATGGCAAGAGAAGTAGAGGACGTCAACACATGAGATGGGAAGATGACCTAAAACTCACTGCTGGACATCAATGGAGAAGAGTAGCGCGTGACAGGTCCCAATGGAAAATGTTAGAGGAGGCCTATGCCAAGAGGCAAACTGAGCTTCGGGATATACTATAACAAATAAGATCTGTCTAATACATACCTAACAGAAGTCCAGAATAAAAAGGCTTATTATTATTATTATTATTATTATCTGAATATAACACAAGGGTCCCAACTGCTCCCAACCGACTCGAGCCGGTGAGACTATGGCATCCCCAATTTTGGTATGGTGTGATGCTGAAGGTAGTAGGGAGGGGAAGGAGATGCGGAAAATGTAATTGGCTATTCAGATCGAGTCACCAAACACGGCTAAAGCCATTTGAAGTAATAAAACTATACCTAAATACACTAATATAACTTTTTTTATCCTAACAGTAATACTCGTATATAACCAACGCTAATAATGATGAAAGAATTAATACATACCCGCCATAAGACATCCCTAGCATGACGGGCCAAAAATGGTAACCGGATAAATCAGAACACTTGAGAAGTGATGAAAGAAAATTGTCAAAATTGTGCTGTATTTTTTTACATGATATAAACAAAAATACATTACGAATTTGCAACAATTTGGGACAAATTAGAGTTTGGGCCAGTCTTTTTGGCAACTTCTTTTTAAGTTTTCCAGGGGAGAGACCGGGTAGGTTGGTGGGAGGTGGTAGGGCGACGATCGAGACCAACTTTAAAATCTCCGCATTCAGACTTTTTAGCATTAAAAACTTTTCTCTGTGGAAATTGTATGATTCCTCCACTGTCCCAGCTGTTTAATTACAGCAGTGTAGAGGATACTAGAAGAAAACGAATTAGTGAAACAAAATAGACAGTAATCTAGTAGTAGGAGATTTTAAAATATTGTCGGGTTATTCGTAACCTAGGAATGTTTGTCTTTCTTAAAAAATATATATCTAAAGCTAGCAGTTAAAAATCCGCTCCGCAGGTTTTTGCTTCTAGGCCCTGCGGGCGGCTTTTGGTTCGGCTTGGCCCAGTTTTTTTATAAATCCGACAGGAACCGTTTCCAAAAAGAGCCGCATCCTCGGACCCACTGTGATCCAATGACAACTAGTCACCGGGACCAAGCAACCGCGACAGGCAATGAAGCCGGTTCCTCTGATCCACTGTGATCCAGTGACAGCAAGTCACCGGGGCAAAGTAACCGTGACTGGCAATGACGTCATAAGTAATATATAACCGCGTGGTATTATTATTCACAACTGCTAGTTACAATAATAATTACAAATATGTAATGCTAATCACGTGATCTGTTAACGTAAGTGGCGCCATCTTTTGGCATTGATTTAATTCGGCTCTATTACAATAGTACATTTGTACAAAACTCCACACACTCTACAGAGTTGCATTCTTAGACGGCTTCTTAAATTTAAACCGTACAGTCTCTGGCCTATTAATATTGTTCGATTATGACATGCATAAGACAAATTAAGGAAAAAATGGGTATGGCCATATTGGTGTCCGGACAATTCGTCCTGCGACGATTCATCCGGCGACAGTTCATCCTGCGACAGTTCATCCCGCCGACAGTTCATCCTGCCGACGGTTCATCCTTCTGAAGGCATCTTGAGTGGAAATCCGCTGTAAAAATATTTTTACTAACAATAATTTCGACTCTCCGAAGAAGCATGCTTGAATAACAAAATACGACATACTTATACTTATAGGTTATACTTATAGGTTAGGTTAGGTTAGGTTACGTTAGGTTAGGTTAGGTTAGGTTGAATTGTCAGGATGAATTGTCGCCGGATGAATTGTCGGCGGGATGAACTGTCGGCTGGATGAACTGTCGGCAGGATGAACTGTCGGCCGGATGAACTGTCGCAGGATGAACTGTCGCCGGATGAATTGTCGCAGGATGAACTGTCATGGAACCGGCCATATTATACTGGTCACGTCTTTCTTCCTTGAAGATGTAAGGCGTCTTCCGTTGTTGTGATTTCCTTTGGCGCCAAGAAGTGCATACTCACACGGATGCGGTGGGGTGCGATGATAGTTTAAAAAAAAATTACGATTAGTTCTTTTTGAAGTGAAAATTACTTTAGCACCGGTTTGATTTGAAACTCGATGAAACGAAAAATCGACCCTAAAAAGAGACAAATAAACACATCTGTTGGATTTAAAATTTGAGAAAATGAGATATAATAATCAGTCTCCTCTTTGTGCGGTGCTTCGTAGTATCCCCACTTTTTTCTACTTTAGTTTTCCGAAGGTTTCACTTCTACCGCGTGTGAACTGCACACTTGTATTTAAAAAAAAAAATTAAAAAAAATAAAAAAATCGATAAAAAATAAATAAATAAAAAAATGATTCACTTGAGAAGAAAACGAATTTAATTTAAATGCCAGTTTTAGCCGGTAGAGAAGACAAATAATTTTAATCAAGTGTTTGGTAGGATACGACTTTAAAATGAGTTTATATGAGTGTCCTAACTCAAATTTCTAAATTTCCCTGGAACACAATGGAAGTGGCATAAAATTTCGCAATGCAAAACCTAAAATTAATTTGTTAAAACAACACAATAATTTGTTAATACGATACATTCATTTGTTAATACAATACATAAATTTGTTAATACAACACATTCATTGGTTAGTGCAATACAATAATTTTTTAATACAATCATTAATTTGTTAACAAAATACATTAATTAATTAATACAAAACATTAATTTTTTAATACAATACATTAGTTCGTTAACACAATACATTAATTTCGTAATAAAATATATTAATGTAATACAATACATTAATTCGTCTGGGTCCGTGGTCGCCAAACTGCGGCCCGTGGCGGATATTTGTGCGGCCAGCACAAATCAATTAAAAAAAAAAATTTATGTAAAATTATATTAACCTAATTTTTTACAAATATTTTGTGTTTATTACATGATTTTCAAACTTTGTTTTTAATTGATTGACATTTGCTTTTAAAACGCCCAGTTGGTTTTTGAACACATCGTAAGTCGATTTTGAAAGCTCATATAGTGTACGTCATAGGTCATAACGCCCCCTTGTAAGTGTATTTGAGACGCTAATCACGTACTAAAAAAGCAAAGTAAACTTTAATATTGGTTAATTTTTGTTATTGTATGTATGCGAAATTATATGATATGAGGTGTGCGAAAATTCAGTGCTTGTATTTCAGGATATGCATGAAAATTGAACTGAAAGTTAAATGGGATAATATAAATTTTTTATTATATAATATTTGGCTGATTTATAAAGCGCCGCTCTCGTGAAAAATCACCTCAAGGGCGCTGAAAATGAGTATAATATCAAGTGTATTATTATTCAGAATTATAACATGAATACAAGAAGGAAGGAGGTAGCAACCCGGAACTTATAATTTAAAATACAAAAGAATTGCTTTTAACTTCCTAACAAATATTTTTTATCGAATTATTGATTCCGTGACAGTCACCCCCCCCCCCCCTCCCCCCGCCGCCAAAAAGTGTGCGGCGGTGATACCTCACTTGTCGTATGTGGCCCTTCACCAGAAAAGTGTGACGACCGCTGACTGGGTCATTTGTAATTCATCTTGAATGAAGTACTCAACATTACTGTGCGTTATACACTCGAGGATATTAGTAAATAACATATCCCCATTAGTTTTTCCATCACTGCTAGTTAGCTGCAAAAGTTGGCGCCCCTGTCGGTGGAGGAAGAAAAAGTATGAAAAAATCGAGGAAATTTAATATGGGGAGAGCTCAACAATGAGGATGTCCCGGATCGTATTTTATTCCTGGCACAATAGAGGCCTTCACTTTGTTATTTCAATGTCTGTGCGCTGCGGAGTAATGTTGGAATTTATTGTAATAGTCCCGCAAAATGTTATATTAATATTTAATTACGGCAAATAATGTTCCGGAAAGGAAATTATAAGCATGCTTTATCAGTGTATATGTAAAATTAAGATGAGTAATAGTAAGAAGAGTGAGATTAAGAAAAGTATGAGTAAAAAAAGATTGAACAAGAAAAGTGCAAAAAAGAAAAGTACGAGTAAGACGAGTATTATAAATAAGAAGAGAATGAGTAAGAAGAGTATGTATGAGACGATGCATGATGTGAATGATGAAATGACAATACAGAACTCTATCTCGGTCTATCCTCTCTATGTACCAAAGCCTTAATATCCAAAGTCATCCAAATAGCCCGATTTTAATACAGGCAAAACAATGTATAAACTATGATATGATACCGAAACGATCCAGTAACTTGCCCGTAATAGAAAAAAAATGGAATACTTTGGCTCGAAATACATTTCAACATCTTAAGCGTCGATGACACATGGCGAGTTGACAAGCTACTATCTGGGAAATTCACTATCTGTTCGTAAACTCGCCCAGTGTCATCGTGTTACTTGCTAACTAGCAGTGACTAGCAGATTGTTGACAATCTAC
Organism: Limnephilus rhombicus; assembly: GCA_929108145.2. Lineage (NCBI taxonomy): Eukaryota > Metazoa > Arthropoda > Insecta > Trichoptera > Limnephilidae > Limnephilus > Limnephilus rhombicus. The sequence goes on along the minus strand of OV815287.1, from coordinate 18,606,287 downwards.
GAAAAAAAGTTGAAAGGTCCTCAACTTTACTCGCCTACACGCTTGCTCCGCTTGCTGGTGATTGGTTTATTTATGTTTCCAACATGGCTCCCGATAAACAGCTGATTTCGACTGTCAAACATCTGAAGAATTAGTTCACGCAGGCGTCGTTATTCTTGTTACTGGCGCTAGAAGCAACCTCAGTTTCGTACGGTTCTGAGCGAGTGGACAGTTTTGTGTGTCATCATGACAATCTAACTCGCCGATTTACCCGCTTTTAAACTTAGTAGATAGTAGCTTGTAAATTCGCCGTGTGTCATCGATGCTTTAGATCTGATCCGGTTAAAAGCAAGGTACGTTATAATCTACGCATTCACAGATGGCGCAAATAAAAATATTTTAGGTTTTAAATACTTTTTGCACTTATGCTTTAAAATATTAAGGTGAATTAGTTGTTAGGACCGTACATATTAATTATGAATATAAATAAATAGTTTTGTCCATAAACAAACCCCAATCTTTCAAGAAAGGCTGACAAATCCAATTTTGTATCGCTGACTCAATCCAATAGTGCATTTGTCAGCCTTTCTTGAAAGATTTGGGGTTGTTTATGGACAAAACTATTTATTTATATTCATAATTAATATGTACGGGCCAAACAATTAATTCACCTTAATATTTTATAGCGTAACGTGCAAGAAGTATTAAAAACCTAAAATATTTTAATTGGCGCCATTTGCGATTATAACGTAGGTACCTTACGTTTAACCTTACAGAGAAAAATATACCTGAAGATCTCAAATGTATCTTTATTAGACCCATCTACAAAGGTAGTTTATCTAGAATGTGAACTGAGTTCGAAAATGTAATTGAGGAGTGTTTTTTTCGAAACTCAATATTATGTTGGTTGTCAAATTTTTGCGGGCACAATTGTTTTTATCAATTTTGCTTTGTAAACAAGTGAGTAAATCTATAAATATAATAAAACGTAGACATTATTGTTAAAAATTGTAAGTTGAACTTAAAAGCAGAGTTTTGAAAAATGCTCCTCAATTAATTGTGGGTGCATCTTCTCCCGTCAAACGGAAGTTTCCGAATTCGACTTTTGTTCGGAGTAGCTTGTGTCGCTCTCCATAGAGAGAAAAAAGTGGCCTTATTTTTAAACGCCCGGGGTCTCAAAAGTTTCGTATGATCTGTAGCTATTAGAAAACGTAAAAAAATGAAATTATTGTTCACCGGAAGTTTTGAACAATGAACAAAAATAGATTTCGTGATTTGGAAAAAATAAAACAATGGGTTCATATTTTATATTTTTTACCAAACCTAATTTTCATTCCATAACTGCAGTACAAAGAACCAAAAAAAAATTTTTTTTAAACTTGTGATGCGTTGGTTAAAAATATAAAGGGGGAAAATAACACTTTTTCTGGATAAAATCAGAATTCTTGTTGACCTACTTGTATTCATAAACTTGAACTTTTTTTTTCATTTTTGACAATTATACGCATTTTTTAATAAGAAACAAACGTTAAAACGTAAAATTATTGAAAAAAAAAAATTAAAATTAAAAAAAAAAATTAAAATTAAAAAAAAAAATGGTTTTAGGTTTGTCTTCTGATTTTCAATGCACTTTAGCGGGCTAATAACCATTTAAAAAAAAATTAAATGCAGTTCTTATTTTCTTTGTATAACGTAACTTTTGAGACCCCGGGCCTTTCTGAATTCAAAAGTTGAAATAATTGACACCCTAATGCGGAGCCAGAACATTCGTTCTGCCTCGTGGATTGCCGGTGACGACCCTGGTGATAGTTATACGGTACCAAAATTTTACAGCTTTCCAGGATGTCAATAAAATAGTTTATTATTTTAAATGCTGTTACTGAAAGGGTCAAATTCCTTCTAGATTGGAGACTTTCGTAGCCCGTTTCAGAGATCCATGTGATGCATAAATTTTGGATATGCATTCTCATATAAAGATAACTTAGTAAGTTTTTTAATTTGTTCTAAAAATTGTATGCATTTTTGCTGGAGTGGAGCCTAAACAGCAGAAGCGTACTCGTATCCTAGTTTTGATCGTATAATGCAGTTGAACATCGATGTTATTGCTTCGGGCTTGGAAAATTGGGTAAATTTTGGGGATCGCTGGCAACGGTTAATACGCACTTTTTAAAAAAAAAATCTTTTGATTCACCTTAATTACATTAAAAGACAACTATTTGCATTGGGGGAAGTGGAAAATATTTTTGTGTAACATGGTTTGTGATACAAAAGAAAGTGCCCCTTTATAACGCCTACTCGCGTCAAGGCAAGAAAAACATCCCAGTTTTCAAGTAGTTTAGCGGCTACGCTAGGTTTGTGTAACATGGTTTGTGATTCTGGCGTACAATCTCACAAGACGAAAGCTAATTTTAATTTTACGTAATGAAATTTAGAATGAAATATTTTCCACTTCCCCCAATGCAAATAGTTGCCTTTTAATGTAATTAAGGTGAATCAAAAGGTTTTTTTAAAAACAAAGTGCATATTAACCGTTGCCAGCGATCCCCAAAAATTAATGAAAATTGTTTACTTGTTCTTATCCGTGCCAACTCTACTATATGATCTAAGTTTGGGATCAAATGTGGCTTCTAGGTCCCTTATAGATTTCACAAAAGGCAAAATTGCTTCATTTAGTTCATAATTGAATGTACTTTGGTTTTTGGAAAGCGTATTTTCGTATATGCCACGTGACACATTTTTTACATTAAATAAAAGCTTACATTAGTTCTACACAGGAGGCTCCGAGAATAATAATTACCCTCAGGGCCTACGTTATCTTTGGGGATGCTTTGTGAAGGGTTACTTCAAGAAAGGAAAGAGGAAGTCCTGGGAAGGAAAAGTTGTGAGGGGTGGGTGGGAATAAGGAAGAATTAGTGTATTCAGGAGTGAAGGACGTATGAAACCATCCCTCCCACTGTGGTGCAAGGCGATATTCTGAGAGAGTTGTGCTGGAGAGGGCAAAAGGTTTCCCTCGATCGATCTCCCTCGTTTAGGCCTGCCACGCAGTTGGTGGATAGACGCATCCGTCGGACAAACCTAATACATAAACCTGGGCACTCCAGTCATCAAACTTAGCGAACCACTTGGGGCAGAGGAGGCGACTGGACTGATGGCTCCGCTTATACTCGCCGGGACCGCGCGCCGGACGACTGCAGCTCAGTTGCTTTGGTTAAGTCATACAATCTCATCATAATATGTATTTTTTTATTCTATTAACTTTTCCTCTTTTATATTAATAAACTTTTATTTCAGCTATATCGAGTGGCGGAGATGAGACGTGATACTGTGAATTAAATAACTAACAACATGTACGCACTCGCATACTGCCTGCTAACAATGTATGCCCGGACTTTGGAGGTCGAGAGTCATTTTAATAAAAAATAGCTTCTTTATAAACAAAAATTAGAGTCCTGACGTGTACGGTGAAGGGGGAAACCATCTGTTTCCTTAGAACGCCGTGGGAAAGTGCTGGGCAATCTCCAATGTTGCTTGTGTATAATCACTAGCCACTTGCCACTAACCACCGCAGTAACTCTTCCCTTTTGTCTCCGTGCCCAGAATATCAAATATCGCGGAAGGTTATCTATCTCCTGCCCCTTCTGCCACCCGGATCAGGTAGGCCAGAAAAAGATGTAAAACCTTTTTGCAAAACACGTAAAAAGCATGAACGAGATTTGACTCGAGAGTGACCCCAATTAAGGCTCTGTTTTACAGCCTACAATTACCACGTCGTGCTAGTTAACCTTTTTAAATATTGAGATTGCGACGGCTAAGGAGGCATGAACGAGGTAAGGCACCAACTGGGTTTGAAGTCTGATTGCTTCTTTGAAAGTGAACATAATACGTCTAGACGAGATGAATTGATTTGAATGACCTATAAATTTAATATTAAAATTCTGGTAGCGAAATTTCTTGAGAAAATTATTGGAGTTCTAGAGAAGTTTCCTAAAAATAATATTCGCATGAATTATCGATCAAAACTCTAAGAACAACTTAAGGTTGTGTCCTAGATATAATTGCGCTGTTTTTCAAAAAAGTAAGCCACATGAAAAAAATAATAATAATCTGGGAGGTGGATATGGGTACCACCGCCCCGGGGAACCATCATTTGGATAACCAACTCAAAGTTTGGTGACTTTGCAGGGATGCCAGGGTTTCATGGGTGAGGTTTGTTTAGGTCTTGGCGGTGAGTGCTTTTAACTGACTGAGAGGCCGGTTGAGGGAGACCTAACCTATTTATTTATTTATTTCTTTCTTTCTTTACGCCTTGATGGCTTTTACTTGTAATTTAAATTGTACAGGAGCAACAAGTACGTAGCATTATAACAAGTTTATAGTTCATAAAATAATAAACAGAGCATGACAGACATAAGTTGGCACAACACAAATAGGTATGGGTATTCGATAAGTAAATTGTTAACAAAGGAGTTCAACCAGCATGTTAGCTCAGGCTAGGTTCACGACGAGTTCATCGAAAACGAATTCAATTATTACAAGCAATAATTGTCAGCCTGAAACACTCATTTACATTGAAAAATCTTCCGAGAAAAGATACTTGCCGCCAACGGGACTTGAACCCGTGTCCTTCCGATTGCCGGTCGAATGCTCTGACCACTGAGCTATGGCGGCTTATCAAATACCCGCCAAATAATTCAATATATACTAGTGTTTCATTCAACAATTACTGCTTCGTTGGCGGCAAGTATCTTTTCTCGGAAGATTTTTCAATGTAAATGAGTGTTTCAGGCTGACAATTATTGCTTGTAATAATTGTTACCCTTTGTGCTATGCATAAAAATCTTGTCTAAACGTTAGTTTATAAATTAAAAAAGAAAACGAATTCATCGAAAATCAATTCATCGAAAGCAAATTCATCGAAAACGAGTTCATCGAAAACCAATTCATCGAAAATAAATTCATCAAAAACCAATTCATAGAATGATCAATTCATCGAATCGCCAATTCATCGAAAAAATATATTTTGTTGATATTTGAGAGAAATGCCGAGTGGACCGAGAAGTTAAAAAAGCATTGGCCAACCTAAAATAACCTAACCTAACCTAACCTAAACTAAACTAATCTAACCTAACCTAACCTAACCCAACCTAACCTAACCTAACCTAACCTAACTTAACCTATTTAACCAATTTTTAAATACTTTTTTATCATCACTCTTAATGACCTTTCTGAGTTGTTTATGAGTTGGTTTCATTATGGGTTGTCTGGTCACCGTTCCTTAGATATCCCTTTTTTGCAGTATCAGACAATCGAAAATCGAAGAGATAACCTATAAATTTAACATTGTCACTACAAAACTGACAGTTGCTAAACACATTTAACTCAGTTAAACAGACCTTTTTGGGTATTTAATTTTGACAGCTCAAATATCTACAAAAAAAATGTTTTTCGATGAATTGGCGATTCGATAAATTGATCATTCGATGAATTGATTTTCGATGAATTTGCTTTCGGTGAATTGATTTTCGATGAACTCGTCGGTTACCTCAGGCTATTTAAAGTAGTTTCAAAAATTACTGTCACAATATTACACAAAACATGATTACAAACATACTCGAAGCATACCGGTTGGCAGAGGTGTAAAACATTTTTTAGCGATTAATATAATTTTTTTTTTTTTTAAGTTTCTTTATTCATTGAAAAAGTGTAGGTAAATTTCTTGTAATTTTTTTTTGCTATTATAAATGTGCGTAAGTTTGTTATTATTATGAAAAAAATAAATGCTACACAGCAATTACATATATGAAGATGTAAATAGGTACAATGAAAATTCTTACAGAGTAGTAGGTATTTAATTTGTTACTGTTAACAAACTGGAACATTTAAGGATTTTTGCATCTGCATGCATATACGCTTTTTAAAGGAAGCGATGTTTTTATTATGAACCTATACCTCCACAGCCAGACTCTCCCCATCCATCACATTGGGCGGCAGTGGGAGGGATGGTTTCGATGTCCGTCACTCCTGGACACATTTACCCCCAGATTCCTATACACCCCTCGTACCTTTTCCCTTCCCAGAACTTTCTGTCCTTCCTTCCCTTGAGAGATGACATAGGCCCAAAGGAATTTTTATCCTCAGTGCCCGCTTTGTGGAGTAAACGTAAAAAATGTATTTTGTGAACCTACTACTAAAACTCTGTATGTGAGAGTTGTGGCGTTCTATTATAAATTGTCAAGCTTTTTCGAGACTACTCATATATTTTAAACTCGCAACATCATCTGTATCGCGTTATGTAACTTGATTGGTAAATATTAAATCGCCACATATTTTACTTTTCCTAAGATTAGATGTATGAATGTAAATTAAGGAAGGAATGTGCACCTATCCCTAGTTAGTTAGTTATTCCGGAGTGGTTTGAATTGGTTCTCTGTGTATTGGGGCCTGGTAGGTAGGTATATACATAGGTTTGCCGTGAGGTTTGCGAGTTAGTCGTTACGCTACTGGATCTGTGGTTAAATTCATCCACTTTAGCAGTGATTGTGATCAAATAACTTCCACACTATGCTAGGTATCTAATAATACAATTTTTGAAAATATTTAAAACTAATTTATATTAAATTTCAACTTTAATTTTCAATCTATCAACCTGTGATTTAATTTTCAGGAAACGCAGTTTAATATCGAAATTAATTTAAAATATCCCAATCCAGGTGAGGGCTTCTTGAAGTAATTAAATTAAAACGCTAAAATATTATCAAAGGCAGTTTGAAAAGCGGGATTTATTGGAAACAGCACAATCAGTGCCGTTCCACCAATAATCCCTATTGATTCAGGCTAATTTCACCCTTCCCGCCCACCGGGCACGACCGTGTGTTGAAGCCGCCCCCGAAAGGCCCGAGCAGCCCAGACCATTAGGACTATAATCCCTTGGCGGTTAAGGGTAGGATTAATTGGACCTCGTTGTACGGAAGAAATTTCACTTAAAATTCTGATAAAATTTATTATTAACAATATGTCCAGTCTGGAACCCGAGTAGTCCAATGTTCAGTGATGTATAAACTAAAATATTAATTACTTTCACATGTTTTTCATGTAATTTCAGGTACAGTTGAGGAGACCGTGGTAGCAATTTTAAATTCATTTCCAATGAACTAAGAAACTTCTTTGGCTTGACTTCAGTTCACTTGTATATTAACACTGTATATTATGTAAAAGCTGTTCTTGCAAATAAATAAACAAGAAATTTACGCCTAGAAGGCTCCAAAGAAGTATTCCAATTTTTTCATTAAACCATGCTAATTTATGTAAAATGACTTATGTAACATCCTCAAGTGTCCCTACACAGCAGGATGTTAGTGGCTTGTTTATGAATGATGGATTAGTATTTGTATAAGGGTAAGCATTGAATTGGGAAGTGGTTGAATTTAAGGTATCTTTCGAATACTGATACATATTGGACAGAGGTAAGTACACAAAGAAAAAATTCTTCAGAAGGTTTGAAATTGAATGGTTTCATTAGCAACAATGATTTAATCTTATATATAAAAATCTCGTGTCATGGCGTTTGTGGTCGCACTTTTTTTTATGTATTTTTGGTAGGTATGAGTATATTTCATACCGCTAGGTGATTACGGTGTCCCTACCCAGAAAAAAAACTATTTTTTTGACTTTTTTTTTTATCGTATTTTTTTTTTATTTGTCCTCAAATAATACCTATAATCCCAAATTGTAACCCGCCTACCCCCACCCTCCCATTTTTTAATCGCAATTTTAGTATTTTTGTATGAACAAATTTAACCGTCTTTCGTATTGCAAACAGAACGAAACTATTTATGTTGTTGAATGACAGATAGCGCTACGTCCGCCTCATCAAACTATCATATACAGGTGCAAGGCATTCACGAGAAGCGTCGCGTCATTTTGATAATTCATTCGGCATCAAGTCCTCGCGTGGGCAAACCATCGAGCTTATTTGTATTGGCTAAAGACGGACTGACAAAAATATCATACACTCAATTGCTCTTCGAAATTCACATTGATTTTCTTTATTTAATTTTCGTACTTTAGTTGGTGTTGTTTGGATTTTATCGGCGGTGGTCGTCTACAGCGCTCCATTCCTCTTTCTATCATAAATCGCATCCCCACACCCAATACATTCGCTATTTTTTATTTAACAACCAAAATATTCACTTGAAATAATTTACATGGCAGAACAAGGTTTGTCGGGTCCGCTAGTTTTATATAAAACTGTATATTTAAGATCACTTAATTTTGGGAACTTGGAAAAATGAATGTTAGTACGAATAAATTGATGTGTAAAAATATGCACTGCCCATCTTTTTTTTATTACTTTTGCTAAGTCGGATGCGGTTCGTACAAATATACTTCAGATGCACGGTTCAAGAGTAAAATTTTGTTTAATAAGAATAATTCTAAAGCATGATAGATAGAAAACAATAAGCTTTTCTTTATAAGAGTTACTAAGCTACTAATCGTTTTTTGGATAGACATCGCATTAGAAACTCCCACAAACATTGAGGCGTGCATAAGAACATATCATACATTGGCATGACAATGTACTTCTGCCTAGCATCCACGATATTCATCATTATTTTTCTTATTTATTAATACTTATTTTTATTTATGAATTTTATTTTAGTAATTTGTACATTTAAGTTTACAAAATTTCTAATTAATTATACTATTTCATAACGCAAACTAAATTTTATGTGGTTTTATGTAGCTCCTACAATACATCTTGAACTTTCCAATTGGGGACTTTAATGTTTCTGGTAGCGTGTTATATAACTTCATTCCTTTGTACAGTAAACTGTTCTGCGTATTTGCCTTGTCTTTTTTTTGAAGCCTGATTTCCTTGCACGTCCTTGTGTAATGTCTGTGAATGTCCTTGTTGAATATAATTTTATTTGAGAAGTATTTTGGTAAAATGTTGTTTATTATTTTATGTATAAATATCATCGTATTCAAGGTCAGCATCTGTTTCACGGTTAGCCAATGTTCCTTTAACATTTTGTTTACTTTTGAAAAGTATTATTCTCATTGCCCTGTTTTGGAGAATTCGAAACTTATTTTGTTCTCATTCGTTACATAGGAAAAGGATATTTGAACAATAGTTAAAATGTGGAGCAATAATTGATTTGTAGATAGTGATTGCAGTTTTAATAGATAGTTTTTGCCGAATTCTTCGCAAAAAAGATATTTTTTTCCCAATTTTCTTTTGTGTATATTCTGCATGCTTGTTGAATGTTAGTTTGGAATCTAATATAACTCCTAAGTATTTCATTTCAGTTACATTTTCAATAATCTCACCATCAATTTTACGACCAACATAGGTCCATTTGTGTATTTTTGAATTAGATAAATGCATATTATTATTTCAAAGTTCTATAAGTAACTGATGAAAATTATATTCAGAAAATAAAATAGTCTCATTGACCTAAAACAAAAAAACTCCTACCAAAAACTTTGCAAGTTTTCGGCGATCAGATTTCTGCCTTGAACCTAGTGAAGATATTTAAGTATCGCTTAATATTCTTACATTAAACAGCAAAACGTTTCTAGTATTAAACTCCATGTACCGACAAGGAATACTAGACAAAATATAACATTCTTTTGCAACACATACACAACCAACTACCAATCACACTCACTTACCAATAGGATGCATGATTTAGGCAACAAGTTTGGTGGTATTGTAGATATATTCGCTGATTCCCTTTACATTCTAAAATGCAATTTAAACCAACACTTTGTGGAATCCTACAAATTATTGTTACGTGGGTATAATATATTTAACGATTTGATGTGTTATTGTAATGTTTTATATTATATTTTGTTCTATGGTATTGTTAAATATTACATTGTTTAAAATATTTCACAGTTTTAAGCAAGAATATACAAGTGGTTTTTTCTTTAAAAACTACTTGTATATTCTTAAAAGTTTTTTCACTTTTATAACGTTTGATATAAATTCTATGTATGTGTAATCCTCGATATCTTAAATATTATTTTATAATCTATGTAAAAGCCCCTACGGGCGTATAAGAACAATAAATAAATAAAACTTAAAATGCAAAATACGCTAAGGTACAACAGAAGAAGCAATTCAAATTCCAAGATGCGCTAACACTTCTTGATATATTTTAAGAAAACAGATTTTGTTTTATCGTTAAAAATATAATAAAATATTGAAAGATTAGGGGGTCAAATAATTGGACACAAAAGGCGACTTCAAGACAGAAATTAAAATACAATCTAAATTCATCGCTTCATATCAGTCCCTTTAAAAAGTAACGTCTCTTGATAATGTCTAGGAAAGTGACTTTCACTCTGAGCTTTTTCAGCAATTTCATCTCGGCTCAGTAATATCTAAGGGTCCTGTTTATTGCTCCCGTTAACGAGGTCAGAGCCTCCCCCAGATATAATATCGTTCCGAATCGTTAAGGCTTTTTTTATTACCAACAGCTTCTCGCGTTAAGAGCTTTATAATGGATTTCAGAATTTATAAAAAGCAATAAAATCAATTCAGCGCGGTTGGTCTAATTGAACTTAACAGCCGACGTGAGTTATTTTGTTTTCTTTTAATGAAACAATAATGTTGCTCCGTGTTGAGTTGCGAGCGAATTGGAAAAAAAATCTCTGTTATGTAAAGAACTCTCTTTCCCTTTTTCATCTTTTCTTCTGCTCGTATTTTATATTAATGCTGTTGAGGAGATTTTATCACGAAAAAACCACTGTAGAAATGATCCAAACAATATTATTAATAATGCAGGGTTCTTGTACAGCTTTTCATAAGACACCGTATTGTTAAAATATTAAAACGATCTAATTTTTGTGGGCAAATTTGTTATACTCGTACCTACAAAAAGCCCTTCTCTTCTGTGAGTAAATCTGTTGAATCAAGTTCATTGCCCTGTTGGGGTTCCAGGAGTCGCAAGATTTTCTGGAAATTGGCTGCATCAGTTTTTTAAAAATTGTTATAGGTTTTTCTGGTGTAAAAAAGTTCTAAACGACAATCAGTACATTGTCCAAGAGAGTATTTTTTTCTGATTTCGTTTTCATAAAAGTGTGACTAGGGGGGTTACATGTAATTTTTTTCTTTTGCCGATTTAACGCATCATTGAATACACTATGAAAAATTACTACACTTAGACATTTTTCATGATTCCTTGCAAACATACAAAACTAATTTATTAAATTTCGTGGCGTGATATAATTGTTTTAAAATTACTTACACTTAACTTTTCATTAAACTTTTATCCGTCAATTACAATTAGTGAGCATATAATTCTTGATTTTAAAATGTCGCCTTATCTCCCCCCCCTCCTTTCTTCCTTTTTAGTATTATTACTTCATTGATTCAATAATTAAGTTTTAAGACCGGTTCATATCTCAGGCGTAATTACCAAATGACATTCTATGGACTTACGTAATAGGTACATAACCATGTAATAATTTTATTTAACATACCTTATAATCTATATTATAATGTACTGTGTATGTCTTAATAAACAAATAAATAAATTAGGAACATCAAAGGGTGATTCTGTATCTATTGTGTTAAGTCAACGTTGAGAGACAATTGAGACAAAAAGGCAAAATCCGTCGGATGACAATTTTTTTTGATTGTCCTGCTTGTCTTTTCCTGTCGTGTGTTGATGTCAGTTGGTGGGGATTAATTACCTTAATAAAAACGCGAATTACTAATTATTAGTTGTGTTTTAACTAATTGCATATAAGTCTTACTGGAGTTCATAAATGACTATCGTCTGTCGTATTATTTTGATGTTTGTACGCGATGACATTCGATTCGCAAATTTTCCTGCGACTACGACATCTCAAGCGTTAGTGTAACTACTTTTAACCCTGGAAAGATAGTCTACGTAAAATTTACGCATGCTTGTTAGAATTATTGCTCTTTCGTTCTAATTAGTGCAAATCCTATGCTTTTCGGATATCTCACTCGCTGCTTAGACCTTCCGTGGGGCGCGCGCGTTGTTGAGGTATGTGTCACCAGTTTTGAAATATAACGACCGCATAAGTCAAAAAGCAAAATATTGATACTTTCCAAAGCTGTATCTGATTGATTTGTATATAACTATATGTTATTATTAAATAAAATATAACTTAATTATTTAGTACATTTAAGTCAAAATGACTGATTATTAGTAAGAAATGAGTGATTTGAGAAAAAAAAATTATTCCTAAGTTTTGTTGATTATTGAAGAAGTTTCACGTTTCTTTTTTTTTTCATGTAACGAATAAATATATATATATATATATATATATATATATATTTTGATAGAAAGTAGTCACTTTGTGGTTTGACATATTGAATGAAATAAAACAATAAATTTGTTTTTTAGCCACGATTTATTCAATTTTTATAATACCAACCGGTTTCACTTTAGTCAAGCTTTTTCAGGGTATAAAATTAAATTAAACAGTTTATTGTTTTAAATTTATTGTTTTATTTCATTAAATAAATACATATTCCAAAATTGTTATATTTCTTATGTCATTTGTTTGAAAAAATATAATAGATTGGTTTATTCAAATGAATTAACAAAATAATATACTGGTTAAAACTTATGCGTCAATTTGACGTACGATTATCTTTACCGTGGATCAAAATATGATTATCTAGGGTTAAGAGTGGTGTTTTAATACAAGCGCAGTGTTTCGCTCGTCAGCGCGGTACGGATTACCGCATAAGAAAACTCTCAACATGTGTCATATACGGCCAATTTAACACGAGTTAGTCTATCACAAAAGAAACAGAATCATCCTTCAGGGTATCAAGTATAGTGAAATCGACATATTTACAATATCAGACCGATAGGCGGAACCACCGATGATTTCATAACGTTTTCTCAAGCACGGCCGCACTGTTGATAGCCCACTGATACCGGCAGGGAATAAATAAGAAATCCATATACGATGTCAACACTGGCGGATCCATCTATGGATTTACATTATTAAATGTCAAACAATTCGTTAAAATTTAAAATACTAATAAATAAACAATTCTAATTGAAATACTAACCTTAACATACATTGGCGCTTCGCAGTACTTTATGAGACTGAATGGGAGTTAATGAGGTATTTAGTCATAATTCAACCACTTCAGTTTCTCCAAGATCGAACCGAATAAATTGATCGCCTTATAGATTAATTATTTAAGTCTTAGAATCGCGTGTACTTTCAATTCTAAAAACTTCGTTAGTTGACCTGCCGAGCTATTCTCTATTTTTTGTGGGAACGAGATCGATATCGCGCAAGATCTCCTGTCAGATTTGAGTGATTTTCAATGGCTGTTATTTGCTTTTTCTACGGGCCGATGTCAGAATTTCAGCTGTGAGCTGTGAGACGTGTGTTAGTTTAGGTCGTTTAAAACATATATTCCTGCAAGTATGCTTGCTTATTTATTCATTTAACAGCGATAGAAAATCACACAAATCTGACAAGAGATCTCGCCCGATATCTATCTCGCTCGTCAGCTCACAGCTTGACCTAAACTAACATCCGTGACAGCTCATAGCTGAAATTCTGACATCGGCCCGTAGAAAAAGCAAATAATGAATAACAGTTATTGAAAATCACACAAATCTGACAGGAGATCTCGCGCGATATCGATCTCGTTCCCACAAAAAATTGAGAATAGCTAGGCTGCATTTAGTAAACCACTTTACCCGCTCGTAAAGTTGAAGGATACGTCACTCACATTAATTATAATTATAATTATTTTTTGTAATCACGTTTAAACATCCACGTTAATTATAATATGGATTTTGTCATCACTCTTCAAGAATGTCTCGATTCTCAATTTTTGCAAGCGATTTAAATGACCAAACATTTATCTATTGTTAAACATGCATTCGATACTAAATTTGTATTTTAAGACATTGTTTTTTCTCTTATTCTTTTTTTTATGAGTTCAAAATTGTAGTTATTAACTAAAGCTTCTACGAGGAATTCAATCGTAACACTTGTTTCATTCAATAAATAATATGTTTATATAATTAATCAATGTAATATGAAATTATGATATGAACTAAATTTGTCAATTTGACTGGCCTAAAACAGGATCCATTCCTAGTTGGCTAGTCAAAGTTTCCATATATGTTTCATTGTATAATTTTATGTGAAATAAATATTATTATTATTATAGTTATTTTGTATAAAGAAAGACATTTTTGAAAATGTGTTGTATATGAGGCCACGCTAAAATTTATCAATCGTCGATCGGAATATCTCTTATCAATCGTTGACCGTGCTTGCAACTATTGATAACTGACCATAGAAGACGGATTTAGTGAACATCGAATTGTTATCGGGTTTTATCGATCGTCCATGCTAGAGCTCGAGCTGTTGCAAGAAATTAAATCCTTTCACAGTTTTTAAGTAGTGGAAACTGAATTCAGTTCTCCATTAACTATATTCACTATAGAATAAAGAAGAATTAAGTAAAGATAAGTTTCTTCCGTGTTCAATGGTATTCATCGTTTTTCATTTTTTCTATAAGTTTTTCAAACTCTTGCAAACAAACTTATTCACTCTCTCCATCAAGGTTGCTCTCTCGCTTCCATCTCTTTCATGATATTAATTCAAAAACTCGCTTCAAAAGCCATAGCTGTTGATTTTTAAAATTATTACAGCCTTACTAAAAAACCCAGTGAAAATTTTATTCAATTGACAAACGGCCGCGGGTGTGAAAACATAATTAATTAAAAATTTGTTCTTTGAAAGAAATACACATGGTTTCCACGGCCTGAGAGGGTAGTTTATTTCTGTTTTAACCGTTGATGTCCGAACGATATTTGTAATTTTTCCATAGTATTTTGAATGTTCTATACATTTCTTATTTTTGAAGGTGTCGTAAAAACAAATACCATTTATGAAAACTAGATAAAATTACCTTTTAGATTTGTGTATTTAAAATACACTTTAGCTTTCAAAAACTGCCATATTTTAAGGTTCAAACTCGGAAAAAAATTTCCTCCCACAACATTTTTGACCAAAATATAGAGAAATTTAAATAAAGTCAAAATTTAAAAAACACAGTCCTTTTATGTAATAAATTTGGAAGGAAACTATCACCTCACTTTTTCAACGTGTATACAATAAAAAAATGATAAAAAATTTCAAAGTTTTTTTTTTATTGCCAAAAAAATAACTTAGAAATAATACCGAAATTTAAAACAGATTTCTTGCATCTCTAAAGACGTTAATTTTTTTGATACGTTTACGAACACATGTATTAGATTTTAATATTATAAAAAATTATCACTTTTAAGAAATTCTCTTAAAATAAAGATCTTAAAATGAAAATTTTATCTTTTAAGTAACCTATAAAAAACAATATTCTGACAGTTCAACTTTGAAAGTACGGCGTTTGTACAATAACTTGATTAAACTGATGTAAACCACACAAATTACATGGTAAATATATCAATTATGTGAACAGAAGAGTAAATTCGTCACTACAATAGAAATTATTAAGTAAAATCACAAAATTTTCGATATCCCGCCATAAAACACACCGAGCTATTTTGTCATCGCGGGTTGTCGCGGGCCGAAGAGCTAATGCATAGGCGCGCCAATAATGCCCCTTGCGGAAAAAAATTAAAACAACATTGTTTTCTAGTAAATTAAAACCATATACAACGTTGTCGCATCTTCAATGCGTTTTAACAGCGTGACCACGTAAGAAACGTTATTGGTAAAAAAACGTGTTTTAGTGTATACGAGGTTTATTTATGTTATTGCGATAATACAGTTAATCGGTCGCGCTGTGGTTTTTTTCTAAGTAAGGCTGTTAATGTTTAAAATAAAATTAGAATTAATTTTATAGTTCTTACCAAATCAATAATAATAAATGAAATAAAATCTTACTATTTCGTTGTGAATTAGTTCTGCCTTCAATATTCAGGCACCGAGTCTCATAAAAAAATGAAAATTATTGTCTGCAGTTAAAGTTTATTGTGAACGTGATGTAAACGTGTTAATTTAAAATATTTACACGCAGATTGTTCACAATTTATTTTATTTTACTAATATAAATATTTTGTTAAAAATATAAGTTTTATTTTAGACACAAAAAAAATGTTTTTTTTTTTTTTCTTTTAAATGTTCAATTATTTGGGAGTGCCGCCCCGGTAACTTTGTAGAGGTGTCCATATTCATGAGGTGAGGTTTATCTAGGTCTTGGCAGCGGATGCGTTTGCCCACCTACTGCGGACCGGATCGGGAGGGAGAGGTCTTTCGACCTCTCCAGCCCGACTCTTTTGACCCATCGCCTTGCACCGCAGTAGAGGGATTCCTGGACACATTGACATATGGATTCCTATCCACCCTCATACCTTTTCCTTCCATGAACTTCCTTTCCTGCCTTTCTCTAAAAAGACCAACACACAGCATTCCCAAAGATGAGAAAGATGCCCAAATAGGTAAATTCCCCAGAAAGAAATTTTGTTCCTCAGTGCCTGCTGTGTGGAGCAAACGCAAAAAATACCATTATTATTCAATTTATAGAATCAGTTTTTTTTTTAATGAACAAGTTCAGCTGTGTAATTATTATCAAGCGGGACAGCTGTTTCACCTTCTGAAAGCATTATCAAACTGTCTGCATTGTCATTTCTAAAAAAAATAAAGCGCAATAGCTGTCGTCAGTAATAAAAATCACGCAGCCTAACTTATTTACAAATAAACTGTTTTTTTAAATTGCGTAAATTGTAATAGAAAAAATGAAAATTCTACAGAATAAACTTCATAACACAAACAACAAATAGTCAATTTCATTGGCCCCCGAGTCGTCCGACATTGCGCAAGCAATATTTTCGTAACCTGGGAATGTTTGCTTTACTTCATATATTCATATAAAAATATTATCTTACAGCCCAATCATGGATATGATCCCCCACCCACTCTTCATTAATCCCTAGCAACGCCGCCACCCGTACCACAATCCTTAGTAATAATACATTGTTCCCACCCACTATTTTGTAATTGTCAAACCAGTATACGTTTGCCCCGAGGAAGGAACGTTCGTTTCGAAACTGGTCGGCTTTAAACAAATATACAAGTGGTTCAAACAAAGTAACATCAAAGAATCAAAAAATCAAAGAATCGCACCGCAGAAGATATAAACTGCACAAGAATCAATCGGATTACTTGTTATTCTCTGCGATGCGATCCGAGCTTAAAAAAGATATAGCAATTGCAAAGCGTCAGTATTTAGAAAAAGTTCAGTATGGGATCAAAGATGATGTCAAATGTTTTTGGGATTTTATTAAATCCCAAAAGGCAAATCCACATACCCAAATTAACTTGAGTGATAGAACGGAAACTTTTTCCGATCCCGAAATAGTAAGCCAAAAATTTGCCGATTATTTCAAATCAGTGTACAGTCAGATTGCTCCTCAACTAAATCTAGACTTTACTCGAACCGAGAGGCCCTGGAATATTGGTAAAATCGGTATTGAGCTAACCTGTCCAGAGGAAGTAGACTCCTGTACTCGAACTTTAAAGCTCGACAAGGCTGCAGGCCCAGACGGAATACCCCCTAATATAATTGCTCATATGTCAAAAACCATTTGTCAACCGCTGAGCTATATATTTAATCTTAGCATATCGACTGGGTGTTTCCCTCATTCTTGGAAACTCACGCGTGTAAGCCCAATTTTCAAGGCTGGAGACAAGTCTGATATAAATTACAGACTAGTAGCTGTACTGTCAACTATACCAAAAATATTTGAAATGATTATTTACAAGAAATTACATCACCAAATTATGCCATTTCTAGGAGAAAACCAACACGGTTTCATGCCAAGAAAATCCACGGTTTCAAATTTGTTAACATTTTCGCGATTGGTGGCCGTCGGACTGGACTTGAGACACCAAATAGATGTAGTGTATACGGATTTTGCCAAGGCTTTTGATCGAGTTGATCATGATATTTTACTACTTAAAATGTACAAACTTGGTTTCGATCAACAAACACTTATATTCTTCGCGTCCTATTTAAAAGCTAGAAGTCAATATGTAATAATAAATGGACATGAATCTAAACAATTCCCGGCGTTATCAGGTATTCCCCAAGGTTCAAACCTTGGTCCTTTGCTGTTCCTTATACTTATAGATGACATCCAGGTTTGTGTAAAATATTGCAAATATCTTCTATTTGCAGATGACCTCAAACTTTTGATGGAAATAATCTGTTACTATGACTGCTTAAAAATGCAATCTGACCTTGATGCTATTGCAGAATGGTCAGTAAAAAACAAATTAGAATTCAATATAAAAAAAATGTGTAACCATGACGTATACCCGCTCCCAGAAGCCCATAGTTTTTGAATACAACATTAAAGGGAAAACATTATGCCGAGTCAATAGCTTTAAAGATCTCGGTGTCGTCTTTGATCCCAAACTGACATTCTCGGATCATATTTCACGGCTCACTCCAGCAAACACCTGGGTTTCATCATCAGAATATGTAAGCAATTTGATGACCCAGATGCAATGATAGCCATGTTTGATGGAGTCATAAGAAGTAAGCTGGAGTATGCCAGTGGTGTGTGGACTCCGCACCAAGCGAAATATATTAATATGCTAGAACAAGTTCAGAAAAAATTCCTTAGGTATGTCTATATGCGGATGAATGGAACGTACCCGAGATTCATGCACCATATGGAATTACTTGAGGCAACAAATAGATTTAGCTTGGAAACTAGACGTTATGCAAATCTTGCAATTCTAAGTTTTAACATAATCCATAATCGTATTGACAGCCCATTCCTCTTGGAATGTTATGGCTTATACGTGCCTGAAAATTTTAGCCGTAGTCGTCGACACGACTTGTTCAAAATACCATACGGCAGAACAGATGTTCTAGCACAGCATAGCATGACAAGAGGAATGGTGCTGTTGAACGAAATATCGGAAACACTAGATATATATAACTCTTCTTTAGATAGCCTTAAGATTTTTTTGTATATTAATCATCTTCCTAGGTGTTAAGACTGTTAAAATGAGAAAATTGTACAGTAATTGGATAAAAATCTGTTGTACAATTAAAAAAAAAAAAAAAAAAAAAACATTGTTTCATTTATTTATAATGGATAACCACAAAGTTACAGCTACAAAAATATCTGGGTTCTTTGGTATTGCAGATTCACCATCGATACATCGTCCGAAGTTCTGAGTTTAAGCGTCAATCAGCTTTCAAAATCTTCCTGAACAAAGGCGAAATCTCCCGGCCCGCAGCTAACACGATTGCTCAAACTTACTCTGAAGCTTTTGTAGGGTTTAATATGAAACAAGGCCCCCGAAATGAATGAAAGTAAATATGCTTACAGCGTTGGTACCCACTGCCAACAAGCCAAGGCCCTCGGGCTCTACCTACCCAGAATCCATTTTCTCATCTCCGGTGATGGAGTATGAATCTGACTACCTGAGATGAGAATAATAATTCAGAAATCGTGATATTATATTTTTTTAAATTGAGATCACGTCATGTAGCATGTCGGTGGGTGGAGGAGTAATTTAAAACGGGAATATTGTACCGTTTTAGAAATATTAAGACGCCAGGAGGTCTAGCAAGGATGATCGATAAAGCCCTATATCAATTGATATTGACTAAATCTGTCGTCCACGCTCAGTTATCAATATTTGCGACCACGGTCAATAATTGATAAGGAATATTCTGACTGACCGGCGACAAATTATTGCACGGCCTCCTGAGTATCAGATAAGCTGTAAATATACAATAAATTGAATTATTATGCAAAATAACTCGCTAATTAATGAATGGAGGTGAACTAACGAAGCTCTTAGATTTGAAATAAATCGTATACGCGATTCATAGTTTAATCTTAAAAATTACATGCGAAGCGCCACATGTATGTTGTAGTTAGTAATTCAATTCGAAATTGTCAATTTATTAGTACTTTTAATTTTTATGAAGCCGGTTGACATTTTCATATATAAATCCAATCCGTCAGTGTTGTCATCGTATATGGATTTATTATTTATTCCCTTTAAATATCGGTCTGGTTATGGACAGTGCGGCCGTGCTCGGGAAAACGGTTCATTCATCGGTAGTTACGCCTATCGATGCGATGTTGTTAAGTTATCGATTTTACTATGTTGAATCCAAGATTGACATGTTTTTAAAATTTACTTTACACATTGGGAGGCGGCTATGGGTACCGCTGCCGCGGGAACGATTGATTGGATAACCAACACCCCTGCCATCGGTCACCCCAAGTTCGCTACGTTTGGTGAGGTTCGTCCGGGACTTGGCGGCGGATGCGTCTGCCCTCCAGCTGCATGGCAGGCCGGATCGGGAGAGAATGGTTGAGGGGAGTCCCTTTCACTTCTCCAGCCATACTCTCTCCGAACATCGCCTTGCACCGCACTGCGACCGATGGATTCGTACGTCCGTCACTCCAGGACACGCTGACCTCCAAATTCCTACCCACCCTAATACCCTTTTATTTCCCAGAACATCCTCTCCTTACTTTCCTAAAAAGTCCTTCTACACAGCATCTCCAAAGATGACATATATGCCCTGGGGAGAATTATTTTCCTCAGGGCCCTCCTGTGTTGACCTAATATAAATAAAAATAAAAACAAGGGGTCGAGGTGAAATATTGATTTTTAATTTAAAGCTTTTGCTGTCGTGGAATAAAATAAATATTATTTGTGTATTATTAGATTTATGTTGTCTTAAGGCGTCGCATCCGCGCTCGAAAAGAATAAGATTGAGAGATATGTAATTACGAATGTTAGAGGAGCGCGCTAATATTTAAAGCGATAAATCGAAGCGAAAACTGAAAATCCTATTAATATTATAAAGGTGAAAGTTTGTATGGATGTATGTTTGTATGTTTGTTACTCTTTCACACAAAACTACTGAATGGACTTTAAAAATTCTTTCACTAATAGAAAGCTACATTATTTGAGAGATGTATAGGCTATATATATTGGTAAGCTCTGGCGTTATGAAATTATTTATCATACGTTTTCTGTCAATAACAAAATCGATTTATTGCAAACTAAAAGAGTGCTTTGTTGGCGTCGTACTTAATAACTATCTCTAAAAATGAATCACCGAAATGTATGTATGCGCATAAACCCAAACGACTGCACCGAATTGGATAATTCTTTTTTTTCGTTATTTTGTATAAAACTACCGCTGAGTTCTGGCATTATGAAATTTGTATAAAAAATTATAATAGGTGGCACGCGAGCAGTTTGAAAACTGAATGTATGCGGAATGAATGTGTGGAATGCGAAAGGTGAGAGGGGGAAGTGGGGAGGGGGGAGGTGTTGGGAGGATGTTGGTGGACGGCGATAGGGGAAGGGGAGGACGGTGGAAGGAGGGGGTTAAGGGAGGGTGAGGGGGGAGGGAAGGACGGGGAAAGGGGAAGAATGTAAGGGGTGGGGGGGAAGGGGGTTGATGGGGGGGGGAGTGGTGTGGAGAGAGGGAATGTGGAGGGGTAGGGGGTGGTGGAGGGGTGGGTGGAGGGAAAGGGGGTTGATGGGGGGAGTGGAGTGGAGAGAGGGAAGGTGGAGGAGGTGGAGCGGGGTGGAATAGGGGGGAGGGAAGGAAGGGGAAGGGAGAGGGGTGAAGGAAGGTGGGGGGAGGTGGAGTGGGGAGGGTATGGGGTGGGGGAGGGGTGGGTGGAGAAGGAAGGGGAGGGAGAGGGTGGAGTGATGGATGTGTGGAGTGGGGAGAGGGTTGATTGGGGTGGGTGGAGGGGGTGGGGGGTTAATGGGGGGGAGTGGAGTGGGGAGAGGAAAGGTGGAGGAGGCTGAGTTGGAATCCCCTAAAACCATACGAGCGAAGCCGCGGGAAAAAGCTAGTGTTTAATAAAACTCGACTTGTTTAAAATAGAGCAAAAATCTCGTGGAAGGTATCATAAGTACCATTTAACACTAGAAAGACCGGGTACTTCTCCATACCTATAAAGACCACGACCGTCATTTTGACAACTAATCACTTTTTTCCAATTGGGTGGCGGATATGAGTACCGCCGCCCCGGAAACCATTAATTGGATAACCAACACCTCTGCCATAGGACACTCCAAGTGGTTCGCTACGATTGGTGACTTAGCAGGGGTGTCCGGATTCATTGGGTGAGGTTTGTCTGGGTCTAGGTGGCGAATACGTTTGCCCGCCTACTGCTTAGCGGACCGGGTCGAGAGACACTTTTTGAGGAAGACCTAACCTAGACCTCTCTCGACCCGTCGCCTTGCACAGCAGTGGAAGACATCGATTCATACGTCCGTCACTCCTGGATACATTTACCAATTTTTCGTATTAATCCCTAGCACCTTCTTCATTTATCCGTAACCAATTTTGTCTATTCACCCCTAACCTTCTTCCTTCCCATAACTTCCATTCCTTCCTTTTCCTGAAAACACCCTCCCCACAGCATCCCCAAAGATTACATAGGCCCCGGTATCTTTTCTTTTTTTTTGTTTACATTAGCTCCACAAAAAAAACCCTAAAGAAAATAATTCCCCACAGGGCAATTGTCATCTTTGGGGATGCTGTGTGGAGGGTACCTATAGGTAAGGGAAGAAGAAGAAGTTATGGGAAGGAAATAAGATATGAGGAATGGGTATAAATCTGGGGGACAGTGTGTTCAGGGGTGGCATACATAAGAATCTATTCCTACCACTGCAGTAGGAGGCAATGTTCCAAGAGTGCTGCTGGCGAGGTCAAAAGATCTCCATCAACCAGTCTCTCTCGATCTGGCCTGCCACGGAGTTGTTTGGCAGACGCATCCGCCGCCAAGATCCGAACAAACTTTCCACGAATAAATCCCCAATTCTGGAGGCGGGTATGGGTACCGCCGCCCGGGAACCATTTAATCGATAACCGACACCTCTGGCATAGGTCACCCCAAGTGGTTCGCTTCGTTTGGTGACTTAGCAGGGGTGCCTGGGTTCATGGGGTGAGATTTGTCCGGATCTTGGCAGCAGATGCGTCTGCCCACCAACTGCATGGCAAGCCAGATCGGGAGAGAATAATTGAGGAAGTCCCTTTGACTTCTCCAGCCGTGCTCTCTCGGAACATCACGAAGGGATGGATTCATACGTCCGTCACTCCTGGATACACTGACCCCCAAATACCCCCCCACCCCTTATATCCCTTTCCTTCCCGGAACTTCCATTCCTTCCTTTCATAAAAAGACCCTCCACACAGCATCCCTGAGGGGAATTATTTCCCTCAAGGCCTCCTGTGTGGAGCTAATGTAAAAAAAAAACCTAACCCCATGAACCTGGGCCCCCCTGCTAAGTTACCAAACATAGCAAACCTCTTTGGGTGTCCTATGGCAGAGGCGTTGGTTGTGTTGACCAGAACGTGTGTTAACCAGTACCTACGTGTTGTTTTAAAATTATCGCTTGCGAATGCGGCGGTGAAAATCACGTTTTCATTTTTCTTTCTTCTTTATTGACGAACCGTCTAATCCCAATTAATCTGAGCTCATTCTCAACCGAGAAATAAAATGGTGTCGCGCGTGGCAAATGAATCCACGGAGTAATTACTATTCGATGGAGGTACGTAAAGAATAATCCTAGGATTATGGCACGTGCACATTTGCTAGAACGGAAACACGGACGCGTGGCGTGCAACCAATATTTTATGTCCGTGCCAGTGAAATTAAATTTACCAGAGAGGTCACCATGTAAGCAGACATCTAAATTTACTAATGGAAAAAATCGCAAATAAATTCACAAAATTTTGGAAAAAGTTGTGAACGGTAATGCGCGTTTTCATGCCGCCACAAAATATCCCCGACAAAATATCCTCCGACAAAATATTCTAGGGACAAAACATCCCCTAACAAAATATCTGCTAAAACCTAACCTGACGTAACCCAACCTAACAAAAAATGGGACAAAAATAATACAGACATCCTGTAAAGATAATAAATTATTAATTAAATGAAGACAATATAAGCGAAACTCAATCGAAAATCTGAAAACAGAAAAATCAGAAAAAGATATTGACACATCTGGGAGTGGTTAGCGCGTTCGCCCGGTAAGCGAGAGGTCCTGGGTTCGTGTCCCAGATGTGTCAATATCTTTTTCTAATTTTTCTGTTTTCAGATTTTCGATTGAGTTTCGCTTATATTGTCTTCATTTAATTAAACATTACAATTTGAGGTTTTACTCATAAAGTTAAAATAAAAATAAAAATAATAAATTATTGTTCAAAAATAGTAAAATGAGACATTTTTTTGTCTTTACAGGGTGTCTGTATTTTTTTTTGTTCCATTTTTTGTTAGGTTGGGTTACGTTAGATTAAGTTTTAGAAGATATTTTGTTGGGGAATGTTTTGTCGCGGGATGAAAAATCACGGAACCGTTGTGAACAGTGGCGGCTCGTTACTTTAGAGCAGTGTTTCTTAACCTGTGACCACAGGTATGTATGGGGGTCCGCAGTGTCATATCTGAACCATTTCATAATAAATGCTACCAAAAGTCTCGTAAGCTCTGTGCTTACTTAGTACGGCGAATGTGCGACAGCGGGGGGTATGCTAAGTAAGCGTAGATTATAAGTTATAAGGAAACATCAGAAGAAGCACTGAATCATTACTGCTTTTCTCAACCACATACCTCTGTGAAAATGCATTCTCTGCTCTTGTATATTATACTAAAAACAAGTAAGAAACAGATTTGAGATTACATTAACCCGAATATTACTAATTTTGTTGGAAAAAAGCGACACCAACCTTCACATAATTTATAATAATAATACTATTCCTTTGTTAAGAATATTATGAACTTAATATACAATTTGGCTGTCCTGAAACGGGTATTCTGCCCAGTTGGACAGACAAATGTTCACATTGTAATGTATTGTTAATATATATGCATATGTAAATAAATAAATAAATAAATAAATAATAATAATAATAATAAGCCTTTTTATTCTGAACTTCTGTTAGGTATGTATTAGACATGATCTTATTTGTTATAGTATATCCCGAAGCTCAGTTTGCCTCTTGGCATAGGCCTCCTCTAACATTTTCCATTGGGACCTGTCACGCGCTTCACGTCACATAATTTAACCGTTAATTAATATTGGTGTTGTTGTTCTACGTTAATTATTAACATCTTTTTTTTATAAAAAAGGTTATTTTTTGTATTTGTATAGTAATAAAATAAATGGTTAGAAATTTATTGGTGGATTTTTTTTATTAAGGGGGTCCTTGAAAATTGTGCTTGATTTAGTAGGGGTCCGTGACTGAAAAAGGTTAAGAAACGCTGCTTTGGAGTGTGCTAGAGTGCTAAGATTGAAGCAAACAATGTTATTGTTGTTGAAGCCAAAAACTTTTTGTTTTCAAAATTCGATTTGTTGTATGAAATTTTTTCAGCAAAGGGGTCTACCTTTTATTACAATACTAAGCTTTTTAGACAATGGTTGAAAGAAAGCAATATTCGGATATTAAATCAAATATTATTTATACGTATCTGTGTTTTAAATATCAAATATGCTGTAAAATATCACCGGGAGGCACAACGGTCCGGTACATTTGCAAATATTCTAAAAGTGACAACATAAAGATGTTGTTTAATTCGCTATAATTTTTTCTGCATTTTAATTGTTTTGATGGTGTTTATGAGTAATCTGAATGTTGGACAAGATAGAGAGTACACTTTTAGATATAACTGCAAACTCAACTCAAATTTAAATTTTTCGGAGATGTCTGACTGATCAACTGGACGATCGATATTTGTAATCGAAGTTATTTTCATTACATACTTTTTTCAGAATTTCTCGCAATTTTGGAACGTTTCTGAAAACCTTCACAGATAAAAAGAATTTACGTCAGAAAAGAGCTGTAGACCTATCTAAGGTAATCTTCATCTATGTGTGCTCTGTACTTAGGCAAATATCTGGCGGGCTCTCGTGTCGCGCTCAGTTTTACTCAAAGCACATTTCTTGCTGTGAGTGTCAAACCGTGGTTTGAATGGAAAATTATGAAATACCTTTCCTGGCGACTTCAGTGGTAGAGCGATAAACTTTTTAATATTTTTTTTCATCTTTGAATATCATAATAATAATAATATATTTTTATTCAATGAAATTGGCAACATTACAACTAAAAAAGTACATGTTCAATGTAGATTACGAATAGATTACATCAGTACAAAAAAATTAACAAGTAGAAAGTAATGTGAGATCGGTTACACAGAAGTAGCATAATTATACAATATTTTTAGTTGTGCATAGTCTGCCTCACTAGGTGAACCTGTATTTAGGCAGAATTTTTTTGTTAATTGTTTCTCACAATTTTATCTATGTTTTTTTATAAATGTATAATGTAGGTTTCTATACAGCAAAAACTTCATGGAACGTTAATAATATGGGAACTCGTATCATACCATTCATGAAAAATCACATCACTCATGAATCTTAACTTCTTTTCCATATACTGTGGTAAGCCATGTTCTCAAGTTTCCGGTAATTATTTGGTTTCGGCTTGTACGTAGTTTCTTATTTCTGAACATAAACTACCTCCTATTTTATGTTATATTTTAGTGTTAATGTTCTTTTTTTGTTCCATGCTATAATAGCACCATTTTTGTCTATTGTTATTATCCTGTGCTAAAAGCACTGTTATTGTTAATTTTCTTCTCTTGGCAACACGGTATCGCTTCCAAGTACATAAGCACACATTTCACCACTAACCATTACACATCTACCGGATCTGCCATGATGATGGACACTGCAACGCTGTCCAAAACGTTGGCTAAAGAAAGAGGGAGCGCAACACGGCAAACCCCAAAAAGAAAAAAAAAAACGACAAATTTATTCTATTCCAGGTTGAGAAGCAGTGAAATGTTCTGCATGTGTCTTAATGCGGTGCAATCAGTAACTGTTGGTCGAGAGTAAATGGACTTTGACTGAAGACATTTTTGCAGACAAGTTGCCCTAATTATTCATAGTACATTTAACATTACGAGTGCGTCATCTCAATTATTAGTTCGTCTTCGTCAGACGTAGGTATATTTCACCTCTTAAGAAATACTTTGTTCTTTCGCGTACTCCTTTCGTGGAATTTGGCTGCTTGATTTTCACTTTGTTTTTGGAGATTTTTATTCACAGAAGTTCAGAAGTTTTTGGCACAATAGATCGGCTAATTGAACACAATAAAAGCTACTTTAATATTCAAAAATTTTCACTGTCACTAGAGGAGTCTACGTACCTATAGTAATGGTAAAATATTACCGGTATATGCGCAACGTAATTAGTATAAGCCCAAAATAAATTACTAAATTCGTGAGTTCGTAAAACTGTGCTAATGTATTTTACATTTCCTGCCTCCACGGAGGGGAAGGGGGGAAATTTTTGATATATTTACAAACTACGCCGACTGAGTTAAAGTTTTTAATTATATTTTCATTAGTAAAATAATTTTAAAAAATTAATGTAAGTTTTTTTCATTTTTTTATTTCATAAATTTTTTATCAGTTACAGATATTTGTTTTTTTTGGCTACCACACTGGGCTCATCCCGTGTTATGGTAGTCGTATATTTAATATTTATTTAAATTAATACAAATACTATTTTATTAAAACAGATGATTAAATATACTAAATAAAAATTATGAAATATTTAAAAGTAAGTGAAAAATAAAGAGAAAAAAAATCATATTTTAAAGAAAAGTAGAAATAAAAATGAAAATTCAAATTTTGAAATTCAGAAATTAATAATAAAGATTAAATGCTAAGAACTTAAGTGTTCTATACAAAAATATAAATTAAAACATATAAGTAAATAAATTAAAATTAAAAAATAAATTAAATTAAGTGAAAAAATTAAGAGAAAAAAAATAACAACATTTTAAAGAAAAATAGAAATAAAAATGGAAATGGAAAGTAAAATTTTGAAATGCAAATACATACTTAATATTATATAGTATACTTAATATTTGTTGAAATAAGAAAGATTTATATTAAAGAAACACGAAAATAAAAAAAATTACAAATGTGCAATAATTACACAAGCGGTAGAAGTGAAACCTGCAGAAAACCAAAGTAGACAAGAGTGGGCAGGCTACGAATAAAGAGGAGACCGAATATTCTTTCTCATTCTATCGCAGGTTAAATCCTATAGATATACTGGTCAGTGGTTCAGTGGGCATAGCGTTTGGGTCCCACCCGAGCCTCGCGTGTTCGATTCCTCGGCTGGCTAAATCCTCCATCACAACACAAGCAACATTTTCGGCTTTCTGCGGTGGTAGTAGAAGATTTTCAAACATTGTTAGGTTATTCGTAACCCGGGAATGTTTGTCTTTCTTTAAAAAAAAAAATATATATATATATATGGGTTTGTCTCTTTTTAATGTCGCTTTTTCGTTTCATCGAGTTTCAAATCACAACGGTGTTAAAGAAGTTTTCACTTCAACAAGGATTAAGAGGAACGCCTGCGTGGCTTTTTTCCCGCAAATCTTAATTTTGATTTGAGGCCAAAATACAAAATACAAACTGAAAACTATTTTTTTTTATCAAAAGGTAAGGCAAATATCTCATACGGATATGTGCTATTTCATTTATTTTTGTTTTGAATTATGTTACAATAGTTATTAATGAAATAAATTTTGCACGATTTCAGAGACATGATTGAATTTTTTTTTGTGAGTTTTAATTTATATTATTCGTGAAAACTTGATTATTGCAAGCAATTTTTTACATTTTTTTTATCAGATAGGTAGAACAACGAAGCTGTTACAAGCCAGCTTGTCTGCAGGAACCACTGAATCAAAAACTACAATAAAATTATAATTATTAAAAAAAGAATCTTGCGTTAACTAATTTTGGCATCCCAATTGAGGTGTATGTTGCGAGGCTGAGTGTAGTGGGAAGGAAGAGGAGATGGGGAAAAGGAAGGTGGGGAAGTACCTGGTTTTTCAGATCTGTCACCAAACCCGGATAAAGCCATTTCAATTCTGAATGGTGGTCATACACGAGGACAATACTGAGAGAATCTTCCACACTGGTACATGTCTCAAATACACCATATATAATTTTTAATTAATTATTTGTGAAATAACACAAATTCATCAAATAAAATTTATTTGCTCAAGACGGGATTTGATACCCCGTCCTTCGGATTGCTAGTCGAGAGCCTTTTTTTCAATTACTTCACATTATTTGGTACATTTTACATTTTTCATGTCGTCATGTTTTTTTATTCAGAATTTTGCTGTTTTTAAGCCTTTAATTCATTTTTTTTTAATATTATATTTCGTTTTATTTATCCAGTAGGTAAGGCAAGATTATTTTTTAAATAATTACCATTGACTTCTTTAATGGTTTATATTTTATATTTCAAAATAATAAAGTAGCATAATATCCGGTATAGATATTTGCTTTACCTTT
Organism: Limnephilus rhombicus; assembly: GCA_929108145.2. Taxonomy (NCBI): domain Eukaryota; kingdom Metazoa; phylum Arthropoda; class Insecta; order Trichoptera; family Limnephilidae; genus Limnephilus; species Limnephilus rhombicus. The sequence goes on along the minus strand of OV815287.1, from coordinate 18,576,882 downwards.
TGATTAGGAAAAAAAATTATTCAGTTTGGTTACGTATTTTGGCTTCAAATCCAAATTAAAATTTTATAAACGTTCTTAATATTAAAAATGATAAAATTTAAGCGAAAATTATGAAAATGTTTAATAAAACACAACTCGTTTAAAATAGAGAAAAAATCTCATGGGGATTGTTTAAAATAGCTTTTACAGAAGCACTGTGAATTTTTTTCATACATATAACGTGTCAAATAACTGAAACAAACGTGTTTATAATAATTTTCGAAGCATACCTTGTGATTTTTTTCTATCAAGGGAATTTCATATAAATACCGTTGCGTGGTGGGGAATGTATAGATATTATCTTCAGTAATAATTAAAAACGTATATTTTTTTAAGAGCTTTAAAACTTAATGTATCTAAGGAAAATAATATATAATAAATCAATAGAAATGAGGGAAGCCGGGCCTTTAGTAGAAACAGAATCTCCCCTCCAGTTTTCTCGGATAACAGCAGAATTGTAGCATTTCTTGGTAGCAGCGCCGCATAAGCCATAACACAGCAGCTACCTACATCTATGCAAAATGCATTATAGGTAACAAAGTTGAGAATTATTTGTGGTTATTCCCACCTCGAGTGTTGGACGAGTTGTTCCCAAGTTGATTTCCGCACAGTCCAAGCTCTAACTGTTCCGGAACCGCCCCATTCTGACTGGGGCTAAACTTAGTTGGGGCTAAATTTTCCCCGAAACCGGCACTTGCCAACAATGTGGTGTAAACTTTGCAGATGAATAACTTGGGAAGGTTGAGTTGCACCTTGACCAGGCGTCATAGGAGGTAGATGCAGGAAGGAACTTTGTCAGCATCTGTTTCTGTACCGTTATTCTCTTCTCAACATCCAATAGACAAGCTAAATATACATACGTGTAATACCGCCTTTAGGAAAAGAAATTCTGAATTTTAAGCTCAGTATAAAACTGAATAAATTAAAAAAAAATAAAACTACATTAAGTCCATCAAATCTTGACTTAAGGAGTTGTTGGAAAAAGAACTAACTTGAATTTATAAAAACATGTATAGTCATAGAAGTTACTTAAAAAACCCTACACAAACTATAACGTTGACAAACTATGGCATAGAAGCGCTGAAAATTCTCTATCTAAAACCCAATTCCCCCAGGATCTCCCGTGAGGAGGACCAAGAAAATATTTTACTTCTTTTTTATTTTTATTTTTATTTATTTTTTTTTTTTTTTTATTTACATATATTTCATACTAGCTTTTTCCCGCGGCTTCGCTCGCATGGTATTAGGGGTTTCCCACTCCTTCACCTCCACCTTCCCTCTCCCCACTCCACTCCCCCCCTCCCCCTTCCCCCGTCTCGCGAACCCCCCTCCTGAGTTCCCCTCCCCCCTCCCAGGTCCCCCTCCACCTCCCAGGCTCCCCTCCCCCTCACTGGTTCCCCTCCCCCATCTCTCCCTCCTTCCCGCTTTCAATAGCAATAGCCGCTTCCTCGCGTGCCACCAAAAGCAATTTTTTTATACAAATTTCATAATGCCAGAGCTCACCTGAAGTTTTATAAAAACCTTGTCGTATACAATAAAGAATAACACAAGAAGTGTCTTGAGGGCTCATTATAGACCCAATTTTATAAAACTGTATTTCACTATGATTACGAAATTCAAATGAAATGGCGATATACAATTTCAGGGAGGCAGATCGCGTGCTAAACGGTCTAGAACCAAATGGTACAATAAGTCTGCCTTTGTTTCCATTTGAAATTGTATATAAGGCACTTCTAGTGTTATATTCTATGCTGGTTCATAAAGTAGGTCTACCTATGTTGTTATGTATTTATATTTTAAATTAAATCCACATGACGTTCTTTGAAGGGCAAAAGATGGAGTGAACTTGGTTGTTGAAGAGAACCATTTTGTGGGGAAGATGTTAAACGTTCGTTAAGAAACGAGAATCTATCAAATGAACTGCACGTTTCTGCAAAGCCAAGAGTTGTTTTTCGACGTTTGTTATTTCGGTTACCTTTAACATTCGCAGTCCTATTTTTAGATGCTGAAGTTTCAATATCTTTTGTAACTTGATAAAGTGAACCCGTGTAGACCTTTACGTCACAAAAGCCGGCGAACTCGACAAAAATATAAATAAATTTTATAATAATCATCCAGTTAAAAATAGTAGAGCGTATTTTTCGCAGGAGGGAGTGTTACCCAATAGCGTATGTATAGGACCCAAACCTAGTTAGAAACCCCTACGTACCCGGAATGATAGTTATGAGGATTCTCCCAATACCGGACAGGGCCAGAAGGTGCCCTTGCCTGGCTAGGATGGCAGTAAGTTTAGGGGAAGGCATTATATTAGGTAGGGGTAGTTAGGTTGTCATAAAGGGGGGGGGGGTCCCAGAGGAGAGTAAATCTCCGCCTGACAATGGCTCCAGAAAATCATACCAAACTACCACGGGTCTGACCCAAATAATATGTATTGTTATATTCAGGGTTGCAAAAAATATTTAGGATTTTTTTTCGAGATTATTTAATGATTTTTAAATAGAAGAATTTTGAGTTACAATAGAAAAATACCCTCGACTCTGTGCAGAAACGGGCGGTCCGTTTGATAGATTCTCCCATCTTAACAGACGGATTGCAATCTTTAGAGCACAGGCGTCGGGTGGGAATGCTATCCTTGTTCTACCGGTATTACAATGGAAGATGCTCCGAGGAACTAGCATCATTGATCCCTTCGGCACCGGTGCATAGTCGGGAAACACGCCAAACGCGTGCCCAACATTTGTACACAGTTGACATTTGTCACATGAGAACGGGTCGTTTCTTCGATTCGTTTTTTTGTTCAACAGCTCGGCTGTGGAATGATTTGCCGGCCTCTGTGTTTCCTCCTTCCTACAACATGGGTCTCTTCAAGACCAATGTTCATTCCTTCCTCTCCTCAAAAAGACCCTCCACACAGCATCCCAGATGACATAGGCCCTGAGGGAAATTATTTTCCTCAGGGCCTCCTGTGTGGAGTTAATGTAAGAAAAAAAAAAAAAAAAAGAAACTTTACGTTGGTGTTATTTTTTTCATAAAAAACGTAGTATTCCAGGTAAACAATGCGCTATGTTTCTATACTATTTTTTCTTCGATATAATATGTTTTTCTAATTATTTGTAACGTATTATGTACATCTACATCCATCTACATCTACATCCACAAGCAAATGCTTTTAATGGAGGAAAAGTACACTGTAACATGTTCCATTTTTTAAGATAAATAAAATTATTAAAAAAAAAAAAAATCTTTTCCACGTGGTTTATTACTTTTATAAAATATTATTTTATAAAATCTATTCTTATGAATATGTTGTCTTCTTTGACATTAATAATAATTATTTATTTGATCCTATATGTATAAATTTTCACTGATGGCCGGACAAATCAGAATGAAATAAACTCAACACATTTTTTTTTTGATTAGTAGGTTACATTAGGTTGGGTAATGGGCTATTTTTCAGTTATTTTTTTTTCATAGCTTTAAATGTTTTTTCAAAGAGGTGTTGAGTTGACCTGATTCTGAGTTGGCATGGAACCGTAAAATAATGTTAATCAATATTATTATGTTGTAATAAAATTTATGTTGGAAAAAAAATTATACCTATAAAATATAGTCTAACTAGAAGTAATGAGATTATGTACCAATCTGAATTGAAAGAAATGCTGCCAACAATTTACATGCGAATTTTCGAATCCTAGGTCCAAGAAATAATGTAAAAGAAATCGTTTTTCTTCTCGAAATAATATCAAAATTTAAAAATGATTGATTTACTTCAGCAGAAACAGAAACTAAGGAAAAGTGACCTTCTTCGGTCCATGGAAATACTCGCAACACAAGTCTGTTTTTTTTTTAATCTTTTCAGTGGGTATAATAATAACTGTATAACCAATTAATCGGTTAAGTATTTTTGGCACAAATAAATCTCGCTCCATCCCTGCGACAAGCCGAAAAACCTGTTCCATTTTTCTGCAATAAATGCTAGACGTAAATAAATTCAGAAAGTCAAATATGTCCGCGCGTGATGTGAATACGTTTCGTTTTCCCTTTGTTTGCTTATTTACCAAAAGGAAAAATACAGCTCGTAAGTAGGCAATGCTGGTAGATCCGCGAAATCACAGTATTATGGTCTGCTGGTTAAAATAACATGTATTTTGCTGTCGTAATTCGTGAAAAATTTCATGACAAGATTTTCAGAAAATATTATATTAGTGAAAACTCATTTTCCACGTAGACTTTCAGTATGTGAAAAATCTCAGTAAAAATCTCTGTTGGCAATATGAATGTCAATATAATGGAGATGGTCAAGAAGTAAATAATTCAAATAAGGGTAGTGAAATAGCGTGCTACTTGAATATTGGAGGTTGTCCACCACTTTCCCACGGCATTCTAAGGAAACAGATGATTTCCTCCTTCACCGTACTCGTCAGGACTCAGGAATTTTTGATTTATAAAGAAGCTACTTTTTATTTAAAATGACTCTAGACCCCCAATGTTCGGGCATACATTGTTAGCAGGCAGACTTGAATACTAGAAGAAATTAATACTTAAAATTGGAAGGTAATTAACTGATCTAATATGTATATTAAAATAATTCACAGCCATCTTGATACTATATTATGTCTTAGCAATATTAAAATAAATGTTGTCAATTCCCATTGTTTAAGACGCCATAATAATATGTTTCCCATGAGTTTTTTTTTTTTTTTTACATTAACTCCACACAGGAGGCCCTGAAGAAAATAATTTCCCTCAGGGCCTATGTCATCTGGGATGCTGTGTGTCTTTTTGAGGAGAGGAAGGAATGAACATTGGTCTTGCAGAGACCCATGTTGCAGGAAGGAGTAAACACAGAGGCCGGCAAATCATTCCACAGCCGAGCTGTTGAACACAAGAACGAGTCGAAGAAACGACCCGTTCTCATGTGACAAATGTCAACCGTGTACAAATGTTGGGCACGCGTTTGGCGTGTTTCCCGACTATGCACCGGTGCCGAAGGGATCAATGATGCTAGTTCCTCGGAGCATCTTCCATTGTAATACCGGTAGAACAAGGATAGCATTCCCATCCGACGCCTGTGCTCTAAAGATTGCAATCCGTCTGTTAAGATGGGAGAATCTATCAAACGGACCGCCCGTTTCTGCACAGAGTCGAGGGTATTTTTCGAGAGTACATTTAAAAGTAACATCGTCTATTTTGGCCCTCTGACCCAAATATATCGACTGTATAATAAGATGGAGACTACAGAAGTTGATATTTTTATCGATAATTATCAATGAAATGGATTATAATCCATGTGGATTCAGAAAAAATGTTCTGCGATTGCTAAAAAATATGTTGTGCTAATTATAGGATGTATCATTTGTATCTCTAAATATGTCTCTTACCTCTCTTTGTATTACGAATATTTTTCATTTGAGTGGACTTTGTATTTTTATAATTTTCTATTTCTAATTGTTTTATTTATATTTAGAAACAATTTTAAGATTTACAAAGTTATAATTTGTCTTATTAGATTTATGTAATTGTTAACCTATTCACATATCCTCTTAAAATATTTCATCAGCATTTGGACTGAAATAAAGCGATTATTATTGTCGTAAAATAACATTATGTACCTACTCCTGCAATATTATCAGCTAATCCAATTGTTAGAATCAACTATATGTACTTACCATCTAACACCTACCTATTAAGAGAAATGCAATAATATTATTTTTATTTTTACTACATCTATGTATATTTTTTTTTTCAATTATTTCTGGCTTTCACCCTTCAAGGGTGTTCTAGGCCATCATTTATAATTACAGAGAAAGGAAAGGTGAATTTATATATTAATTTTATTTAAATGAGCAAATTTCAGAATTTTATGGAAGATTGGAGTAGAGTTCAGACTTAGAAGAGATGAAATGTTGAATGGAGGAGAGGCAATTTTTGATAACGCTTGATAGAAGAGAGGATATTTATTTAGAGAGGGACAATCAAAAAATATGTGATCTAAAGTTCCCACATCTAGACCACAGAACGTACAGTCTGGGGAGTCAAGCACATGAATTTTATAAAGGTGAGAAGGAACGGAACAATGTCCGATTCTCATACGAATAAGTAAGGAAATTTCTTTTTTGGAAAAATGGGGGAATTTTTGAAACCACGGTTTTGATGGGATAGTCCTTTGAATTGAGGCGTAACGGGAACCCTTGGATTGACTAGCAATGTTCCAATACTCTGTCCAAACATTGCGGGATCTATCTTTGATGATGGAAAAAATATCAGACAGGGGAATATGGTTTACGAGGGTAACGGTAGGGTTAGACGCTCCTTGTTTAGCCAAGGAATCAGCAATATCGTTACCCACTATGCCAACATGTCCAGGAATCCAAATCAGAGTGACAGTTTTCCCAGAGCTTTGAATGGAGGTTATCAATACTCGAATAAGACATACAAAGTGATCATCAGGATGAAGAAGAGGACTGGTTTTAAGTTTTTGGAGGGAACTGAGAGAGTCAGAGAGAACAAGAGAATGTTCAAAATTATTTTTTATTATATATTTGAGAGATTCAATAATCGCAATGCACTCGGCAGAAAATATTGAAAATTGGTTTGAAATTGAATAAAATATTCTTTCATTAGAATTATTGTGGTAAACGTTAATACCAATACCACAGTTAGGAGAGTCCGGAGATTTGGAGCCATCAGTAAATAAAAGAGAAGAGTTGGGCCATTTAGAAGAAATAATGTCATTGAACATATTATTGACAGTGTGGGCTGGGAGATTGGAATGACTTTTAATGATGCCGATCCCTTCTAAAATCGTTGGGGATAGGGTGACGTGACTATATTTTAATTTGTACAAAGGAAGAAGATCATTTTTGATAATTTGAAGCTCTGAGAGAGAGCGAAAATTTTTACAGATGGCAGGGAGAGGTTTAGTTCGAGCTCTGATTGTAGATGAATGTGTTGAGTCGTTGAACAACGAGACTCTGGGAATAACCTGATGACTTTTAGAATTTAAACATTTAAGAACAAATTTGTCAGCAAATAGTTGACGCCTTAAATAAAGAGGAGGATCAGAACATTCTACTTGAAGGGAATTGATAGGCGACGATTGCATCGCGCCAGTTATTATTCGCAATGACTTAGATTGAATTTTGTCTAATTTACTGAGAGCATTTTTGGATGCAGTACTAAAAAGGGGGCAGGCATAGTCGAGATGGCTTCGAATAAGTGCATTGTAGAGCAACTTAATGCAGATAGGATGTGCACCCCACCAAACGCCAGTCAATGATCTGATAATATTTAAATTTTTTTCACATTTAGTAACTATATTATTAATGTGGGAAGACCATTTAAGTTTCCTATCAAATGTTACTCCCAAAAATTTAACTTCGGAAGCATTGGGGATTGGAGAGTTTTTAAATAAAATTTGAACAGGGGGGTTATTATGACGATTTGAGAAGGTGACACACTGACTCTTTTGTACTGAAAGTTCAAGACCATTTAAAGTGAGCCATGTGCAAAGGGCATCCATGGCTTCATTAAGATATTTGACGGCGGATGGAATGATTTTGGATGATAAGAAAAAAGCTATGTCATCTGCGAACTCAACAACTTTTACTTGAGGGGGAATGGTGACATGCATATCGTGTGTGTATATATTATACAGTAAGGGGGATAATACATCGCCTTGGGGTAAACCCTTCCAAATTGACCTACTCTGAGGAGTAACATCTGGTAGCTCAATGAAAATTTTCCTATCGAGAAAAAGATTAATAATAGATTGGACAAACATGAGGGGTAAGCGAAGGCCTAAAAGTTTTTTTTTAAGAATTGGGATGGAAACATTGTCAAAGGCGCCTTCTATGTCTATAAAGACTGCAAGACATACTTCTTTGTTAGAAATGGATAAATTAATATCAGTGCTGATGATGGCAAGGTTATCTTGTGTAGATTTCTTTTTCCTAAATCCAAATTGGGATGGAGAGAGAAGATGATTACTCTCGACAAAAAATTCTAACCGGTTTTTAATTAATTTTTCATAAATTTTACTAAGGGTGGATGAAAGAGCAATTGGCCTATAGTTTGAGAATTGGGTGATTTGTTTAATTTTAGAATTGGGATGATTATTTGAGAACTCCAGTCATCAGGTATTATGCCAGTCTGGAAGATTTTATTTAAGATGCATAAAAAGTGATTTAGAACATTATCATTACTATTTTTGATAATGCTATAAGGTAAACCATCTCTGCCTGGAGATGAGTCCTTGACCGTTGATAAACAATTTTTTAATTCAATTAAAGTGAATGGAGAGTCTAGCCAATGATCAGACATAGGAGTGTTGTGGATTGGAGTTATTTCATCTAAGTTAGGTACAGAAGGGGGGGCAATTTTGTCCAAGAACTCGTCTATCCATTTAGAATGAGAAGCTCGAGGAGATGTTGGACTGAAGGAGGATCGAAATCTTCGAATCATAGACCAAACTTCCGAAATTGGAGTGTTCGGAGATACTGAACTGCAGAAGTTGTACCACCCGGATCTTTTTTTTGACCTCAATACCCTTTTGGCATTGGCTTCGGCATTTTTGTATATGAGATAGTTCTCCATAGTCATATTGTGACGATAGGAAAGAGATTTAGCTTTCCCAATTCTCACTACTTTGGAACATTCCTCATCCCACCAGGGAGTCGGAGGGAGTTTTTTGAGAGATTTGGTTTTAGGGGGAGGATTTGATTTATTGATTGCAGTTACGAGCATTGATTTGAAGTTATCGTAGTCATCTTTGATAGATAATGTATCAGTATAGGATAAATTTTGAATAAACTTATCCATATGTGAGTTAAATTCGTCCCATTTGGTGTGTTTTGTTTTAATCTTTGTCGAAATATGGGACTTGTCTGAATGGAAAGAAGTTTGATAAGTGATGGTGATCGGGAAATGATCACTGGAGCAAGGGTCGGGGGACACCACCCACGAGGAGAGAGGTGCCAGATTAGTAGAGCATATGGAGAGATCCACTGCACTGGGGTTTGTGTTGGGGCGAGAGATTCTAGTAGGAGATCCGTCATTCAAAAGAAAAAGGTTGGATTCATCTAGGAAATCCATCATACTTCGACCGTCTCGATCACAGAAAGCAGAACCCCAGACGGGGGAATGGGCATTAAAATCACCCAATAAAAAGAAAGGAGGGCTTAGTTGACGGACAATTTGCAACCACGCTTGTTTATTGAAGTGCGATGTTGGGGGAAGATAGATAGAAACAAAGGAAGTGTCCTTTATTTTAGCTGCAACCATTTGAAAGTCAGCATTGGGGGGTTTGATATTAATTGGGAAAAACGAAAGGGATTTTTTAATAAAAAGGGCAGCACCACCGCCCGTACCTTCCGGGCGATCATCGCGGAGACAGGAGTACCCTCCCACATTAAAGTGGGTGGATGGAGTAAACCATGTCTCCGAGATAGCAGCCACAGAAACAAGGTTTGAATTTAATAGGTTAAGAAGGTTCGATTTGTTAGAAATAGCACTGCGGCTATTCCACTGAAGAATTCTGACATCTTGAAGAGCCATTTTGAATAAATGATTTTAATGTGGAAATAATAGAAGCAGCGTTGGACGGTAGATTAGTTTGAGAAGAAATTAGGTCAATTAGAAGCATAATAAGAGTTTGAATAAATGAAGAATTATCTTGGGAGAATTGTTCAGAAAGCTTTTGATGGTTTGTTGAGGATGAATTATAATTGTTTGCGCACCCATTTGTGGCATTTGAAAGAGGTGAACCATTGGGATTTAAGAGAAGTGAGTTGTGTTGTTGCTGATCGTATCCAGGAGCCGGTTTAGAGATAGGGTTTTTGTATGTGAATTTAGTTGAACGAGAAGATTTTGAGGAGGAAGCGGGTGGGTTAGATGAAGAGTTACTGGATAAAACCTCAGCAAATGATTTTTTGACAGGCGGGAATAGTTTAGAAGCCTGCAGAAAAGACAAGTTCTCAGAGGCCATAGAAATTTTTATATTTTTTTGGCGAGATTGTTCCGGACAAGAAGAGTTAATGGCGGAATGAGCACCTGAGCAGTTAAAACATTTAGGTGAAGAGAGAGAAGAACATTGGTCAGCCGTGTGGTTTTCTCCACATTTCAAACATCTGGGAGGGGATCTGCATGCAGCTTTGGTATGACCAAAACGACAGCAATTGTAACATTGAGTGGTGGGATAAGTATACATTTCAACTGGTAAGGAGTTGAAAAATAAATAAATATGGGAGGGAAGAGATTGTCCTTCAAATGTGATGACGACAGATTGGGAGGGCTTCCAGGAAACGATGCCCTCAGAAGAGTCCTTATAATTTAACCTCCTGGCTTTTATGGGATTGCCGATATGTTGGGGGGTTGAAAGTGAAGACAGGATTTCTGGAATGGACAGATCGGTCGAGATACCTCTGACGAGGCCCATTCGAGTGACATTGAAAGTTGGGATGTACGCCTTGAATTTAGAATTTGATGAAATAAATATGTTTTTGATAAAGTTGTTGGCGGCTGAACCTGAGAGGAATTCAACAGAGATTCGGAAGCGACCCTCAGCTTTTACACCTCCAGGCTTAATCGAAAGGTTCTTGCTATTTGATAGAAATTTACCAAATTCAAGAGGGTGGATAGTTTTACCTTGCTCAGTTTTTTGAGCGTACACAATGAACGGGCCACAGGAATGAGGAGAATAAAAGTTTGTAGGAGGAGGTTGAGGAAGAGCAGGTGAAGACTGAGAAGAAGAAGGAGAGTCGTGTTTTATTGAGGAAGAGGGACTAAACTTCCTTTTTTTTGTGGTAGTCAGAATGACAAGATTCACTGTCTGAAATTACTACATTTTCACCATCTGGGGGGTCAGGGGGAGGATCTGGGGGCTTTTTAGGGTGTCCAGGGGGGTCCTCCTCCATTGTTCACAAAATTACAAAAGAAAAAATGTATGGAAAGTGACAGAAATAAAAAAGATTATATATATCTGGAAATCAGCGACGAAAAGTGACTCCTGGAAGATCAGAGGGGAGAAGAATCCTCAAGGAACAACACACTACACTTTTATTGACCAGAAAACATAAAAATATTAGTTAAAATAATAAAAAAAGATTATTTTTTCCTAGGCGAAAACAAAATAACTGTGACAGCCAGATGTTCAAAATTAGAATCATCTATGTATATTATTACTTTAAAATATCTATACTACATGTATATCTAATTTAGTAACTGCTACGTTAGTATATTTCTTTATTAATATTTGTTATCATTCATAAGTTTATTTGTTTCTTAATTCAAAAAAAAAATACACGGCTCCCCAATTTAAACACGAGAAATGTTTTTCTCTTTTAAATTGGGTAGATTCATTAACAAGAAATTACTTTATTTGTAATTATTTTTAAGAACCATATATTTTCCTTATATAAATCTGTTTTATGTATGTATATTTCAAATAAAAAAATATATATATTAACGGAGTTTTTTATAACCGGATGAATGAAAACATCTGTAAAAACCAGTATATACAAATAAATCAATAAAAACTCGTTTAGCTAGAACCAATATACTTACATTGAAATGAATGTTCCTTTGTTTGTTTCTTATTGTTTCCAACATCATTCGATTGCTATGAAACTTTGGTAATTTGATGTGCGCATGCCGCGAAAAGTTCTACATGGTGAGCTCTGGCGTTATTAAATCATTTCCCATACTATTAATACAACTGCGATGAAACTTTGATGTTTTTTGTGCGCATGCCGCGAAGGTTTCTACATTTATTTATTAATCATTAACGCCCTTATGGGCTTTTACATACATATACATTTTTTATATTTTAGTGCATACAGGTATGTTTAGATGGCAAAGAAAACTTTTCGCGTGGTTCATAGAAGTAAAGCTGGTAAGTAAAAAGTATAACATTATACAATAAAGAGAAAAAAAAAAAACAGTTTTAGAGCTGCAGATAGCATGATATACAGGGTGTCCCAAAAGAAAGTTGATATTTGTTTTGCTTTCTGTGTGAACGCAACTTTTCCTAGGGGCGCGGGGGGGTATGTCAATCAGTAGTCTGGCTCTTGGGAATTTAGTCGCTATGCATTTCTCGGGCGTTCGCGAGTTTTACAAAAATGGTGATTCGGCGACTGTAGCGCGTAGAAGATTCTACAATATTTGAGGTTTTCGTCAATTCAATGATGCGCCAAGTATTCCTCTCATTCGAAAATGGGTCAAAAAGTTTGAAGAGATCGGTACAACGCTGGCAAAACCAAAATCCGGGTGACCAAGGTCATCAAGAACGGTAGAAAACGTAGATAGTGTTTATCAGTCTTTTTGTGATGACTCAAACTTTTCAATTCGGAAGCGCGCAAGTGCATTAAATGTGCATAGATCATCGTTACACAGCATTTTGCGCATTTTGCACCTAATGCTGCACCCCTACAAACTTACTGGCTATAACCAAAGAATATGGTTCCAGCAAGACGGAGCAACATTACATACTTCCAATACGTCTCTGCCATGAGTTTGTGAAATTTTACCTGGCAAATTGATCTCCAGGAGAGGTGACATAAATTGGCCTCGTCATGGTCCTGAGCTAACCCCTATGGACTTTTTCCTGTGGGGTTATCTCAAATCTAAAGTGTACGCCAAAAATCCGACTTCCCTGATGCAATTACAAGAAAATATCCGTCACGAAATGGCAGCCATCACGAAACCTACCTGCCGAGCTGTCATAAGAAATTTTACTCTTCGATTTACATTACAATAAACATTTTTTTCGATAGAACCCTTACTTTTTTAAAAATCTATCCACTAAATATCAATTTTCTTTTAGGACACCCTGTATTATATAACAAATAATAATAATGAATGGGTTCTTAATATGTGTGTAATTTATTTGTGTTGAATACATAGCGAAGGTGATTTCAAACAAAAATACGCACTACCGACTAATACCGCACTAAAATTAATATTCAAAACGATTCCATTTTGACCAATTACATCTATGGTCAGAATTTCTGCAAAATTCAATTTCAGAATACAAAATACTTTATACTGCTATCATGGAATATTTCAGGTTAAAACAAATATGTCAGATATTTCAGTAAGCTATCACGGAGAGGACAAATGAGTTCGATAATATAAAGGAGTATCTAATTACAATCAAATTAAAAATTGGTGAGCTCCGGTGTTTTGAAATGGGTAGCACACAAGTTGTTTGAAAAATGTGAGGGGAACAAGGGAGGAGTGAAGGTGGAAGGGAACGCGGGAGGAGAAGAGGAAGCGACAGAGGAACGGGGGCGGGAACATAAACACATCGGAAAGGACACAAAGAGGGAAACAATTTCTTTCTTTAACGAGTACCTTTGTATTGCTAGGGTATTTGTTAGTGATTAATAATTATGATATAATACGTTCGGAAGGTAGATTATTAAGAAGATGAAACACAAGAACCATACGTTTTCATTGCACACCAACTGTCACGCTTCCTTATTTATACTCAGTTGTCTCTTTCATACACTTCAGCATACGTTTCCTTACTTCAAATAATTATTTTATGAAAACCATTTGTTGCGGCGGGTAGCAAATGATCCCTCTCAAGATCGAGGGATCAAATGCTGCGTGGATGTTGTGTACTGTATACTGTATGCGGTTCTTATTTACCTATTTTATTATATTTTAATCGCACTTACCCAGACTGCTTCCCTCTTTGTTCAGTGTTCACTGGAAAGGTGGGTATGTTAGTTTGGTTGAAATTTTGGAAGGGAATGGCGATTGGAAATGAACGTTTAATCGCGAAATAATAAGCGAGAATGGATGACGCGTGGCGATGGTACTTGCGAATAGCTGCGAGATTTAAAAGTTCACTTTGCGGTTTGATTACTAAAAACTGTAAAAGCGGTGCGGTTTTAGGACTTCTGTCCTGTGCGGCGAGGTAAATTCAACTGAGGCAGAGGGCACCAAATACGTATTTTAGAAAGAACCACATGTAACAATAAAGGCGCAAACACCATTTTTACAGATATTATAAGTCTCCATTGTACTATACCCCAATGACGTTATATAAATTGACTCGCCATAATCTCACACATTCGCAAAATAATGTGGCTAGTAAGCAACACTCTTTTGTTTTCAGCGGTTTTCAGTAATTTCTTAATTCAACAGTTATTCACACATTAAAAAGATATGCTACTTGCATACTGAAGCCAAACTTCCAACTCGAACTTCCAACGCACGAACTACCCCTCTATACAATCGTCCATAAGTTTGAAGTTGGAAGTTGACCTCAGTGTGGCCGTACCACAAGACAATCAAAGAATGTGTGTTTTTTCTCTAATGATTCATAAAATTGTCGGATTGGAAACATGAAAATTAATTTATTGCTTATAATAATCGATAATAATAAGTAATTTGTGTGTACATATAAATGAAATGTTATTTCTTCACTTTTATAACTGTTTGCCGTGTAATGGAAATTTTTTCTCATCGTACAGGAGGTCATTTTGGCTTTTTAAATGCAATTTTCCTAATGGTAAGGCATGACCTTACTCGACGAGTGACAGTTTAGTACTAAAGTACGTACTAGAAATCGAGACTAGTGCAATTGCCTTGCTTTTGGCTTCCCACTTTAAGATTTCTACCCCGCGTCTACATATATAACGTCATTGCTATAACCCCAATAATGTAAGTCATTGTTAATTGTCCCCGTAGAAAGAATCCTTGCATGGTTTGAAACTAAATTCAATACAATCACTTCGTATAGGCCTAAATTGCCTGAGCAGTTAATTGTCAATGTATTAACAGAAGAATTGCCAACTTGGGAGGCGGGTATGGGGACCGCCGTCCAGGGAACCATTTATTGGATAACCAACATCACTGCCATAGGTCACCCCAAGTGATAAGCTACGTTTGGTGACTTAACAGGGGTTCAGGTTTGTTTAAGACTTGGCGGCGAATGAGTTTGCACACCTACTGCACGGCAGGCCAGATCGGAAAGGACCGGTTGAGGAAGATCTAATCTAGATCTCGCCAGCCGGACTCTCACGACTCATCGCCTGGCACCGCAGTGGGAGGGATGGATTCATAATACCGTCACTTCTGGACACTTCGACTCTCAGATTCTTTCGTACCCTTTTCCTTTCCAGAACTTTCTCTCCTTCTTTTCACAGGCACAGGCCCTAAGGGATTTTTTCTTCAGAGCCTCCATTGTGGAGCTAACATTAAAAAAAGCTAGGGCTTGTGGTATAGGAAATATGAACATACCCAATGTTTTACATGCTCATAACTTCACTATGGAAGTGCTATCATCAACCTAATCACTATCCACTATCGTAAAATTATATAAGCATCCCATTACGTTTAGTCCTAGTACAAAATTCCCGGAAATATGTGACGGTTGAGCTTCTCTGGCCTAATAATTCATTCTGCTTCATGTTGTGATCCCTGTGCCCAGTCAGGGGATATGCATGGGAGGGTCGCAGCGGGACAGGGGCCAGGGACCAGGTGCGGTCCGGACCCGCCGTGAAATATGACAGTTTAAACCCCCCCCCCCCCCACGCACTTTAACTGAGGTTGCCACCGCGAGATGGCGCCTAATTGAAAGCTTTTCATCTTCTGGTTAAACAGACATCTTTTAACGAAGACGAATGGTGATATATTATATTAGCCTTGCCATCCTTTTCAAAACATAGTTTAATGACGTTAAAAGTATAAAAATATCATTCTAAATTATATTTATTGCACAAAAATGAAACGGGTATTATACAAAAAGTTCAGCCTCAAGGTTGTTCACAATTCATTTAATAATTTAGTTTCTTAGAATAATATACTTAATTAAATACTCGTATATGCAATACAAACGGGAAAGTACTCAAAATAAACCTATTTCGCAAGATTTAAATAATTTTTTTTACGTTTTTACAAATGTTTCGTTCAACCAATTACTACAATTTGGGAGGCGGGTATGAGTACCGCCGCCCGGGAACCATATATTGGTTAACCAACATCTCTGACAAAATCACCCCAAATGGTTCGGTACGTTTGGTGATTTAGGGGTGCTAGGCGGTGGGTTTTGGTGGTGGGTGTGTCTGCCCACCAGCTGCGTGGCAGGCCGGATCAGAGCCGGTTGACGGAGACCCTGTAACCTCTCAAGCAAAACTATTGTGAAACTTCGCCTTGCACCGCAGTAGGAGGGATGGATTCATCACTCCTGGACCCAATGACCCCCAGTTTCCTATCCACCCATCATACGATATCCTTCACAGAACTTCCTCTCCTTCATTTACTTTAAAAGACCCTCCATACAGCATCTTTAAAGATGATATAGGCCCTGAAGGAAAATATTTTCCTCAGATCCCCCTGTATGGAGCTATTTAAAAAAAAAATTGTTCAATTCGACATCCATTTTATCTATTGGGATATTTATCCATTTGAAATTCATCCAATTTAAAAATTATCCATTTTGGATAATTCGAAAATTGGTAAATAATTAAAAGTCTTTTTGAAAACTTCGTCCAATTCGTTAGAATTTGTACTGTCTTCGACAGTATTTGATGTAAATTTTATAACTTATTTAATATTTTATTACAATATTCTGCTGTAACTTACAACAATTTTAAACAAACTTGGCCAATTATCGAACTCTATCGGTCATTGTGCAGAGATTATCAAGATAGCATTATGAGTTTGGACCCGAGTTCAGCTCCACCTTAATCTCTTCTAAAGTGATGTTGAAATAAATCGGTTCAGAACTCTAGAATTTCATGATTACCGCCGATTTATTTTTTCGATTTTGAAATTTGAATAAAATCAGTAAAGAACTCTCATATAAGATATTTTCAGAGATAAGATATTTGCTGAGACTAAAATTTGGATTTTAGATTCGAGTTCTACCTGCCCCCAAACTTAATTTTTTTTACATTAAAAGGAGTCCAAGAGAAAAGTAATTTCCCTCAGGACCTACGTCATCTTTGGGGACGCCATGTGGAAGGTCTTTTTAAGGAAATGGGGGAGAGGAAGTTCCTTAAGACCTGAACAAACCTCACCCGATCAATCCGAGCATCCCTGCTAAATCAACAAATGCAGCGAACCATTTGGGTTGACATATATGGCAGAGGTGTTGATTGTCCAATACGACACACTATGCATAAGGACTAATTAATTGTCACCGTCCACAAACAAATTAGGTATGTAACAAACTCGCCAATTCCTCGCCTAATACATGGTGTTCGGGTTTAAAGTGCACAAACTTTAGGAGGTGATTCTACACGATAGTACAAGTAAAAAAGAAAAAATAACTTTTTTCGAAATTCCAACGCTTTAAGGAAGGTTTTAGGTAAAAAAGTTGAATTGCTACATGGAAAAAATAATATTCTTCTTCGGAAAAATATTTTTGTGTGGGGAAAAAAAATAGAATTTCGAAATAAGTCATTTATCTTTTTTACTTTACTTCTATCATAAATTACAATCACCTCCGGTAGTTTGAGCCCTTCCCGGACTTCCTGTATAGTTTAGCATACGAATATACAAATATGATATCGACTTTTTTTCAGCCAAAATATTATTTCTTAGTGTTCAGATTATTTTAAAACATACATATTTTTTTATTTTTTATCTATTTTTAAACCATATTAAATAATTGTTTTTTGCCTATTCTCGTAAAAATAGTAATCGTATGTATAAATAAATGTTCCCGTGGGCGTATAAAAGAGTAATAATTAAACTAAAGATTACCGCCAAACTTCCAACTTTATTTTTTTCTACAAAACCCACGCATTGAGGAAAATAATTTCACTCGTGGCTTATGTTATCTTATGGGACGCTGTGCGGAGGTTATTTTAAGGGGAGGAAGGATAGGAAGTTCTGGGAAGGACAAAGATATATTTATTTATTGTAAGAAACAAACAGCAATTTTTATACAGGTGAGTTATACAAGAGGTTAAACATGAGGTAAGCCAAAACAGTTTCTTATGCTAATGTTGGTTATTATGATATAATATACAATTGTAATTGGTAATAACCATTAAATGAAAATAACAACAAAAAAAAAACAAAAAAATATATATATGTATATATATATATATATATTTTTATATATATATATAAGAAGAAAGAAGGAATAGGAAAGGGCAAGAGGCAGAGGAAGGTGGGATGGGGACAGGAGATGCTCATGCTGTACCTTTTCTATAGTTGTGCATTAATTCAATTAACATTTGTGGTCGTACGCTTGACTTCGTTTCGGTATTTCACAAAAGTATTAATTGTTAAATTGCGTGTTATATTGCGCGCATATACGGGGGATTGGAGAATTTTTACTAAGGTTGGTTCTGCACGCTGGCAAATGAAAAAAATGGTTTAGTCTGGTTGGCCTTGTAGGTATGGGAATTTTTAAATAATAATAAATTCAGGAGAGTCCAGGCCATTATTCAGAATTTTGTATAAAAATATTTGATCAGATATTAATCTTCGTGTTTGAAGTGGAGTAAAGTTGTGAAATTTTAAGGATTCGGTGTTATTTACAAAGAGTAATTTGAATTTATAATTTATGTGTTTAAACAATTTATTTTGCACACTTTCGATTCTCTCAATATGGCATTGGTAGAACGGTGCCCAAATTAGTGTGCAGTATTCTAAGTGGGGGCGGATATACGTGGTGTAAAGGGAATACAGAGTTTTAATATTGCGAAAAGGTAAAGATATGCGAATATAAATCCCAACATTTTATTGGCTTTCTTGATTACTTCGTTAATGTGTTTATAAGAGTGAACATCCCTCCCGCTACGGTGCAAGACGATGGGTAGTCCGCGATTTGGCCCGCCATGCAGCTGATAGGTAGGCGCATCCGTTGCCAACACCTGAACACACCTCACCCAATGAACCCAGCAACCCTGCTAAGTCAAAACAAAAAATACTTACATCTTAGCAGAAAAAAATGTTTGTTTTGGCACGCTAACGCGATGATTATTTAATGTAGTTATTATTGATGCTTGTAGCCCACGGCCAAGGGCCTCTGCAGCAGGCTGGGCCATAACGAGCACGTGCGAGGCACGTGAGGGATGTTGAACGTAAGCCTAGAAGCCTCTGACAAACCTCACCGCCATACTTGTAAAGCCGACATGTCTACGTTCACGCCAATGTACGTATTTCGAGATGTTCGTAGTGTTTGTAATTAAATTGAATTAATTATTGTAAAGCTCGTAAGTTTTATGACTTATGACTTTAAAGTTCAAAATAAGTTTATTGCCCGAATGCCACTTTTAATGAAACAAATGTATTCTACGCTCCAGCTAACAGAATGTTTGATTTTCTTTAAAAATCTTTTGTTTATGAAATTCTCTGGGACTCTGGTTCATTGAATGACATAGATTATAAAATTTATTCGATATTTTTATTTATTTTATAAAGCACATAATAAGTAGGTAATTCTGAAATCAGAGTTGGGAAAATGAATTATAAGATGGTAATTTTTTTTATTTTTTTATTTATTTATTTATTTTAACGCCCATAGGGCTTTTACATAGAATGCAGTACATTTTTTTTAATTACAGTGATGCATCGGTTGTTGTGTATTATACTGATCAGTATTTTTAAATCGTAGATTAATGTATTGGGAACCTTAATACTTATATTTTTGGAAATAAGATAATGGCTAATCATTTTTTTTGTATTTATTTACAAAAATGGAATGGCTTATCTATTTGTCACGTAGAAAAATTCAACGAAAGCCACTTAATCAATTCCACAAATTGTTTGAATGGCAATAATAATAAACGTGGTTAAAACTAAGTAATCTATTAATTTTGAAATATTTTGTTGCATAAAATCCTGAATAAAATGTATATTCACCCCCTCCACACAGCATTCCTAATGATATCACAGTTAATTTATTGAATAAAGCCCAACATTTAATGAATAAAGCCTAACATTTAATTGTACTAAAATTGGTCTTAAATAATGTAGAGAATGTAGATTTTCAACATAAAAAACCTTTCTCATGTGCTTACCATATAGTACTCACTTTGATTTTATACTCGTAACTCTTTTAAATTAAATTATTTTATACTATTTTGTATTCTATTATATTATTTTATGCATATATATATTTTCTTAATACTCTCACACATTCTTTATATTGCATATGATAATTTACTGTATAAAAAATCGACCACCACAACACATGTGCCTAGCATGGTGGTCGAAAAATCCCCAACTTTTGTAAAAAAAGATTTTTTTAATGAATAAAGAAACTTAAAAAAAAAAAAAAAAATTGTTTCCCTCGGGGCTTCCTGTATGCAGTTAATATTTAAAAAGTTTTCATAAAAAAAATCTTAATGAGTGTTGAAACTTGTAGTGTGCGGTAGAATATAAGTAAATGGTAACTAATATTATAAAAATTAAATACCTATTCAAATCGGTTATTTACCTTGTTGTCTGAACGTGAAAACTTTCCTGCAAACTGTAAACATTGAACTATACATTTATTTGTGCATCGAATTTATTCACAATTTATATAGCTCTGTTACCAAGCACAACAACTTTAACATAATTACCGTACAGTAAATTGAGTTATCTTGTTTCAAACGTTGGTGAAAATACAGTTTACTTAAAATAACCAATTAAAAGTTTACATCGAATACTACGAACGAGGATGTATTTCAGCAAATATATAAACACCATATTAAAAGGTATAACCAACTTATATTTTCAACCCCTGAATAAACTTCTGAACAAAATGTGTTACATTGCTAGCCGCTTAATTTTCTATAGATAGTTTTTGTTAGCAGTTTGGTTAATTTTTTAACTTATTCTGTATAATGACATTATTTTAAGTGTACGTAATTAACGTCTTTCTATTGCGTTATATTTTGTGCTTCTTAAAACAAAATAAATACATGTTCGCAAAGAATAGATAATATTAGATTATGCTTCTTAATACAAAACAAATACATTCGATTCAAAATCGTTCGCAAAGAATAGATAATAATAGATTACGCTTCTTAATACAAATCAAATACATTTGATGGACAATTGTTCGCAAAGACTAGATAATAATAGATTATGCTTCTTAATACAAAACAAATACATTCCATTGAAAATCGTTCGCAATGAATAGATAATATAGATTATGCTTCTTAATACAAATCAAATACAGTTGATGGACAATTGTTCGCAAAGACTAGATAATAATAGATTATGCTTCTTAATACAAAACAAATACATTCCATTGAAAATCGTTCGCAATGAATGGATAATAATAGATTATGCTACTTAATACAAAACAAATACATACCATTGAAAATCGTTCGGAATGAATAGATAATAATAGATTATGCTTCTTAATACAAATCAAATACATTTGATGGACAATTGTTCGCAAAGACTAGATAATAATAGATTATGCTTCTTAATACAAAACAAATACATACCATTGAAAATCGTTCGCAATGAATAGATAATAATAGATTATGCTTCTTAATACAAATCAAATACATTCGATTGAAAATCGTTCGCAATGAATAGATTATAATAGATTATGCTTCTTAATACAAAACAAATACATTCGATTGAAAATCGGTCGCAAAAAATAAATAATAATAGATTATGCTTCTACAAAATAAGTACATTGGATTGAAAATCGTTCGCAAATAATTATGATAATAGCTATAATGGATTACGTTTCTGAATACAAAATTTGATAGACAATGAGGGACAAAATTTGATCGACGAAATCATTCGCAAAGATTAGATAATAATAGATTATCCTTCTAAATACAAAATAAATACATATTATGGAAAATGGTTCACAAAGATTAGATAATAATAGATTATGCTACTTAATACAAAATAAATACATTCAATTGAAAATCGTTCACTAATAGATTATGCGTCTTAAAAAAATAAATACATTTGATGGACAATGGTTCGCAAAGAATAGATAATAAAAGATCATGCTTCTTAATACAAAATATTCGCGGAAAATCGTTCGCAAAGAATAGATAATAATAGACAATAATATTAATGGACCAGTTAGACAAACGTTCATAAAAAACATAAAAGCTCCGAAGGTAAACATAAACTTTGGACAAAGACACAATAAAGACGAGGCAATAAAAGCGTTTAACAATCTTTCACAGGAAAACAAAAAGACTTCTCATGCAAAATTAAAATATGGATTAACGAACAAAAAGGAAAGAACACAAATGTTATATCGTGAAAAAAGAGAAACTTATACATATAAGATATACGTACTCAATTATACACCCGTCATACACAATTGTTCCTCACAATATTTGCCATTTTTTTCAATACGCCCTTTATTATCGTATTTTATATTATTTGTTTCAATTTTAATTAATTTTATTTCATTGAAAAAAAAGGTAACACTAATAAATCTAAACGAAAACACCAAAATAAACAAGACGCAGAAAAATAAAAAGATAGAGGTTGCAACGTTCAACCCAACTTTCGACTTAAACTCAGGATCTCTGGTCTTACCGGGAACCATTGGGACGATTTATTATTATTTGGTCTCGTTGATGGGTGAAACTTTAAAAAGTTGTAATAATAAGAGTTATTCTAATAAAATTTGATTTTATTACAGACTAGCTGACCCGAAGAACTTTTGAATAACTGTTGAATTAAATAAAGTTTTTTATTAAGTTAAAAATTACACAAAGAAGCAATTATCGATGCCCAACTGTCTTGTTTTGTTTTTGTCAGTATCGGAGATGGCGTTGTGTACGGATTTATATTTTTTGTGATTTCTTACTTTTCCACTTACTTACCGGAATTTTCGAAAGGATGCGGGTACGGGTGCCGTCGCCCCGGGAACCATTTATTGGATAACCAACACCTCTGCCATAGGTCACCCCAAGTGGTTCGCTACGTTTGGTGATTAAGCAGGGGTGCCCGAGTTCATGAGGTGACTTTTGTGCGGGTCTTGGCGGCGGATGGCGGGTCGGATCGAGAAAGACTGTTTGAGGGAGGCCCTATGACCTTTCCAGCCGGATTCTCTAGACCAATGGGTCAAAAGAGTCCGGCTGGAAAGGTCAATGTAAAAGGTCGATTCCGGTCAAGAGCCTTGCGCCGCAGTTGGAGGGATGGATTCACTCCCGGACATACTGCCTTTTTCCTTCCCAGAACTTCCTATCCTATCCTTCCTTAAAAAGACCCTCCACACATCATCCCCTTAGATAGGTCCTTAGTGGAGCTTACGTAAAAAAAATGCTTTTCATTTCAGAGATTTATTATTATTGTATTTTTCCTTTGGAGGGGTGCAGAGACATGCGTTCACAGTTTGTCTCATTTTAGACTATTGACATTTAGTGTGTAAGAAAGAGGAGCCGCATTATATGATTAGAAACAAAAGCAAAACAATCAGCGCATTGACATTTGACGTTTTTGAATTTTTGGAATTCACGCACAGTTAAATATTATACTTATCACAATATTGCTGCAGTTCTTTCAAAATATGAGAATTCGTTCCATACGATGTGTATGAAAAAAATAATTTTCTTCATGACTTTCTTTTTCGTGAATTTTTGCGATGTTTTAAAAGTTATTCTGTTATCCGGGGAGGAGACAAATCCAACAAATCAAAGATCATCAAAATCTGTCCAGCCGATCTCGAGTTATAAATAGTGTAACTAACCCGACTTTGTTTACATATTAAGATTATCGTTTCATTATATATTTAAATTAAATTTTATCGTATTGTAAATTGGGGTCCTCATCATGGGCGAAGCTCTCAGTAAGGCCCATATTATAAATTGAAAATCCATAATGTTTCTCATGTTTATTAACTAAACACATTTTAAGTTTACGCTACAAAATTCAACATCTTTCAGAACGGGTTTTAAGTTTTAAATAACAAACATTTGAGAGAGATATATAATTTTGGTTTCCAAAAATTTCTGTGGTTCCAATGCGAGGTTTATGACTCGTTGGGATTGCGAAGAACCTAAATCATGAAATAATTCAAATACTGTAGGAATTCGTAGATGTAGGTAGGTGGTTATTACACATTATTAAAAGCAGCGTTACAAAATAATGAAAACTTGTTTATCTGAAAGCAGACGAGATGACCACCTACAGATTTTCAGTAAAATGGAGTGTAAAGCTGAAGGGCGACCTTCAAGTTTGAATTATATTATGAGCTAGCTGACCCGACAAACGTTGTTCTGCCGTATAAATTATTTCTAGTGAATTTTTTGTTGTTAAATAAAAAATAACGAATGTATTGTAAGTGTGTCGGGATGGGATCTATGACAGAAAGAGGAAAGTGGAATATTTTTTGTCAGTCCGTCTTTAGTCAACATATTAAGCTCGATGGTTTGCCCACGCGAGAACATGATGCCAAATGAAATATCAAAATGACACTACGCTTCTCGTGAAAGTCTTGCAAATGTGTGGATGAAAGTGGCGGACGTAGCGCCATCTGTCATTCAAGAATATAAATAATTTCGTTCTGCTTGAAATGCGAAAGACGGTTAAATTTGTTCATACAAAATAACGATTAAAAAATGGGAGGGTTAAAAATTGGGGTCATAGGTATTTTTGATGCAAAATAATTTTTTTTTTGTCAGAAAATAGCTTTTTTCTGGATAGGGACACCCTAATCACGTAGTGGTATGAAATATACTTTAAAAACGTTTTTATTTGAGCTCCACACAGGAGACCCTGAGGAAAATAATTTCCCTCAGGGGATGGATTATTTTTCATCCCCAAAGATGAAAATTATTTTTTATCTTTGGGGATGCTGTGTGGAGGGTTTTTTTAAGGAAAGGAGGAGGGGAGACTTCTGGGAAGGAAAAGGGTTTAAGGGGTGGGTAGGAATCTGGAGTTCAGTGTGTCTTGGTCATCCGCTTCCAAGACCTAGACAAACTTCACTCCATGAACCCGGGCACCCCTGCTAAATCACCAAACCTAGCGAACCACTTGGGGTAACCTATGACAGAGGTGTTGGTTATCCAATAAAGGTTCCCGGGGTGACGGTACCCATTCCCGCCTCCCAAATTGTTTAAACCTATTCTCATAAACAAACCTATTCTCATACCTACCAAATACACATAAATAATATCATATAAATCGGTCAGTATTTTGAGTGCGGAGTGCGGCCACTAACACCGTGACACGAGATTTTTATATATAAGATTATATTATTGTTGTGAAAATCCATCGAATAAATAATAATACAAGAAGTGCCTCGTAGGTGGGTTTCGTGATTCAATTACCTATAGATCCAATCTGGATCTGTATTTCCATACAAAACTGTAATCAACAATGATTACGAAATTCAAATGGGATGGTGATATACGATTTTAGGTAAGTGTGAGAGATATGGACCGCGGCTAAATGGTTTAGAACTAAAAGGTATTGGCAAAAAAATCAGTTGCAAATTTGTATGAAAGGCACTCACAGTGTTATTTATTTATTTAATTTTCGGGAAATCGACAGTTTACTTTTTACCAGTTTGGCGGAAGGTGATTTGGCGGTCCTGCCAGGATACTTACGTGGACTCCAGGCACGTTGCCAAAAGGATGATCGGAGTATTTAAATAATTAATGTGATAACGTCTGACTTGGATTTATTTACTTCACAAAACCGACACAGGTTATTATTACATTTATCAGAAGGATTTAACATAAGTAGAAGGTAGCGTACAAAATGCGACTCGACGACCGGGCCGTGAAAATAGAATGACAGGCAAGTTCGCCGTGTTTCTAGTGCGGGGTTTCTAATGTTGCCCGTGCAACAAAACATTTAAATGGCTATTCAATTCGTAGGCTGCCTTCCGCTACACCAGTTTGTACAGTTTAGTAAAGTAAAAAATAAAACCAGTTACGAGTTTCCTTTTTGTGACTTTACTAATAATAAGACACCATAATAAGTAAAATAAGAAATAATGAAATTTATAAGAAAATTAATTATTTATGCATTAAACCGCTTACTTGTTAATACGGAAAACTTTTTATCCAAACAGTTATATTTAGCTTTATTATTACGAAATGTGAGTATTTATGTCGGGGGAGACCAAAAAACATGCAAAAAATATGCATTTAACATTTTAAGTTTGTTAAAATTAATTCACTCGCACGGTAACGCCATGTTCATTCATCGTTTTTATTTTAACATTTCATCAATGCTGCCAATCATAGAAAAATATTTTTGCGTAAAACAAAGGGAATGCATCATTGACAAGTATTTGTAACAGTAGAACATGGAAAGAAATGTATTAAAATAATTACACAAACCCGCTAGACAAACCCTGCGTAGCCAAACAAACCATTCAAAACCTGGGATGTTTTTAAAAGTATGATGAAAAGCGAGTTTATTTTAGAGAATTTATTTTATAAGATTGGTACTTCCGACAAATGTCATATTTGATTGTCTATTAGTTAAAAAAAGAAACATTCCGTATTATCCGTGCATCAAACTTCGACAACACGAATGTTCCGTATTATCCGTGAGGTTGACTAACTGCATATTTACCGAAAATTAAATAAAACAAATATATTGCTCTTGAAGGTAAGAAAAACATTTATTTTATAAAATTTATTCTAGTGTAATTGAAGATTTCTTAGACAAGATATCATATTTTAATTAAAAATAAGACAGGATTCAACAAGTTCAAAACAGAATTATGTAAAATCACAGGTAACAACGAAAAGGACTATCCCTTCAAAACCGTGGTTTCAAAAATTCCCCCATTTTTCCAAAAAAGAAATTTCCTCACTTATTCAAATGAGAATCGGACATTGTTCCGTTCCTTCTCACCTTTTTTAAATTCACATCCTTGACTTCCCAGATTGTACATTCTGTGGTCTAGACGTGGGAACTTTAGATCACATATTTTTTGGTTGTTCTTCTATAAATAAATATCTTCTCGTCTACCAAGCGTTATCTAAAATTGCCTCTCCTCCATTCAATATTTCATCTCTTCTAAGTCTGAACTCGACTCCAATCATCCATATAATTCTGAAATTTGCTCATTTAAATAAAATTAATATATACTTTCACCTTCCCTTTCTCTGTAATTTTAAATGATGGCATAGAATACCCTTGAAGGGTGAATGCCAGAAATAATTGAAAAAAAAGAAAACAAAACTCACTCATGATAATAATTTTTTCAGGTTACATATCCACAGTCACGATTATGTTTTATTGGTAACAATAAGAAGACAGGATCTACATAAAATAAATTCAATTCCTAACAGAATTAAATATATAAATAACATAAAAGTTATATACTCATGAAATATCAGAGAAATGCTCTTTTACGGATTTTTTTATATTTATTAAGCTGGCCATTGAAAATGTCCACTTTTATATAATGTTAAAATATTAAAATTGTTGCATACTCTGTTCAAGTGAGAATTTTGTTTATAGGTCGTTCTGCATTGATCTACTTTGAAAGCGGCAGAAGAGCATGTGGAGTGTGCAGGTATTATAATAGGTGTATATGTGTTTACCGCTTTATTCTACGCAAAAACCCGAAACTTGGTGAGTCTTGGGTAAATTCCGAAACGTTTTGTTTTAAAACGATATGGTTATGTAAATGTTCAAAATAGTTAGGTTATTGCTTGAAACATTTTAGTATTTATCGAAATAGTTGTGCAAAATCCCAAATGACTGGAATGGGTTAGATTTGTTAAAATTAATCAGAGCTGTGTAGTGTGTACTGTATAGGGTAGCTTAGCGTAGTCACATTTGACACGTCAATGTATATATTAATCTATACAATCGACGATCAGCGGTTTTTTGATTTTTCAACATTACATTATGAACGTTCCTTGCCAACCGCCGATTTTGGACCTGTTTGTCATATTGTACACAGAGTTGTTTGATCAAGCGTTGATAAAGCCGTCAAGCATAATGGCCATTGACATTTTAACCAAAGGCTGACGTTCTGAGAATCAGCGGCAAACGGATTCAAATGGCGCTGGTCATCGATTTTAATAACGTCAAATGTGACGGTCGTTGAACTGTCCAAACCTTAACTTGAGTTAGATTGGGTTCAAGAGCTTGTAAAATTTTGCATTTTGACACAAACACTTCGGTGACTTCTAAGATTTTGCGATAAAACCTATAAATAACCGATTGTCCGACTTTTAGTGACATAAATATAGATAAAACACAAAACCGGTGCTTATTCTCAGAATTTGAATTCGCTTGGATGCCTATCTACCTATATTCCACGTATTTGAATATGTATTTACGACTTTAAGCCTTTTGTTATAATTTTATCTCGCGTGCCTACGTCCTATCGATCGAGCCTCCTCTCCTACTCTACCTCGCACATCTCTTGTTTGCAGTAGGTAATATCAATCACACACGTGTATTATTATTTGTCACGATGAATTTGACAGCCACCATACATTTCGGAATCCGACCGTTCCATCAATCCCAAAGTTGAGCATTTTGCTGTAGGAGCTTTTTCAGACAAAAGCTCACTAAATCTGCTCCACGTTGTCGGCCGGAAAAACGCCGATTGACGCGTTCTGCGAATTTGTTTTCAATTTCAAAGGTATTGTATGAATTGATTTTACAATGCGTGGTTGTGAAGCGCGTGCGTACCTCCTACGAATTATGATTTTACGAATACCTATATCATAATTATTTACCATACCTTTATTAGGAAATAGTGTAGAGATGAGAACGACTTTTATTAACAGATATTAAATGAAAATTTATTTATTTATTTGCAAATACAGTATAAAAAAACCAATGCATTGCAAAAGCGTAAAGAAAATTACTAATAAATTATTTGGCATAATTAATACATTTCGGTAAATGTGGAGCAAAGTTTTCACGTAGGTTCAGAGAATTAAAGCTTACATAATACCTCACACTTAAATTCGTTGTAGGACACGTGCCTTATATCCATATTTCCTGCAAGAAAGTTAATTAACCTAGTGAGTCTTCTTAGAGACATCACTATTGGTAAGTTAGTTCTGCACCGGGGTAGAATCAAAATACATACATCAAAGACATAGAATCCTATTTAAGCCAGAATGTTGATAAAAAAATCCATCAACAGTAATGCGACATTCCTTCTGGAACAAAGGCTGCAGATAATTCGGGTTTAAAACATGGCTGAAAACTACCTACACACTAAGTAAAAGTAAATCAGCCTTATGCAAGGTCAACTCCTTGTATGAACATCTTTGTGGCTTACATGTAATTTCTTGTGCTTCAGTGACGCACCATAAAAAGACGCTGTATAACAGAAGTAACAAAAAATAAAATAAAAAAATTGAAACAACACAGATACTATTTTTTTTTAAAATTGGCGATTACAGCTTGATACTGAAAACATGTAGTACACCTCAAATCCATCTTTTAGATAATTCCTGCGGAAGGTGAAACCTGCCACTGTAGGGGTAATTAAAAATAAAGTTAGTAATATTCATGATATGTCAAAATCTCTACACAGTCTTGTGGGAAGCCTACTCGAAATTATGAAGTAAGAAAGATGAAAATATAATATTCAATTAACATTGAAATAACCAAACGAAAATCAAGTCTTTTTAGGGCCTCCTTTTAGTGGCAGACACTCATTTGCCATTTTCAAAGTAGGTAAAACAAAATCAGGTAACAAATTAAATGGACAATTATCATCAAGTTTGGCTTTAATTATTCTAAAGATGCCAGATATAACAATGTTTTTAAAGTTAGACATCATCTCGTAACTTTAATTTGTAAGGACTCGAGACAAGACGCGGGCGAAGCAATACTTGTACATTCACGGTCTGCCGAAGTAATCAAACTTGTTTTTGCTTTCAAACTTCATACGTCTCGGGGAAAATAATTGTTGGTCCTTCCTCTGAAAGACGGGAAGATACCGGGGCCAGGTACAGGGAAGTTATGGAAACCGAGGAAGGTAGGGAAAGTAGGGAAGTATCGGGAAGAAGTCCCGAGACATCGTGGGGAAAGTTTCCCCGCAATTCCAACTTCAATAACGACGTTTCTTCATGTGTAATGTGTTAAGTACTGTGTTGGCTGAATATCGAAGTTTGCATTTTACACAAGGAATTAGCCACTGCTACCCCAAGACTTCTGAGTAGATACTCGTAGTATTCGAGAGTTTTACTGAGAAATGCATTATTTGTAGCTGGATTTTATTGTGAAGTTGCAAAGTTTAGAAGTAACTTTATGCCAACTGCTTGGGGCTTTACTTGAACTAAGCGCTGTTATCTTTGTAAATAAAATATAAATAATGATTGAAGAATTGAACAACTAGTAAATCTTCAGTCGATATAAACATAAAGCATCATGGTTCAACCACGGTGGAATGTACTGACCAATGATATTGAAATATAAGAGAGTACTATCGCAGTTTTAACTGGGTGGGACTGTGTTTCCCGGTGTTTCCTTCAAAAATCAACTGAATGAATAAATTTTTTCCGTATTCAAACTATAGTAGGAAGTAATACTAAGTACAATACTACTGCAAACCTTTAAAAAAATCAACTACTTTCCATATTCAAAATATTCCCATTAGGAAGTAATCCGCCGACAGTCGGACGGACATCATAGCATATCTCTTGTATTTGAATATCTTTGAAACCAACCCTTAGTTTCGAATTTGAGATCGGTTTCATGTTCTGCTCGGGTATTTTGTGCAAACTTTGTCTCTCCTTGATATTTCGGTTTGTTGGATTTAACGATCCGATGCAGTCTTGGAAAATATCTTTAAAGCGCTGCAATAACACGGGAGTCGAATAATATAGTTGTCAATATGGCTGCAGCTTATTTAATAGTTTAATGTTGAATTTAAAAAATATTAAACAGGCGCTAGTTTAGTTTAAATGGAATACACTTAGATACTATTTGGTAATCTTTAATTGATATCAACACGACTTTAACCACACATGAGAAATGTGAATTTAGACGATTTTCGTTTGCAATAATAAAAAAAATGATGTTCACAAAGGAACACCAGTTCACAGAGTTGATGTCGGCTTAATGAGAATGGGTCGTTTTTCCGACACTGTATTAGTCGGTTTGCACGTGGAACTAGCTACGGGCATCCATTCTTCCTACTTCAAATATTCAGGGCCTCTTCAAGACCCGCATTAATAAATCCCTTCCTACTAACGCCCACTTTAACCCGTCTCACAACACTGCCCAACGAGGTGGCGATACAGTTCCTATGTTTTAACGCACATGTACCTTTAGACCATATAGGGACAATTAAACATAAAAAAATGCATATTGGTCCATCACAAAGTGTCTTTCATTATGTATGTAGGTCTACAAGTAAACTAAAAAGTTTTTAATAGTTCTTTAAAAAATTAAAAAACCTCTTTATCAAGAGATAAAGAGGTTTTTTAATTGAAGAATGGGAAGTAATATTTTTTTTACATAGAGAAAACTTGTCCTGTCATATGCTTTTGATTTATCTAGAAAATGTACATTCCTTATAATGATCGCTACAGAAACAAACAAAAGTTAAACTTGCGGGAAAACAGTAGGTGATATTATTCGATCATTATCTGACTCGAGAAATGAAGAAGCGGCCGCCAAAAAAGTACGTGTAGAGACTAACAAGCATTAATGAAATCCGAAACATCGACCAGATCAAAAATCAATCAGCAAAAATTAACGAACCGCGTTAGGTGTCCGGGAAATACAGAAAAACAGGGGAAAAAGTACCAGAATGGTCAGAAATCAGGGGAAACAAGGCCCAAACACGCCCCCTTCGGGTTACTCCGACCCCAAACCAGTTCTGGACCACCCCAATCCCACCAGCCGCCATCCCTAACATGGACCCAAATACACAGTTCTAAGTCAACAGACCTCGGAGCGACCAACCCTTACCGTGTAAAAACATTATCCAATTTGTAATGCCGCTGCCCGCCGGATATTAAGGCGTACTTGATAAATTGAATTTAATTATTCTGAATATCTCACAGATAGCATTTGATGGCGATGGGCGAGTTTTAGTTCAAATACGTTCATTGTACGTTTTTGCAGTGAGTACCTGTTTATAAAGCGATGTTTACAAAAAAAAAAACAGAAATCTGATTGCATGAAACAGCAAAAAGTTCGGAACGATGAGCTTTGTATTATGATAAAGTAGAAAGCAATCACTTTGTGGTGGTTTGACATATTTAAAAAAAATAAAACAACTATTTTAACGGTTTAACACAAAATGAGTATTTTATTTTCATTAGTTGAGCTTTGTCATGAAAAAAGACGAGTTTTTACATCGAACAAACTGGAACAGTAGTTTTTTTCAACCGGCAACCTAGTTTTTATAAATAATGGAGCATTACAAAACTCACAAAAGTAAAAAAAAAAAATAAGCCATAATTTTCGTCCCACTTTCATTATTTAAAGAATGTCGTTCCAAGAAATTTTTTTCAGCTTCAAAATTATGATAAGTTCATACCTATGATAATAACTTGATAATTCTTCGAATTAAAAAAATACCTTCATTTCGCTTCATTTTTAACGATGCGCCGCAACGTGCATGCATCTTATTCTAAGGGAAACAAAAGTATTTTTTCACCAACACAGCGTTGGGTCCAGGAGGTGGAACTACATTATACAGATATGGCAATAGTGACAGCATTATTATTTGTATGTTATTTCTCTTATTTATAATATATTCTAATACATGTTGATATTTTATAATGTATTCTGTTGACGCAACTATGTATACCTATCTATATACCTTGTTCTATTTTTCTACCCATCCTTTTTTTACCACAATTACCTGTCCCTACTGACAATATTACCTACCGTACAACAATAAAATCAATATGTCCGGCAGTCTGTTAAAAGAAACTGTGCAACGAAAAACATTATTCTCTCAGTTTTATATAACATCGACCAGTTTATGGAAGCTTGTGCAGTGAGTGATTTAGTGCTCCCTCAGACCCATAATATGGAGCAGAACATCAACCATAAGGGGTAAGTCAGTTTCCTTCTCCACTCATCTGTTTACCATTCCCCATAGTTGCGTCAAAATATTCACAAGCATAACATTTTTTTTAATATATTGATACAGTCCACTCCACGTGTCGCATTTGCGATACCATATTCTCCTCTTTGTATATTTTGAATATATATTCCTAAAAATATTAACATATTTTGGTTATTCCGATTTCCCGCTGCCACAGGCATTTTTGATTGAGTGAAGCGAAGTCCGATGTGATGGTTTGGCATTAGGGTGTGTCAATTATTTCAACTTTTGAATTCAGAAACGCCTGACATCTCAAAAGTTGCGTCTTACAAAGAAAATGAGAACTGCATTTAATTTTTTTTTTTAAATGATTATTGGCTCAAAATGGCTAAAATGCGTTGAAAATCAGAAAAAAACTATGACATGTATTTTTAAATTATGCTAAATAATATTTTTTTTACAATAATTTAACCTTTTAACGTATGTTTGTTATTAAAAACTGCGTATATCTGACAAAAATGAAAAAAAAAACAATTTTTTGAATACAAGTAAGTCTACAAGAATACTGCTTTTATCCTGAAAAATTGTTATTCTCCCCTTTTATATTTATAATAAATAATTTTTTTTTTTTGCTTTCTTTGTAATGCTATTATGGAATAAAAATTAAGTTTCCTACAAAGTATGAAATATGAACTATTTGTTTTATTTTTTCCCATATCATGAAATCTATTTTTTTATTTAAATTCCGGCCATTTTAGCGAGCTAAAATAGCTAATAGTGAACACCAATTTAATTTATTTCGAATAGCTACGGATTAAACGCAAATTTTGAGACCCACAGGCTTTTAAAAATAAGGCAAGTTTTTTTCTCTCTATGGAGAGCGCCACAAGCTATTTGGCATAGAAACATGGTGTGTAATAATATAATATTTGGCTGATTTATAATGCGCCATTTTCGAGATAAATTACCTGAAGGGTTAAAATTTGTTTTGCTTTCCGTATTCTTTTTCGATATTGGAGACACTGCATACGCTTTTTTTAAATAGCGTTTATTTTTTCCAAATTCGAAATCGTCATGTTTGGACTTTCTTATTCCCATCTTTTCAATAATGGTACCTGCCTGCCTGAAGGAAGTTTGAAAAAAAATTGTCATAAGATAATGACGTGTCTTTGGAAAAATTGAATATTTATTTATAATTAAGTAGGAATGTAAAGAAGTACCCACCTATTTCCAAATTTTATGTTTTTAGGGGAAATTTTGGGTTTGATTTATTAGATCAGAGAGAAATAAAAATTTTATGACGCGTGGTTTTTTGTTCACAGAAGCACTGGGTAGTTTTATTTTTATTTATTCTTAATATATTTACATTACAAAGGTATAGTTTATTGTACACAAATGTAAATTATGCTTAATTTTAAATAAAGTTTAATTTTGGATGCTAAATCCTCGTTTAAAGCATTTTTTTATAATTTAATCGATTATTATAAATATGTTGCTGTTACAGCAAATTTATAAAGTCAAATCTATTGTTCGAGGATCACATAATGTAATGAATAAAGGACGGCATCTCAGTGTACTGGGTATTAATTACTCTATTCTGATTGTCAGCCTACCATCGAAGCTTACGAAGACCTATCAGAGACGCCGCATCCAACCCGGAGTAACAATGGAGCACAGAGCGCCATGCTTACCCTCTTACCTCTCCACTAAGCCGATATTCTGCTGAATGGGGAGGATCTCACAGCATCAAGTTGGCTTTAGTTAAGCGATACAGGCAATGTTGTATCTATGAAAAGAAACCTACCCTATTAATATTATAAAGGCGAAAGTTTGCATGGATGTATGTTTGTCACTCTTTCACGCAAAAAATACTGAATGAACTTTAAAAATTCTTTCATTAATAGAAAGCTACATTATTTGCGAGTAATATAGGCTGTATATATTGGTAAGTTCTGGCGTAATGAATAAGCTCTGGCGTTATGAAATAATTTCTTATACTTAAATAAATGAAGACAATATAAGCGAAACTCAATCGAAAATCTGGAAACAGAAAAATCAGCAAAACATATTGACACCTCTGGGACTCGAACCCAGGACCTCTTGCTCGAGTCCCAGAGGTGTCAATATGTTTTTCTGATTTTTCTGTTTCCAGATTTTCGATTGAGTTTCGCTTATATTGTCTTCATTTATTTAAATATTACAATGTGAGGTTTTACTCATAAAGTTAAAATAAAAAATAAAAAATTTATTATACGTTTATTATCCAGACGAAAAGCAAAGCGTTGCTTGGTAACTATTTATTTGACGTATGCTATCATTTTGTTAATTATTTATTTATTTATTCAAGTTCTCCGTAAAACAGTTATACACCAAATTATTACTGAGATTACAAAATTTAAAAGAAGAAAAAAAAAGTCCATGGGGGCAGCTTCACTATGTTGTGACGTATGTTAAAAGATAGTAACTGAACTCTCTGTAGGTAACATTGAAGATGTTGATGATCAATGCAGTTGAATTGCTCTGTTTGGCTCATTCTGAAAAGGAGAAGTTCTATGGAGATCCCTTTGGTAGTTAAAATTATACTAATCTCTACTTATATCAGCACGCGAGCTGTTTGAAAAATGAATGTAACGGGTATGGATGGGGTGGTGTGGGGCGGTGAGGGGGAGGGGGGTGGGGAGATAGGAGGGGTGGGGGAGGAGGGAAGGGTAGGAGAGGGGGGAGTGGAGTGGGGATGGGGAAGGTGGAGGAGGCGGAGGCGGAGTGGGAACCCCCCTATTACTATACGAGCGAAGCCGGGGCAAAAGCAAGTTAATAAAGGGTAATAAAGGGTAGTAGAATAAACAAGAAAAATAAATCAATTAATAAAGGGTAGTAGCATAAACACGTTCAAATATTTGAGAATGTTAAAAAATATCGATTTTTTCTCTAACAACGTTGTTATAATGGTTCCATGCCAACTCAGATTCAAGTCAACTCAACACCTCTTTAAAAATTCATTAAAAGCTATGAAAAAAATAATTGAAAAATAGCCCATGCGCTAACCTAACGTAAACTATTTAACAATTTTTTTTCATCAATTTTAATCTTTTCAAAGGAGGTGTTGAGTGGATTTTATTCTTAGTTGTTCGGTGTCCGTTATAATACAGACAGTAATTATTGTCATATGTACCGAGGGAAAATGCTTTTCCTCGGTACTTCGTGTGCCGAGTTGACAAAAAAAGATGCTAGGTATCTTCTGGTGGTGCAGAAAAAATGCCAATTAGTTGATTGAAAGTAAGATAAAAATTAAAGATAATATTCTAAAAGGAAAGATAATTTAACAAACCAATTACTTTTTTTTTTACATGAGCTCCACACAGGAGGCCCTGAGGAAAATAATTTCCCTCAGGGCCTATGTCATCTTTGGGCATGCTGTATGGAGGGTTTTTTTAAGGAAAGGAAGGAGAGGAGAGTTCTGGGAAGGAAAAGGGTTTAAGGGGTGGGTAGGAATCTGTGGTTCAGTATGTCCTGGTCATCCGCTTCCAAGACCCAGACAAACCTCACCCCATGAACCCGTGCACCCCTGCTAAATCACCAAACGTAGCGAACCATTTGGGGTGACCTATGGCATAGGTGTTGGTTATCCAATAAAGGTTCCCGGGGCGGCGGTACCCATTCCCGCCTCCCAAATTACTAAAGAACTTGTACGCTCATTTGTCCAGTTGGCCGCATCTATCGACGAAAGATTATAATGTTATGACAATTTGCAAATATTCAGTTGTTAATAATTGTGAATTCGGGTAAGAATTTTTTTTGCCCGAACTTAAAAAACTAAACACAGGATACATTTGGTGAAAGAGCAATGCACGCCACTATTAATGAATCTGGGATATGATATGTTGTGCAAAATGTAATGTAGTATTTGCGTAAAGCGGGGCGAATTTGAACGACTTAATGGCATCTGTATTGTATTTAGTACTCCCATCCTAATGCCTCTCCTTAAGGCGCGGTATACCCACTCAAAAAGAACAAAATGGAGGGATATGTAAATACGAATGTTAGAGAGAGAGCGCGCTAATATTAAAAACGATAATATTTAAGCGAAAATTGCAAAAATGTTTAATAAAACACGACTCGTTTAAAATAGAGCAAAAATCTCACGGGCATTGTCTAAAGTAGCATTTAAAGAAACACTGATGTTTTCATACATTTAACTTGTAAAATAAATTTTGGGAGCATATTTTGAGATTCTTTTCTTTTGAGGGAATTTCATATAATTGCCGTTTCGGCGAGGGGAATGTATAGATATTATCTTCAAGAATAACGTACATTTTTTAAGAGCTTTAATACTTAAATTATATAAGGAACATATGTAGTAAATCGGTAGAAATGCGGGAAGCCCAACTGTATATTCCCTGATAGATGTACTCTCTAAGCAAGGAAACTCTTTTAAAGTCATAAAAATTGTACATTTTGTCATTAATTTCTACGGTCCATAACAATTCATGTCTTTGATAAGAAAGCTCTGCAAATTAATACAAAATAATTAAATACCTGCAATTCTTTACTGAGCTAAAAAAACAACGTAATGACAAAATGGATCTGCCTTCGTAATGAGGGAGTATAATGTCTAATTTAAAAGAAAAGCACGTAGCCTGGAAGCTGTAATGAGTCACTTAGGTAATGTTCTTTTTATATCTTCGTGGACTGGAATAAAAGTAGGAACAGGGACATTAATGAACAAATTCAAAGATATCTAAAAAATGATTTTTTTCTGTTTTCGACACAGAAAATTTTTTGTTGAATTTTTTTGTGGTGACATATATTTGAATCACCAATTTACTTTAACCAACATGCCATATCCCTGAAAGGTTAGGCAGGGAGAATGAACCGTTACATTCTGTCTTAAAAATAAGTTTTTTTTTTATAGCACATGACTACGTAGAATTATGTACTTTTAAACATTTAAAAAACCACTGAGAATTGTAGAAAAATGCTAGGTTTTAAGATTATAGGATATATTATAATTATGCTAAGCAAAGAACATAGAACTAAGGCAGAGAATGCTAAAATGTTATGTGTGGTCGGTCTTGCTCTATGGATGTGAAACATGGACCTTGAAAGTAAATACCTACCATGAACATGTTAGAGGCTTTTGAAATATGGCTTCACCGGAGAATGCTCAAGGTCCCATGGACTGACATGATCACCAACACAGAAATTCTCAGGCGGGCTAGAGCAGATAGAGAACTGCTTACATTAATCAAAATCAGGAAAATTTCATATCTGGGTCATATACTTCGAGGGGAGAAGTATCACTTGCTCCATTTAATATTGAAAGGCAAGATAGAGGGTTGCCGAGGGCCTGGTAGGAAACAAATGTCTTGGCTGCGTAATATACGAGAGTGGACCGGCATTAGAAGTGTGGAGGAGCTATTCCGGGCAGCGCAAGACAGAGAGACATTCTCAAGAGTGATCGCCAACGTCGGGGGGACCTGATACGACACACAAAGAAGAAGAAGAAGAAAGAACATTAATATTCACGTAATAGTTAATTATTTTATTTCATTTTTTCTCTTCTCTTTCTAGTTCTTATCTATACAAAATGTGTATGTAAGACTGTAATATAAAATGCAAACACCATTTACCTTAATGTTTTAATTTTTTTTTATTACTAGCTGACCCGACAAACGATGTTGTGCCATATAAATTATTTCTAGTGAATGTTTTGGTCGTTAAATAAAAAAATAAAGAATGTATTGTAAGTGTGTGGGGATGGGATCTATGACAGAAAGAGAAATGGAGTGGTGTAGACGATGACCGCCGATAAAAAACAAAACAAAAAAACACCGACGAAAGTAGGAAAACGAAATAAAGAAAATCAATATGAATTTCGAAGAGCAATTGAGTGTACGGTATTTTTTGTCAGCCCGTCTTTAGCCAACACAAATAAGCTCGATGGTTTACCCACGCGAGAACATTATGCCGAATGAAATCTCAAAATGACGCGAAGCTTCTCGTGAATGTCTTGCGCATGTGCGGATGAATGTTCAATGAGGCGGACGTAGCGCCATCTGTCATAACTACATAAATATTTTCGTTATGTTGAAATACGATAAGTTGAAATACAAAGAGAAAAAAAAATAAAATTGTCAAAAAAATACATTTTTTTTCCGGATAGGTACACCCTAATCACCTAGCGGTATGAAATATACTTTAAAACCTATTCTCATACCTACCAAACATACATAAAAAATTCATAAAAAATCGGTCTAGCCCTTTCGGAGGAGTGCGACCACAAACACCGTGACACGAAATTTTTACACATAAGATTCTTTTTTTTTCTTCTTATTCTATTCAAAATATGTTTATAGGACTATAATATGTAATGCAAACATCAGTTACCTTTTTGTTGTAATCCTTTGTTTTTAAGTATATGCTTTTTATTTTACTTTTATTATTTAAATAACTACGGTTTTTTCTGTTATTCGTTATGTTATTATTTTTTTTCTTCTTTTTTTCTCATTTTATAGAATTTATAATATGCATTGCATACACTAGTTACCTCTATGTTTTAATTGTCTGTTGTTAAGTATGTATACTACCTATTATTTTTTAATATTATTATTTTGAAATGTGCTTAACCACTATAATAATAAATTGTGGTATAAATATTTAATTGTGGTATATTATTTTTATTAAAGAAATCTTTATGTATTTGTAGTAGTGCTATAAATTTTGTCATAAATTTTTGTAAGTGCGGGAACCGGGAAATCTTGGAAAACATTTATTGTTGGGTATAGGGCTTTTTTAATGATTTTTTTTTTTTTTTTTTAATTGTCTCCCTCACCCCCCAATCCATGTTTCCATATTGTAGTACAGAGTGCGCAAGTGCATAATAAATATCTTTTAGTGTTTTTAATGATACAGTATTTCTAAGTCTAAAAATATACATAGATCAGAACATATTTATTATTTTAAAATCTGTGCTTAACCACTCGGGTATTTTGCCATCGTGTAGGTTTTTTGTCTTAAACGAACTGTCAGATTTATAAAAAAACTTTGTATAATTAAATTTCTGCTTCGCAATTAAAGCTCACTTAGTGAAATATTTCTGAACGTAGCCGAATACTGAAAAATGTTTTTTAAAGGGTATGAAATAAGCTTACAAATTGTAATATTATATTAACATTTATGAATATTAACATATTAAACTTTGTGAATATTAAAATTTATGATGCAAACATAAAAAAAAAAAACTGTAAAAATGACTCACGTGATGTATTTTTTTATGTGAAAACGGTACTAACATCACAAAAAAAAACACTTATTCTATCGTATAAATGTATAGTAAACAATTTTGTCACCTCACTTTTTACCATTTCATACAAAAATATAAAAAAATTAACAATGTCTAACGACGTTGGCGATTTGGCGGGTGAAAACTGTTTCTACAAAATAAGCCTTTTCTATGTATTTCTATGGACAACTTTAAATAGAAATGTGAAGCTTGATTTAATATAAATCTTCTACTTTTTTTTTAGGGTTGTCACTAGAATAATAACGGAGTGATAACGATTTCTCTGGGATCACACGCGTTAGCTTGAAAACAAGCCTATTGTACTTGACTGCGATTGTTATAATAATATATTGTCGTGTAAACGCTTAGGAGTGGAGTGGTTAACAAATAACAGTTACTAGGTTTTAAACATTTTTATTCTTTCTCTTCTTTTTATTTCCTCCATTTTCTTTTTGTTTGTAGAAAACGTGTTCCATATACAGTCAAAACATTTTAAAAATA
Source organism: Limnephilus rhombicus (assembly GCA_929108145.2). Taxonomy (NCBI): domain Eukaryota; kingdom Metazoa; phylum Arthropoda; class Insecta; order Trichoptera; family Limnephilidae; genus Limnephilus; species Limnephilus rhombicus. The sequence goes on along the minus strand of OV815287.1, from coordinate 18,536,164 downwards.
ATGTATAATCTAGTACTAAAAAGTGATTTTCCTGTGTTACAATTATTGTACGTTTTTTATATCGTTATGTAATATTCAAGGTTTGTATTAGGATATTTACCTAATCTTATAAAATAATTTGTCCTATTTAAATCAAATATTGTGCTTTGTTTCAATTTCTTACAAAAATATTTATAAAATAAACATTCGTTCGCCGTTCCATCGTACTGATACTTTTAACTTCGGGTTATTTTCCCAACGGGTTCTGACTTCCCACGGGAAAACTTTGTATAATTCGGCGACTAGTTCACAAACGTCAAGTAGTTATTTCTCTGCAGCTCGTAGAGACCATTCAAATATTTTAAGCGACGAAATAAACTTATGGAAGCGATGAAAATATTCCGAAAGTGGCGATCAAGTTCGAAGGCGGGGTGTTATACCGTATTTATATTTCGCTGACGAGAATCGGTAGAGATATTCTCGAAATTGTGCTATTCCCAAGTTTCACCTCCGCGGGATCGCTGGGAACTTTCGGGGCGTAAGTGGGGCACATTCGGGCGTGGGGCGAAGTCGGGCAGGGGGCTAAACGAGCGGAGGTGGGGCTACTCCGCCATGGGGTGAGAATAGTAAGAAAGTGCACGCGCGAGGTCTTAAGACAAGCTTTAAAAACTTTGACGCAGAATAAACAAGTGAGCGGAACTTTGTGTGTGAGTATTGCGACAAGGGGCCGGCGCGGGTGGCTGTTAAAAATAATGTCAGACTTCAAATCTGACTTTGTAAGAGGGCGACATTGTTTATGTTAAAAACACACATTGAAAGTTTTTGACGGAGTTTTCGACCAGCTCCGTAGGCTGTTTCAATGCGAGGGACTTGCTTCGAAAATAACAATGAAGCTAATTCATGAGATTTTGTTCAACATGCTTTTTATTTACTCTAAAGTCAAAATTTATTTTCATTATTTTACGTATTTTAAAGGTAAACCAGTGTTCAATTGGATGGGTGTTTCAAAAAAAAATTGAATAATTCATCAAATATTTGAAGTGAAATTTCTATTCAAGTTCTATGATTATTTTAGTTTTATGAAGCAACTGGCCTATAATGATATAATAAAAGAACTTGAACAGAACATTTTTAATTTTTTTTTATTATTAATTGAAACATTTATTAACCCCTCCGAAATTCGCCATTTAAGCCCTTAAACTGTCTAAACAAAATGACATTTTACGAAAACTTTTTGTTATTACTGTTTCACAATTAAAGCTCCATAAATGAAACATTTCTGAATGTAGCGGAATAGTAAAAACTGTTTTAGAAAGGTTATAAAATAGGCTTTTAAATTATTATTTTATAAATAAATATTATGATTTTTAAATATTAAAATTTAGAACGCAAACATTAAAAATAGGTAAAAATGACTCACGTGATGTTTTTATATCTTTGATGGGCGGACATAACAGTATAACTGCATTTTTGACCATTTAACGATTTATATGAGAAAATGTGTCTTGTGTATGCCGGCATCAATGGTATTAACAGTATAGTTACACCAGTACTCAAAACATAAATAAACAACTTTGTGCCTATTAAACTAACTTAAAATACTTGAGCTCATAAGTATAAGATCACTTATACTCGTAATGACAATCACCTTTTTAGCTCAAAGATTCGGTTCAAACAGAATAAAATTACTTGTACTAGATGGTACACACGTGCAAAAAGTAATTCGACACATTTCTTCAGTTTCATAAGTATAAGTGTACCTTATACTGTTAAATCCACCGATAATACTTCTAAATGATTTATGTCGCTAGGCGTGCCTATGAACTTGTACTATTGTGACCATCATGAAGTTTGTCACTAGTAGTTTTGACGTTTGTCATTTGCTTTACATTGTTGTGATTATTTTGCGTTCTGTGGATTATTTATTTACTTAACTCAATTAATTATTATTACAAAATGAAAAGATCTCGGCGTTTTATGGAAATGATGAAAAATTTAAACAAGCCTTGTGGTAAGTATATAAATTTGGATAATGTTTCCTATTTATATCAGTAAATTTAATAACAAAAGTTTACAAATTCTAACCCCAAAAAAGTAGAATACCTAAGAATACATTTAATCATATAGATACCAAATAGAGATTAAATCAATTTGTATTTCTCATGATATTGTACGATATAATTGTTTGGGTATGTTTCTAGTTATACATAATGATTATAATTTTCACAAACTATTTTCTAGATGGACACCATCAGACTGTTTTGGAGCCCGCATTAAATAATGAAACTGACATTCTAGGAGAAGTTATCTCTTCAAACGACATTCTCATGAATGAATGCCCTTTAGCAAATGGAAATGAAGAACTGATTGTAAGCGAAAACATTTTTGAAAGTCATGATAGCGATTTTAGTAGTGACGACACTGATAAAGACCCTAACTATGTCCCACACTGTGAAGATTTACTAAGTAACCATACGGAACCACAAAATCTACTACTACCACCAGTTATCAGTGTTTGTAACACCCCAGAAAATGGAAATAAAACTGATAGTAATACAAAGGCGGTTATGAATACCAGAAAGTACAGAGCAGACAAGAAAACAAAAAGGAATACTGGTCTATCTTATACCACCCTTAAGGGTAAAACTGTGAGGAAAAGATGCGTGAAAAATTTACGTAATTGTCGTATGAAATGTAATGCACGCATCCCAGAATTTATCAGAGAACAAATTTTTACTGAATATTGGGCTCTTGGAGAATACTCAAAAAGAGTAGCATTTGTAGGAAGTCTTATTGATTCTATGGAAACTGTTCCACCAATAAAGCGAACTACCAATGAAGTTATTATAAAAAATCGAAAATATTCAAATAGGTTTTTTTTCAAAATAAATGGAAAAAGGGAGAATGTTTGCCGAGGTTGCTTTATGAAAATATTAGATGAAAGTCAAATATTTGTTACAACAGTCATCCAAAATAAAAATAAATCTTTGACAGACTTGACTGAGGGTGACAAGAGAGGGAGTATTGTGCCAATCCACAAACACTGTGATGAAGAACTGGAGAATGTTAGAAAACACATAAATTCATTTCCCTCTTACGAATCACACTACACCAGAAGAACTAACGACAAAAAATATTTACCTGCGCATTTAAACATACAATTAATGTACAATGCGTATCGTGAAAGCGTGACAACAAAACCTGTCTCACGCAAAACATATTCTCAAGAATTTCGTCAGTTGAAATTGGAATTTAAGTTGCCAAAAGTTGACACATGCCATCTATGCGATGTTCTCAAAATGAAAATTGAGACAACTGCAGATTCAAATGAGAAAAAAAAATATTGAAAATGAGCAAAAAAATCACCATATTTTAGCAGATTCTGCATGTCTCCAAACAAGCAGACAAAGAGAGGGCCCAGAATGACAGTACTGTAGTCAGTTACACATTTGATTTGCAGCAGTGTTTGCCAACACCATATCTAAATAGCTCTGTATCGTTTTATAAACGACAATTGTGGACCTATAATCTAACTGTACATGATCAAGCTTCCGGAGAAGTGACATGTTTTATGTGGCATGAGGCTGAAGGTGCAAGGGGTGCCAATCGAATTGTAGCGTGCATATTCAAACACCTCATGAATTTACCTAATAATATTAAGCATGTTGTTCTCTATTCAGATGGCTGTGGTGGCCAGAATAGGAATTCTCACGTTTCTTCAATGTTTTTAACATTAATGCAAGAAAAAAAAACAATTGAGATTATTGACCACAAGTTTATGGTCAGTGGCCATAGTCATATGGAATGTGATGTCGATCATGGTTTGATCGAAAAAAAAAAAAAATAATACTCTTCCAATATCACATCCTTGTGACTGGTACCAATTGGTTCAGTCTGTAGGAAAGACAGAATGTATAGTCAAGGAACTGATTCATAGCGACTTGGTGGATTTCGCTTCACTTCTAAGATCTGCATTAGTTCTAAGAAAAAAAAATACTGCAGGAGAGGTTTACAAATGGCACAATATAAGATGGTTCAGGTATACAGAAGAGCCCGGAGAAATCTTTTATAAGGAAACATTAGATGTAGAGACTGAATTTAAGGCTGAAAATTTAAGGCTGAAGACAAGGAAATAGAAATCCTACACTTAAGCCAGGCAAGTGTTATAATGATGTTCTTCCAATATCAAAAGAAAAGAAGAAGGATATTTTGGCACTTTTACCATTAATTCATCCCGTGTATCACGATTTTTATAAAAATCTTAAGGATGGTGATGTCCGAGACTCATTGCCGGATATTGAAGAATTCGAATAATACTTTAATAAATAATTTTGTGTAATGTCTGTGCTAAAATACATTTTTATGCAAATATACTTGTACTTTTATTTCACAAAATATAATAAATATTTTTAAAATAATGGTTTTAATAAGATAAATATGCGCATTTTTGTCATATTTTCAGTGGTACAAACAGTACAAGATGGTCTCAGTAATATAAGTAGACTAATTAATATCATTAATTTAGTGGTGCAAATAGTATAAGTTAGTTCTAGTAGTATAAGTGGACACATTTATGTTCCATCTTCAATGGTTCAAATAGTATATGTTGAATATCTTTATTATTTGTATAAATAACACCAATGTGTTTAAATAGATTAAATAATCTGTAAATAATAACCCATTTCTCAAAATATGACTTCTGTAGCAAAATAATTGGGTTCATAATAATGTTTTTTTGCTCTCCTGAAAAGTTACACTTTTGCAGTTATACTCTTATGTCCGCCCAAGTAGATCAAGCTGTACATCCCAATCAAGTTGTCTATAGAAATACATAACAGGAATCAGCTGTCAGTCGCGTAGTTGAAAAAAATATTTACCCCCCCAAATTTACTTCCGGCGGCTCGTCCGCGCTCGAAATTTTTAATTTTTATTAAATATTTTTATATGAAATGATAAAAAAGTAAGGTGACAAAAGTGTTTATTACACATATATACAATAGAATAAATATTGTTGTTTACAAAATCTGTGATTTTAGTACCGTTTTCATATTATGAAAACGGTACTAAAATCACAGATTATGTAAACAACAATATTTATTCTATTGTATATATGTGTAATAAACACTTTTGTCACCTTACTTTTTTATCATTTCATATAAAAATATTTAATAAAAATTAAAAATTTCGAGCGCGGACGAGCCGCCGGTAGTAAATTTGGGGGGTAAATATTTTTTTCAACTACGCGACTGACAGCTGATTCCTGTTATGTATTTCTATAGACAACTTGATAGGGATGTACAGCTTGATCTACTATCGACCTTTTACTTTTTGGTTTAGGGATGTAACTAAAACAATAACATAATATAATATCTATCAATCACTCTCCTAATAATTCTAATAAAGCAGCTGCTTGAGTTTAGGAGAGGACAACTAAATATTTTTACATCTATTAAAGGTTAAAATAAAAATACTATTATTAGACGATTAGTAATTTTATGAGAAAATACGATAAAAGTAATACAAATATAGGTTAGTTAATAAATGATACAAAGTATGGATAAAGCAAAAACATAAATCTAAACAATAAGTAAAATTATGAGGTGGTACTAGAGTATTTTAATATATATATTTTTTAATATATGTCGTAGTTTTCTTCCGATTACATATCTAGGGGTAATTTATTGAACAGTTTTATACCCTTGATGCTGTGCTGTTGTGATTTGTACTAGCGGTACGTTTAGTCCTCCAGCAGATATGTTTCTTTTGCTAATATTTAATTGTGGTGTATTATTTTTATTACAAAAAACTTTACGTATTTGTAGTTGTGCAATTTTTTCATAAATTTTTGTAAGTTGGGAAACCGGGAATCTTGGAAAACGTTTATTGTTGGGCAGTTATAGGGCTTTTTTAATGATTTTTATTAATATTTTTTTAATTGTCTCCAATGTAGGAATGATATATATGCACCCCCCAAGCCACGATTCCATATTGTAGTGCAGAGTGCGCAAGTGCATAATAAATATCTTTTAGTGTTTTTAATTATATAGTATTTCTAAGTCTAAAAATATACAAAGATCAGAAAATACACAAAACGTGAAAATTAACTTCAAATATTTGACGAAGTATTTAATTTTTTTTAAACAACCCATCCATTAATTTCTCTTGTTGCAATGGACACCAAAAAATTTGAAGTATTAAAGTTGTTTAATTGATTTGATTAATCTCATAGTTCGATTAGAAGCAAAAAAAAGATATGGTCGCGACCGAGACTCGAAATCAGAGTTGTGTAAAAATAAATTAATATAAGTAGATCCACGAGTATAAATGAACAAAATGTTAATTAACATTATTTTTAGGCTTCGATAGGTATCTAAGATTAATTTTGGGTATTTTCTTGCATAATCGAACCACCATACAAATTTGAATGATTCTTTCTGTTTTGTTCCTTACCCCTTGCTACTAAAGTGTATTAAAGTAAAGAAATAACTATAATGTGGGATAAATTAGTCACATGTTGTTAGTCGTAAATTAGTCACATGACCTAAGTCATATTGATATGTTGTGTGGAGGTTCTTTTTATTGAAAGGAAGAAGAAGAAGTTCTGCGAAGGATACAGGTATGAGGGGTGTGTAGGAATCTGGTATCAATGTGTGGAGAAGTGACAAAAGTATGAATTTATCACTCCCACTGAGGAACAAGGGGATCGATCGAGAGAGTCCGGCTGATGAGATAAAAATGTCCCACTCAACCAGTCTCTTCCGATCCGGCCCGCCATGCAGAAGGTGGGCAAATGCATGTGCCGCCAAGACTTAGACAAATCTCACCCCGTGAACCCAGGCACTCCTGCTAAGTCTCCAAACGTGGCAAACCACTTGGGGTGACTTTCGGCAGAGGTGTTGGCTATCCAATAAATGGTTCCCGAGGCGGCGGTACTCATACCCGACTCCTCAATACACACATATTGTCTAACCCCCTTACTAATAAACGTGTTTAAAATTTTACATAACTATTTAACACCCATTTACCCTTCAATAATTCAGGTCAGGCTTTAGGCAATGTATAACCACATCGAATTATTTGAGCGAAGAAATACGTATCTAGTTTGATTTAACACGAAACGATTGAATGTTTTTGATGTCCAAACTAACTATCAAATACTATTAACGTCTCCGTTGTATCAATATGTTATAGTCTATGCTGTTCAAGGTGGCACCAGTATTTTCGAAATTAAATTTAATCTATAGGCCTATCTATTTCTTTTAGAGAAGGATCAACTCCACTAGAAAGGTCATAATACCTATTTAATTCGAAAATTTAAACGTCCATCTACACATGCTTAAAATAATGGAACAAAATAGCATCATATTTCGTACGAAGGCTATCTAGAAGTTTACGCGATTGTGAGAAATGCTGAGGAAATATTAGTGTAAAAATGTAAAGCGTGAAGGATAATAAAATTATCTTGAAAAAGCATGTCATATATTTATTTGTTTATATTGTTCGCCTTTAGAGGCTTTTAGAAATACGTGATGTACATAATAATTTCGTGGAACTGTAATCATGAAGTAAAATAAGTTATTTAAATTATGTAGAACTCCAGTAGAATAGTCATCATCATCACTATTGGCTCTACAACCCCTGGTGGGTCTTGGCCTCCTCAAGAATCTTCCTCCACTCATCTCGGTTATGTGCCAGCTCTCTCCAGTTTAGAAGCTCCAAGATAGATATGTCTTTGAGTACGTTGTCGCTCCATCTTAGTCTTGGTCTTCCCAGGCTCCTTCGCCCTATTGGTCTTGAGTTCAGCAGGGACTTTGGTGCTTGATGCTCGGTCATTCTCTCCACATGACCCAGCCACCGAAGTCTTCCCAGTTTTATAAATTTTGCGACGTTTAGCTCCTTAAACAAAGTATAGAGCTCATTGTTATAACGTCTGCGCCAAAATCCATTTTCTGAAATCGGTCCGAAGATACGCCTCAAAATTTTCCTTTCGAAAACATCCAGTGCTCACTCATTCCTCTTAGTTAGTACCCAAGTCTCAGCTACGTGTGTGAGTACTGGTCCAATAAGTGTTTTGTACACTAATATCTTGGTGATTCTGGACAGCAGTCTGGATTTTATTTGGTTTTGTAGGCGGTAATAACAGCGATTTGCGTTCACTATGCGCTTCTGGATCTCCTCTGTGGTATTATTCTCGTTTGTTATCAGGGAGCCTAGGTATGTGAACCTTGGTACCATTTAAAAATTTTGACTTCCACATGAGAGAGTTGGGGTTTGTTGAAGGAATTTGGTATTCTGTTGGTTTACTATGAGACCCATTTTTTTAGCAGAATTTTCAAGATTTATGAAGGCGTCACGTAAAGCATTGGGTAAAGTGAAAAGTAAAGTTTTCGCGATTACGTCGATATCATCAGAGTAACCCAATAGTTGCACGGAGTTGTCAAATATCGTTGCTCTTATATCAATGCCTCAGTCACGAATAACTTTTTCTAAGGGTATGTTGAATAAGAGGCCGGTCAATACATCTCCATCACCCCGTGGAGCGCTCCAAAGGACTCGAACAGATCACTGTCAACCCTGACTTTACACTCTACTCTTCAAGTTATACATGAAAATAAATAGAGTTTTCACACGAATCAAGTCAAGTCCTGACACGACTATGAGCGCGAACGCAGCAAAATGACACTTCGTGGCTCGCAGTTCAGTGCACCGAATATTTCCGATCGCAGGACGAAACCTCCCGAACTCAGTTTCGGTTTCGACCATAGTTTCGGCTAAATGGCGGCCGAAACCGAAACTAAGCCGAAACTCGTTTTTTGGCCGAAACTAGGCCGAAACCGAAACCGAAACCGAAAGATCGGTCGCACACTAAAAATAAGTTATTTAAATTATGTAGAACTGCAGTAGAATAGTATTATTTATTTATTGATTAACGCCATTTTTCGTGGCTTTTACACATGAATGGTAAGAAATATACCGTATTTATTGTACATAACTGAACTGCCTCAGTAACAATATTTTATATCTGTTTAAAGATGAATTGAAGATGTCCACTGACTTGGTACAATTGTTTCCCTCTGTTATGTTGGTAATAGTAAAGCACCAGCTGTCAGATGCTGATAGTTTCAGATATATTTCAGTAATTTCACACAGAGTGCACGCCAAAACACAGCTCCTCAGAGATCGTTTAAATTTATAGCGAATAATATTGAAAAAGTTATAATTCTATCGGCAATTGTTTGCGTTAAGATCAATTCAGCGAAAGATCTACATTAATGATCTATGTGCGGTCTCATAAAGTGATTAAATCATTTTGATCAATCTTTATAAAGTGACAGTTCAGTGAATATTGTTGCCCGAATAGCGCCGTTTACACGCACACTTCGGAGCGACCGAGTCCCGCGCCACTTCAGGCCGCCGCGCAGAAATGTAAAGACCGATAGGTTTACAGCGCAGTTCACTGTGAGACTTTTCTGCGCGGCGGCCTGAAGTGGCGCGGGACTCGGTCGCTCCGAAGTGTGCGTGTAAACGGCGCTAATAAATATCCGCTTATTACAAGTACCTGTCAACTAACACTGCGCCCAAGTCAACAAATATTGCACTAACCTCACACTACGTCATATGTGGTCAATAGTGTAGTGGCTAACGCGATTGCTCAGGCACACCTAACGGACCGAGATCGAATCCTACCTAATCCAGAAGAACTTTGATATTTTTATTTTTCCTAAATAAATATCCGAGCTCCAAACCTTCCCAAGATGAATAGGCAGAAGAAATCGCAAAAAAAAGTGACATCTAGCGATTCAGAAGAGGATAATCACAATATAAATAAGACGACCAAATCTACAGGAAAAAATGCACCTGAATTAGGCGATATTTATATGGAACAAATTATCGTACACATCGCCAAAAATATGGAAAATATTAAAAAAGAAATTATATCCAAAATGGAAAAAATCACAGCTGAAACACAAAAAAGCATAGAATTTATAAGCAATCAATATGACGAGCTAATAAAAAAGATAGACCTAACTCTTAGTCAAAACAAAAAAATTGAAGATGAAATAGCAATCATCAAAAAAGATCAACAAGACAAAAATACCACTATAAAACATCTGGAAATAAAACTTTCTGAAATTGAAACAAAATTCCGCTCAAATTACTTGGAAATAGCCGGGATTAAACATTCAAGTGGCGAAGAGGCGACTGAAATAGTTATAAGAGTTGCTGCAGCGGCTGGCGTAGAAATCAAATATAATGAAATAACCGAAGCTAAAAGAATACCGGACCGACGTACTGATGCCCCCCCCAAACTGCTGGTTCAGTTCAAGAACAAAACTGCACGTGACAACCTCATCGCCGCGAAAAGAAACATAAACCACGCTTCCATCAAAGGACTTACAGACGACAAGATTTACATTGGAGAAGAACTCTCCCCATATCATAAAGAACTTCTATGGCATACAAAAAAATTTGCTAAAGAAAAAAACTATGCCTATGTCTGGTACAAAGAAGGGAGAATCACGATGAGGCGCATCACGAACGATAAAATTATTTATATTAAACATGTAGATGATTTAAAAAAAATTACGTAAAATATCGGGTATTTACCCTTACATATTTCCACACAATCTACACATCATACAAAATGGATAATACTACCACAACATCTAACAAAACAAACTTATCAATATACCATCAAAATATTAGATCTATAAACAAAAACTTTGACCAATTCCTCATCGAACTCGACCTTACTAAAACCAAATATGACATAATTATCCTGACAGAATGTTGGCTAACACCTTACTATACTCCTAAAAACATCCCCAATTATACCCACCATCAAACCTCAAATCACTATAGACAAAACGATGGCATAGTAGCATATACACTAAACAACACTCTTAACTCATTTAATGTCAAAGAAATTTATATTACTAACTCAAACTGTCTTCAAATAACGTACAATGTCAACACATGTATCATTGCACTTTACCGCTCTCCTTCTCAATCTAACATCTCCTCATTTTTGCGCGACATAAACTGCTATCTCACGGATCTACACAAAATAAAGAACTTAATTCTAATGGGGGATCTTAACATTAACATTTTAAAAAACAACGAACATCCCCAATGCCAAGACTATCTAAACACACTGATGTTCCACGGAATGGAAAGCACAATCAATTCAGCAACACGATGTACGCCAAACTCCTCCTCCTGCATCGACCATATTATGGTTAAATCAACCAACCAATACACCTCCGAAATCCACATGTCATCAGTTACAGATCACTACGCCACCTCTTTCACAATGAGTTCCACACACAACGTACAAAGCAAACCTCCAACTAAAACAACGAAGAAAACAATTAACTATGACAATCTTAACAAAACGATTAACTCCAAATCGTGGGACACACTCTATAACAAAACTAACATAGAGGAGGCCTGGAACTACTTCTCTACCTACCTACAAGATATCCTTGTCCAAAACACCAAAATCACCACAAACACCATTCCTAAAGCGATCAAACCTCTCAAACCTTGGATAAACCATACTATAATCAATTGCATTCGGAAACGCAATTCCATACACAAAAAATGTGCCAAAAATCCATATGATATCACACTCCATAATTTCTACAAAAGATACCGTAATATCTGCACACAAGTCATTAGGAAAGCCATAAATCTATATTACAACAAAAAAATTTCCGAATGCAACAATGACCCTAAAAAAATATGGAAAGTCCTCAAGGAAGCTACCAATTCAAATAAAGCCACCGACACCTTAAACTCTCTCAATATCAAAGATATCACTGTAGACTTTACATCGAACCCCAACACAATTGTCAATTACATAAACCAGTACTTTACAAACATAGGTCCGGAACTAGCAAAAAAAATCCAAATAAATAACGATACGCTTGGTCCAAGTGACCACGCGACCAATGATGATTTCCCAACCCGCTTTGTTCTTAAAACGATTACAGAGAAAGAAGTTTCTATAGTAATAAACTCGCTCAAAAACTCTTCATCAACCGGCATTGACGAAATATCTAACAATGTTCTTAAAAAAATTGCCCCTGGTATACTTCAACCATTAACGCATCTACTTAATATTAGCATCCGCCAAGGGCTATTTCCCACCATTCTAAAACAAGGTCTCATTATCCCTATTTTTAAAACTGGCTCCAAACTTGATATTAGTAATTATCGTCCTATTACGTTGCTAAATTCCCTCTCAAAAGTATTCGAAAGATCGTCAATAATAGTCTCATGGAATATCTGGAAACCAATAACTTAATATCGCCGCGGCAATTTGGATTCAGAAAACATAAAAGCACCAATGATGCTATAGCCACGGTCACTGACCATATTTCTGGCCACCTTGATAAGGGCTTGAAATGTCTATCGGTATTTCTCGACCTATGTAAAGCATTTGATACAATCTCACACAGCAAACTAAAACGCAAAATGTTTAATATAGGTATTAGGAACAAAGAATTAGGCCTCCTCTCCAGCTTCTTATCTGACAGATCCCAATGCGTTAAACTCAATACCACAAAGAGCCAGAATTTGCCCATTAGTTACGGGGTCCCTCAAGGCAGTGTTATAGGTCCAACGCTCTTCCTAATATATATTAACGAGTTATGCAACCTAGATATCGATGCCACTATTGTCAGTTTCGCCGATGATACTGTCCTACTCTTCCAAGCAAAAGATTGGCTTACCGCATATTCCAAAGCGGAGGAAGGAATTCAACAGGTAAAATATTGGCTCGACTCGAACATATTAACTCTAAATGTACAGAAAACCAAATACTTACTGTCTAGTCTCACCAATATCCCAAAGTCAAACCCAGCCCCGCCATTAAAAATACACAAATGTAAAAATTCATCTCTAAACCGGAACTGTGACTGCCCATGCCTAGAGCAAGTAAACATTATCAAATATTTAGGAGTAACCTTCGATACACACCTGAATTGGAAGCAACATATACATAATACTACAAACAAAATCCGAAAATCTATATACTTTTTCAAACAAACACGCAATTTCCTTCAGCTAAAACTTTTAAAAACAGTGTATTACTCATTGTGCCAATCTCACATCGAATACGGAATTCTAGCCTGGGGTAATGCATATTCCAATGCCCTTGATCCCATCATGAAAGCACAAAAACTAATCATAAAAATAATTCTTAAAATGCCGCTTACTACCAGCACTGATACTATCTTCAATTCCTTCAACGTTATGGACATAAAACAGCTCTACTCAAGATCCATATTACTTAATTTACACAAAAACAACAAAACACCATACAAAGCTACACAAACAATACACAATACCCGAGCCAAAAACAACGAACTTCTCCAAACTCCTTTTTTCAAAACCACCTTCGGGCAAAGACACTCTAAATACATAGCTTGCAAACTATACAATACACTACCAACTACGATCAGACAAAGTGACTCCTTTACAAAATTCAAACAAGATATTAAAAAATGGATTATAAGTATTGGACGCCACACTATCACGAATATCTGTAAAATAAATCACACATAGACATAAATAACTTTTCACATACAACCTAACCCATATAAAACAAATGAAAATAATGGAATCCTGTCAAATTTAACCTATAAATAGACTAGGCAGAATTGATTTCATTACTCCATCTCCAACATTTATAAAATAACTCTCTTTAAAAGATTTATTACCCTTCCAATCACCCTTCTGTTTTAATTCTATTCATAATATGTATTTTACCTGAAATATCCTTGTAATTACTATATTCATTTATATACCTGTACGCCTGTCTCGACACAGGTATACCCTAGTGAGACAGGCATACAAATAAAACCATTGTAAACATATTTTATTATAGATAAATAAATAAAAAATAAAATAAAAAGTTGGCAGTTCTGTCGCTTCACTTGATAGATAACCTTGAACTTGTTAAGAGTGTCAATAAACGTCTTACATATGAACCATGTGTTTAATTATAAATCTTAGACATTATACCCTCCATTAGTATTCTGGGCAAAAAATAATACATATGGTAGTTAGTCCCAGAATTTCTGCAATGAAATCAATCCTGCCTTCTAGTTCTAGACTATTATGTAGTGGTATCCGGAAGCTTATCAATTCAAGCAATACCGGACTATCAACTAAATCATTTAGAATTTTATTTAGAAATACCAAGTGGGTAAATATTCTTCTGTCTGACAATCTGAGCATATTCATATTATTTAAGAGAGTGTTGTAGTTCAACATAATTGCTGGAATACCCATTTTAAAATTTAGAAAACGTAATAATTTGTTTTGCATTCTTTCAACAGCTTGTACATGTATATTATAGTGTGGGTACCAGACGGGAGAATTGTACTCAAGTTGACTTCTTACATAGGCAAAATATAATAGTTTAATACACTTTATGTTGTTAAAATTTCTAGTTAGCCTAGTTATAAATCCCAACATTTTTAAGCCTACGTAAATTATATTAAACCTATTTATGATGCTCACATTGATTATATTATATTTTACGCACCAGATTAAATGTCCGGGTTTAATTTTCCCCACAGGAAAAACTAAACCCTTTCACACACTTTCCAAATGATCATCTGGTCAATCCACGTTATGCTATTGCACTATATAAGTATTATAAAGACAAAACAATACAAGAACAACATGTCAACCTACCAGAGACCAAATGGGAAAATAATTCACCGACTCCAGATATTTTCATATCAGAGGGTTTGGCTCTGTGGAATTCCTAATTGAACCTATAAATCCTACTGATCCCTCAATATAAATATTAAAAAAATCTTTTGTAATCCTACATGTATTTAAAATGACTGATTTTTGCATTTTTATATATAAATTCTTTGACAAATCTAATATGCCTTAATTTTGAATGAAAGACCTAGGTATAATGCCAGTAGCCGAAATAACAAATGGTAATATTTTTATAGTCTGAGAATGCCAAATTCTTTTAATCTCATTTCCTAAATCTGTGTATTTTCTTATTTTTTCAGAAACAGTTTTTTGAATATTACAAGAATTTGGAGCTACATCAATGATATAAGTATTTTTTTAAATTTTGTCATGTAAAACTATATCAGGTCTATTATGACTAATTGTTCTGTCTGTTAGAACAGTTTTATCATAATATATTTTATAAAATTCATTTTCTAAAAATGAATTTGGTTCATATTCATAATATGGTACTATATTACGGCAGTCAATCAAGTTATGTTTAATTACCAAACTTTGGTGAATTATTTTTAAAACCTGATTGTGCCTAAATGTATACTCGGACGGCGCTAATATAGAACATCCCGATATAATATGTTCTATAGTTTCGGGAAAAGCCAAATATTTTCTACATAAATCATCAATTTGATTTATATCTTTGATTATATGCATCCTATAATTTTTAGTATTAATGACTCTATCTGAATGACAAGCATAAATCCTTCTATTTCCGCGCTCAACTCTCCAATACTCAACCATTTGTATGACGAAAGTTTGTCAAAATACGTTTGGTTGATATAATTGAAGTGTTTTGCATGAATAATTTTATTTGACCAGGAATCTAATAATTCCTGGTTAGTATTTATAAGAATGTTGGCATTCTGGTCATATAAATTTAAAGGTGTAATGGTTATATCTGCCTTGAAAATTATTTTGTGCATTTCTGAGCTATTAACTTTCCTACGGAAAAAAATTCCAAGCATTTTTACCTGATTGTGTTTCAAAGATGTTATTTTGACTACACCTCTACCTCCTAAATTTCTAGGTAAATTAATTCGTTCTATAGCTGAATTTGAATGATGGCAATTAAACTTTGTTAACGTAGTTCTAATTAATCGTTCTAAACTATCTAAATCTGTATTGGACCATTTAATTATGCCAAATGAGTACGTTAATAGAGGTATTGCTCAAGTATTTATTGCTTTTACTAAATTTTTAGCAGATAGATTGCATTTTAAAATTTTTCTGATCCTAGTTTGAAATTTAATCGTAATATAATTTTTAATACTAGTGTGATCTAATCTATTTGATTGCGGGTATCCTAAATATTTATAAACCTCATCCCCTTTTATACTTTTAATTTTGAAATTTCTAAATACACCCTTGTCTCCATCTACAATTTTGCCTTTCTTTATATGGATCGTTTTACATTTATCTAAACCAAAAGTCATTTTAATATCATCTGAAAAATTTTTAACTACCTTAATCATTTTCTCTAAGTTTGATTCAGATTTTGAAAATAATTTTATATCATCATTATATAATAGATGCGAAACTATACTACTCTCTCTTGTATTACCCTTAATTTTTATTCCAAACTTGCTTTTAATTAACATTTTAGACAGAGGATTCAATGTCAAGCAAAACCAAAGGGGACTCAATGAGTCTCCTTGAAAACTCCCTCTTTTTATTGAAATGCCCTTTACTATTTTCTTACTTTTTAAATTTACTAGTAAATCTGTATTCCAACAGGACATTTTCAAAAAGCTAATTATAATTGGGTTAATTTTATATATTTTTAATATTTTGATTAGCCACGAGTGCGGGACACTATCAAAAGCTTTTTGATAATCTATATAACAAGTATGTAAATTACGCTTTTGATTTTGAATTTGTTTTAAAATTACAGAATCAATAACTAATTGTTCTTTACATCCCATATGTTTTCTACGACAACCTATTTGTTGTTCAGATAAAATATTTTTTTATCCAAATGAGTATATATTAAATCTGTCAAGCAAGAGGTTAAAATTTTGTATATTGTCGGTAAACATGTAATGGGTCTATATTGAGAGGGATTATTAATGTTTTCGCTTTTAGGTAACATGTAAGTAATGCTCTTAGTCAACCTCAAAATTTTCCTAATTGTTTGACAAGTTTTGAAAGATTTTTTGCAAAAAGAGGATGTAAAGTAGTTAGACGTTTGTACCAAAAATTATTTATCCAATACCCGTGGCTTTCCAATTATGAGCATTTTTTATAATTTTGGCTAACAATTCAACCGATATATCAGAAAAACTCATTTGTTCAATGTCTGAACAATTGAGTTCTTCATTTTCTATCCAGGAACCTGCCTCATTATGTTTCATATCTTTACTCCAAATGTTTGTCCAAAAATCGTGCATATCTGATTCACATGGCAACGGAATATTATTTTTAGAAATAATATTTTATTTATCATCAAGTTTGGAATAAAATATTTTCTCATTTTTCTGAAATAATCTATTATTGGATAAGTTTTAAGATTTTCACGGCCAAAAGCATTTTCGTTATTTGTTTTTGGGGTGTTATGCCGTGTTGCTCTACCTCCTTCTTTAGCCAACGTTTCGGACATCGTTGCAGTGTCCATCATGAGGGCAGATCCGGCAGATCCGGTAGATACATCTACCGGATCGGACACTGCAACGATGTCCGAAACGTTGGCTAAAGAAGGAGGTAGCGCAACACGGCACATAATACATGTGCGTGAGAAATTATAAATAAAAAAATTTGTTAAGTTAACTCATGTAAATATTGTTAGGGTACGAAATCGGTGAATGGAATGCTTGATTTAGTCCGCAGTACACAAATCAGCCGGCAGCATTTTGAGTAGGCTACTGGCCGCAGCGTCGCCATTCCTTCCCTGCTGCGACCACGAGCAGTCGTACATTGCGCGACCCTTGTTCGCTGCGGTTTGCACGAGGCACGCGCTCGTCGATCGCATTAGTTTTGCCACGGGATACGAATCATTACTCCACGTTCGGGCTAAGTTGGCCGAATCGTGCGAACCATGTTTAAATTCCTTTCTACGGTCCGGGACTCCAAGCAAGACACCGGACATGTGCTCTGAACGGAGGCGCACTTGCGCACCCCACGTGGACGACGCCATGGGACCCCGGCCTACCACCACCCCGTAAGCTAACCTACTTTACCCTCTTTAAACGTGCTGTTTCCTTTAGTTTTCGCTGACCCGCGAGGATGAATTCCAGAGAGAGAGACCTTTTAACTTAGACTAGCCCAATTCGTAGCATACCCCACTTGCCATGATGTAACTACTGTGATTGTACTTGTCCCCTGAGTTATTGAATAAACCATGTAAATCGACCCTTCCGTCTTTAATTGTTGAGAAGTTCCTAACCGATACACTCTGAGAGCGTCATTACTGATGCTCGTGGACTCTGCTGCGGCCGACCTCCCTGCCCTGGGAGAGTCCATGTTCCCTTCCAACTGAGCTGGTCACAAGGGGGCACTTCTGTGAGTATTTAACCTTGGCTTCCACCTGGGAGCCTTGCTTGCAGCATTTAACACTGTCTTCAATGTGGGGGCCCTTTAGCGAACCTTTCACATATTTAACAATATCTGAAAAGACACTTACATACTTCTCAAAAACCCTCTTTCCCATTGAGAGCTTTTATTATTACCGTGACGATCCACGATTATGATACCGTGACAGCATAAAAAAGGCAATGAATGTACGTTCCTTACAACAATAATGATGCAGCTTTTTCACAAGATGAAATACACAATGCACGTAAGTCTGTTTCTCCCAAAAGAAAAAAAGTAATCTATTTCTTGCATCTCTCTCACACACCGCACCGTGACGTCTCCGTAGACCCTACAATACTACTATCCGTGACGATAATTTTGAAAGTATGAAATATAGTTACAAGGAACACCCCAAAAACAAATAACGGAAAATAATCTATTATTATTTCTTTTATTATACATATAATTATATCTTTTTAATCTACTAGCTTTTACACCTAATTTTTGTTTTAATAAATCTAATAAATCATAGATTATATTTTCATCATTATTACTACCAATTTCTATAACCAAATTTTCTCCCAATTTCATCTACGTGTCTCAAAATATTCCTACTTCTATTCCCATTTTTATATTCAATTACTCTAGCTATACTACTTCTTAAAAATACTACATCATTTTCTAATCTAATCTGCCATTCTGGTTTACTATAACTATATGAGCTATCATCAGAGGAGGTTAATTTAACTCCTTACTTATTACATATAGTGATAGCACTAGCGTACACTATTGTATGAAGATCTGAAAAACTAATATCGTCAAATATTATTTTTGGTAGAATTAAATTATTTAATTCAGAAATTAATTTAGATAATTTCTTTGACAATTTAATAATTTTTAATTTTATAATTTTATAATTTATTGAGATATATTATTATAGCCTTCTTATAATTATATTCCTTGCAGTTGAACACATTTACTACTTCGACAAACCAGAAAAAAAATTCTCAGTCCTGATATTGATGTTGCAATTAAATTTTAAATCGAGTAGTTCTTATTGCTATATGTATTAAGGTAATTAATCTTCGTAAATAATGGCTGTCTACAATACCATTAACAATTTAAAAATGTAAATTGAAAATCATGCAATGATTTCATTAGTAATATATGAACATCCAAAAATTACGTTATTCATGAATATTGTATCTCGCAAACTAAATGTGGGTCTCATGAACTCTCCAACTAGAAAGAAGAAAAAAATAATAATTCCAACCAACGTATAATTTGGCAGTAGAAAAATTACCATTGTTCAAAAAAAATTATGTTCAAAATTGTGTAATTTTAAAGTTCTTTATGCTTTCCTCAAACTTACATACAATGGAAAACTTTTTTACGCGAACATTGTATAACAACATTCGCAGCATGAAACCCTTACGACGCGACGTGAGGTTTAAAAAGGTTTCTAACCACCTAAGCGACACTTAAAGTAAATTGGTTTGAACACGCTAAAAATATTTTACAACAAATGGTGATATTACAACAATAGTTTTACTGCTAACAAAGGGGTTATATTATTTCCTAACAAACCTTCTCCCTAACTACTTCCCACAATGATTCATGTTTGTCGGGCACCTCTAACTAAACCCTCTCTATAGGGCCCGCCATAACACAGAGCGAAGTATGGCGGGCGAAAAAAAGTTTAAAATTTATAGATGATGTTTTTATGCACGGAAAAACCACGACATAAATTCGTGGCTCGTGGCGTAAAACACGATATTTTCAGAAAAATCATTTTGGCATTTTTGAATACATATTGATTTATTCGATACTGCCGTATTATACAATTCAGAACTGATTATTCTGCGCCTGCCTACTCCTCCCAGATAGAATCATTATTAATTGACTATTAAATTAACTTTTACTGTTTTAACTCGGCCGTTTGACAATTAGTTTGTCTGCAAATTTATTTGTACGTTCGGAGCGGTTTTAGTGGTTCAGTAGAATTTTTTTTGAAATGTATAGTCTCTATTTATTATTTTTTTATTAGCGTTTTGGGAGATGACCCCTCGTACCTTTTCTTTCCCAAAATTTCCTCTCCTTCCTTTTCCATTTTTTTTTTCCATTTATCAAAAAGACCTTCCACACAGCATCCCCAAAGATGATATAGATCCTGAGAGGCTCAGGACTTCCTGTGTGGAGGTAATGTAAAAAAAAGGCCGAAGAAAATTAAAAAAAAAATTCCTTGAAAAATATCCGAATTGAATAATTGCTTATTTGAAATAATACAATCTTTACATACCTAATATTTGCAGGGGAAAAATGTTTTTTTGGGGGCGAGGATTACTGTTCACAGAAGTACTAGTTTATATTTCGTATATCTTATAAATAACTAGTGTATACATTACATCATTATGTTTATACTGTCTTACCTAATATGTTATTATACACAATTTTGCACAATACACAATTCTAATAAGGAACTCCGGTGAAAAATATTATGGCTTAAAGAAATATATTCATACAGATAAACAAACGCTGATTACTAATATATGTTTTCTTATATATTATTATAAGTAGAATTATAAATCGTACGGACAATCCATCTATTACATTCGAGAGCAATCATATAACCTGGGAATAGTTGACGCCGAAATGATGATTTTATTCTTGAAGTATAAGAATAGACAAAATATGTACAAGTGTAGAATTTCGTAGAATAATAACTTCTAAGAATATCATCATCTTATTACTTGTGTAAAGTCATAGTTTTCTATAAAATAAATTTTAAATTAAGTAGGTGTGTTAGTTAATTTATTAAAAATTAGACTTGTTTTTTGTCATATTTGACATTTTCTTTACAATAATATCTAATATCGATTGTATTTTAGAATTGATTTCAGCACCAAGGGATTTTAATATAATATAATTACAATCGTCATGATCAGTGAATTATAAATACCAGTATGTTGTTTAGATGTGGTGCGATGCATTTTTTCGTGGTAATACAGATTCGGAAACTCTGGAAACTGTTTATGCGATGCGTTCGCGGGTGTATTTTTGCATTTTGGTAAAATGCAATAACAGTAGTGAAGAGATTCAGAAATATTAACCAGTGTTCTTCGATATTAAAGGAGATTAAGCTTAAGAATATAAAACGTTTGATTCTCACACAAAATTCAGCGCTTGTTGAAAAAAAGAAGGCTTTTTGTGACTGGTGACTTCACACAGCATCCGTAGATTCGGTGTGATTTTGTGAGGACCGAAAAATTAAAAATTATTTTGATATCAATTAATTTGGGAGGCAGGTATGGGTACCGCCGCCCCGGGAACCATTTATTGGACAACCAACACCCCTGCCACAGGTCACCCCAAGTGGTTCGCTACGTTTGATGACTTAGCAGGGGTGCCCGGGTTCATGGGATGAGGTTTGTCTAGGTCTTGAGATCTTGGATCGGAGGAGACTGATTGAGGGAGGCCTTTTGACCTCTGAAATTGTTTTCCTCGGTGCCTCCTGTGTGGAGCTAATTAAAAAAAAAAAAACCTATAGCAATAAAAACGTTCTTGTATTTAAGTAAGAAGAGGGCTATTATTGATACAAAAAAAACTAAAAGGGACTGGAGTTGGAAACAAAATAAAAAGAAATATGCTTCGAAGTCACAATGTACTAGGGTGAGGGAGGGGGGTGGTTTTGGAAAGCACATGGGGTTTGGTTTGGTTAATGGGGTGGTGGTTGGTGGGGTGAGGGGTGTGTAAGGAAGCACGGTTACGGAACCTGTGATCGGTTTCAAGGTTGACCTAGTTCCAGCGATCACCAACACATTCGTCGGCAGTCGAGCGGAGGGATCAGAGTTTCTTAAAGTGTTTAGAAAATGAGAAGGAACCATTTTACATGCTCTTTTTATGTTAATATCGCACAAGAATCACAACTGCTCCCGCCTGGTGCCAGTGAGACCATGGTAACCCCAACTGGGATATGTTGTGAGACCAGAGGTAGTGTGGAAGGGAAGGAGATGGGGAAGAGAAAAGTATGTGGAAGTACTTGACCACTAAACGCGGTTAATACCATTTCAAGCAACGTCTCAATTGTTCTTACACCAGGGCGATTCTGAGAGTATCTTCCACTCTGGTGATTGGCAAGGTACGATGTTATAAAAAAAATCACACTGTCCGAAGCCAGTAGGACTATGTCATACCACATTTAGGTATATTGTGAAGATGAAACGAGTGTGAAGGTGAAGAAGATGGTTTCATGACAGTTGATCTCCCAAAAGTTGGCCTACCGACATACTTAAGTAAAATATGCAGTCGGTTTAGGTATACCTACCTATTTACACAACATATAACTAAGTGTCCATATCAACTAATTATTAAAGATATTTTTAGGTCAAATTAAGGATTCAAAATCCATACTAATATTAAAAATGCGAAAGTGCGTGTGTTTGTTTGTTACGCTTTCACGCTTAAATCACTAAACCGATTTAATTTATTTTTTCACCAATAGAAAGCTACGTTATCAGCGAGTAACATAGGTTGTATATTATGGTAAGCTCTCGGGTTATGAAATTTAAATAAATGAAAATGTGTGTATTTCAACCATTTTAGTGACAGGGAGGAAAGGCAGGGGGAAGGCGGGGCTCGCGGAGAGGGAAGAGACGAGGGAGGGGGAAGGTGGGGAAATTGGAAGGGAACTGAGACGCACGGAAAGGACATGCAGGGAGAATCAATTTATTTCTTTGCCTGATGCCGGGTAGCGTATTTCTTTTTATGTGTTCAACAGGAGGCAACCATGTAACGCTATTTCACGTTCCAAACCCGTGTTCAATAGAAGGCAAGGGCATCCATGTTCTGCTGTTATAAATACAGGTACAAACTTGTCAATAATGCATTCACTTAATATCATGAATACATTATTGTTATATATGGCAATAATATTTTTTTACGTTTCATGCACCGTCGAAGATGCGTGCCTCGTACTGAACACGGGTTTGGAAAGAGAATTGGCGTTACAAACCCGCGCACAATTAGATGCCGCTTGCCTTCTATTGAACATTGGTTTGGAAGGTGAAATAGCGTTACAGACCCGTGTTGATTTCGAGGCATGGTTGCTTTCTATTGAACATGAAAAAGGAAATACGCTGCCGGGTACCAGCTAGTAGTAAATAATGCATAAAAATTTTTTTTTCAAATAATTCATTTGAAATTATGTATATAATAATAAAGTGGCCCTCTGTCGGGAGATCAACTGTCGAGTCACCAAGAATATGGGATAGTTGAAGTACCTGGCTAATAATTTTTCTCGAACATTTCTAGGTTACGAATATCCATATAATAGTTCCATTCCTCTTACCAACATTAAAATTTTACGATTTAAGTGCGACAAAGTTATTTAAACTCAAAATACAACAATATTCTTCATTTGTGAAAAAAATCTCATATTAATTGAGAATCGCTGGCTCTAACAAATATAGATGTCCAATAATTCACGTCCCGTGCATTTATTTTTAACGCTTTTCAGAAAAACAGTATTTTTTGTAATACGGAATTTTCAGTGGAATTTGTTTTTTATGATACATTATGTAACATGTGAAATATCTGCCGCAAAAAATCACAACATCTATCTGCGCCTGTTTTTATGTGCATACATAAAATACATTTTCGGGAAATATTGTTTTCATGTAAAACGGTTCATCATTGTAAACGGGAAAAAATATTTTTATTTTTATTTTAACTTTATGAGTAAAACCTCAAATTGTAATATTTAATTAAATGAAGACAATATAAGCGAAACTCAATCGAAAATCTGAAAACAGAAAAATCAGAAAAAGATATTGACACATCTGGGACACGAATATTTTCAAA
Organism: Limnephilus rhombicus; assembly: GCA_929108145.2. Classification (NCBI taxonomy): domain Eukaryota; kingdom Metazoa; phylum Arthropoda; class Insecta; order Trichoptera; family Limnephilidae; genus Limnephilus; species Limnephilus rhombicus. The sequence goes on along the minus strand of OV815287.1, from coordinate 18,512,038 downwards.
ATATAATAAAAAATATAACAAAATATTTTTCAACAATTTTTTATCCATTTACTATCAAATTTTCTTTTATACTTTGCTCCCCTAGCTCTCGACTAGCGATCCGGATGTCGCAATGCGGATGTTCAAATCCCGGCATGCGCAAGTAAATTTTATTTTATTGATCTGTTTCCACAATTTAATCATTTAAAATGATTTAAGTATATTTGCGGTATATTTGGGGAGTGGAAGATGCTCTCAGGATCGCCCTGGTGCAAGACCGCCATTCAGAATTGAAACGCTGCTTGAAATGCCTTTAGCCATGTTTGGAGACCAGATCTTTATAGCCAGATACTTATCCACCTTCCTCTTCCTCTTCTTCTTCTCCTCCCCACTTACCTTCACCATTATGCCGAAATTGGAGACGCCATGGTCTCACTTACTCTTGGTAGTTGGGAGCGGTTGGGACTCTTATGCGATATTCACAAAAAAATCTTAAGCATTTTTAATTGTTTATAATTTTTTTTATTTATTTTACAACCAAAATGAGACTTTAAAACATCACGGTTAAAAATAACTAAAACAAACTTTCAACTGTACGAGTACAAGTTATTCACGGCGAATATTATTAACTAAGATTAGATATTTAATTATTTCTATTTTACCAAACAAAAAAGCCAATACATCTCACAGTAATGCTTTAGCGATGGTGAACAACTTAAAAGCTTTGCATAGTATAAAATGAAGTCGCTCCCGCTGCCTGTGCACTTAGATCTTTTAAACTAAGCAACGATCTTCATGCGGTTTTCACAAATAGATAGAGTTATCCACGCGGAAGGTTTTTAGGTATATAATTCGTCAAAGTTTTGTGTAAATTGGTTGAAATATATAAATAAAGGGAGCGGGCTGGCAAACGGGCAGCGGGCAGCGGGCTGGCATGCGAGCGGTGTGGATTTAGGTTGGGTAATGGCGTGGCGTTGTGTTTCGTTAGCCAGAGCAACGTGTGTCCGTGTCTGCTAGTACACATTAAATAAATAAATAATTTTACATTCTTAAAGTTATTCGTGTTTTAAAGTAGGTAAAATCTGCGACAACTGACATTGAGGCACGACATGATCACACGCATAGAAAAAGAAATTAATAACCATAGAAAATCACACAAATTTGACAGCCCATATTGTACGAGATTTTTGTCTTATCACAAAAGATATGAATAACCCTCTTGTTAAAATCAATAACCAACTAATACAGCCCTCTTTGGAATAAATTTATAATAAATACATCACTCTTGGCTCTACAACCCCTGGTGGGTCTTGGCCATAATAAATATAATATTGTATAAAATTGTTCGGCGCTATTGAACCCCTATTGTGTGTTCTAGCAACTAATCCTCAGCTGGTAAAATAGATAACTTATCCAGCCTGTCATGTCTCTTTGTCAGTTGTGTATTGTTTATTTTGAATGTTTTGGGTCTTTTTGCTGGCATTTTTATAAAAAACGATGTGCTTCTTTAATCTTTCCTTCTTTATACGCGAAGCAACCAGTTAACTAGGAGTGTTTTCGATCCCAGGGACCGAGCCGTCTTGGCTCATATTCCATGTATATAGAGTAAAAGAATAGTGCACGTCATGTCTAAAGTAAAACTGTAAATAAATTGTCTAATTATTTTTGGAAACGGAGTCCTTTCATTTGAATTGAGACCAAAATAAATTGATACGCCCCCTGTAGTTTATAACCAAACGATATTTAAAAAAAAACAACAATAATATTTCACCATAGTAGCGTCGATACAATTATTAATTTCTAAATGTTTTGCTGCCTTTGGGAGGTGTGTAAGGGTACCGCCGTTTCGGGAACCATTTATTGAATAATCAACACATCTGCCGTAGGTCACACCAAGTGGTTTGATACGTTTGGTGATTTAACAAGGGTGTCCGGGTTCAGGAGGTAAGGTTTGTTTGTTTATGTCCAGAGGTCAAACTTGAGCCGGTCGTTCATAAAGCTATTTCATTCCTACACAAATATTCTTTAAAATGCTATCCTTTTCATGGTTTACAAAAATATATCTCATTTTCTATTTATATCATTTCATTGGTTAAATGTCGTAATTTTTAAAATTACTAACATTATAAACACTTTCAGCTTCCCAAAATTAAAAATTAAATAATTAACAATTTTTAAATTTTGAAAATATCTTATTTAACGTTTGTGGTTGTTCGATACGGAATAAAGTTATTAATGAATAATCCTCCATAACTACATGAATATTGAATTTATTAGGTAGGTGCCTAAATTCAATATTTAGGTAAATACTGGCTACCTGCCAAAATAATTTTGCACTTGACATTTGACACACGCACTGTAGATTTTTCAACGTTAAAATAGACACGTGTCACCCTTATCTTTCCTAACCCCTTATCTACACGTGTCGTATATTTACGTTTGCTTTCTTATTCGAATTTAGCTTATCCGGATGGCTCTGTGAATACGCAAACTGCAAACTTATAGTTAGCCAGCAATATTTTTTCCCAGGCCAAAAGGGAAGACGTTTCTAGAATACTTAACGCGCGCCACTGGGACATTAAGGCCACCCGTTCCTGAACTTGGTCACGGGAGAAAACCACTGAAGAGATCAACTGATAGAAGTAAGTTGTGGGCGTGTTTATCCTGTCAAAAAGCAGGTCAATTTTCCCTTAAATTAAAAAAAAACGATATTCAAACAGTTGCATTGCTTGCTTATACCATGTTTCTAACATGCAATTCGATACCAGAAAAGAAAAAAAATTGAGTGCTGTTCATACGCGATAGAAGTGAAACCTTCAGAAAACTAAAGTAGACAAAATTGGGGAAGCTATGAAGAGCCGCACAAAGAGGAGACCGATTAGATGTCGATCATTGCTTGTCTCTTTTTAGTGCCGCTTTTTCGATTCATCTAGTTTCAAATCACAATGGTGCTAAATAAGTTTTTACTTCAAAAGTTTATTTTTAAGGTAATAAAAATAACAAATCCGTCAAACTTTTTTAGTAACTGTAATAACTTTTCAAATTCGTACAACTCGGTTTACCTTATGAGGAAACGCGGGCGCTGAGAAATTTGATTATTTTACAAAACTGATATGTTAGCTGTTTCTGTCGTTGTTATCCTCGAACAATTAGCGAAAGGGACGACTGCACCAGGCTGATGATTATACTACCTAAATAAAATCGTCAAAATTAAGGTTTTGAATTCCTCTGTTTTCTTACCCAAAATTGGAATGATTTTTTATGAATGTCGCTGTTGTCCTCGAACAATGAGCAATAAGGACGACTGAACCAGGTTGATTATACCACCTAAATAAAATCGTCAAAATTAAGGTTTTTGTATTCCTCTGTTTTCTTCCCCAGAATTGGCATGATTTTTTATAAATGTCGCTGTTATCCTCGAACAATCAGCAATAAGGACGACTGCACCAGGATGATTATACTACGTAAATAAAATCGTCAAAATTAAGGTTCTGTTTTCCTCTGTTTTCTTCCCCAAAATTGGAATGATTTTTTATAAATGTCGCTGTTATCCTCGAACAATGAGCGGTAAGGACGACTGCACCAGGCTGATTATACTACCTAAATAAAATCGTCAAAATTAAGGTTTTCTATTTCTCTGTTTTTTTCCCCAAAATTGGCATGATTTTTATAAATGTCACTGTTGTCCTCGGACGACTGCATCAGGCTGATTATACTACCTAAATAAAATCGACAAAATTAAGGTTTTCTTTTCCTCTGTTTTCTTTCCCAAAATTGGAATGATTTTTATATTTTTTTTCCTGGAACTGTATTGAAGAAAATATTCTTTATCTGTATGTTTTTTTTTTTTTTTTTTAAATACACTCTCACTTGTATACTGAACGTCTGTTGTTGGCGTTCAAACTTAGAAATTTAAAGATTTTCGGAGGGTACTTACTCCGAAGAAATAACTTAAAAAAAGCTTAACGTTAAGATTTGAAAGTGGTAGATATTTCTATTACGTTAAAAAATAATTGCACTAGTGCAAAAATCAATAGATTTTGGTGGGCACCAAAATAAACAATTCTGATTGTGTTATTGGGATCAACTCTATTTATACGACCTGTAACAGTTTCAATTCCATTCACTTGTCTCGGGCATAAGAATCGATAAGGCTTACATAAATTGGTGACAGATAACATCACATTTCTACTGATTTTTTGTTCAGTGGAGAAGCGAATGAAAGCGGGCAAAGAACTAGGAAGGAAATACGCGGAAATAATATATAGGAACTGGGGGAAAGTAATACACAGAAACCGGGTGAAAATACTGGGAAAATGGCGAATTAATACACAATGGGATACTTAAACCAGGATCATACTTAGCTTTATACATTATAATATACTTAGGTACCTACGTTAAGTTATTTCAAACTTAACGTAGGTACCTTATCACGTTATCGAATTAATGTCTAAATTAATATTTGTTTTCATACAATTAATGTTCGTTAATTGAAACAATTTGGGAGGCGGGAATGGGTACCGCCGCCCCGGGAACCTTTATTGGATAACCAACACCTCTGCCATAGGTCACCCCAAGTGGTTTGCTACGTTTGGTGATTTAGCAGGGGTGCCCGAGTTCATGGGGTGAGGTTTGTCTAGGTCTTGGAGGCGGATGACCAGGACATACTGAACCCCAGATTCCTACCCACCCCTTAAACCCTTTTCCTTCCCAGAACTCTCCTCTCCTTCCCTTCCTTTAAAAAAACCCTCCACACAGCATCCCCAAAGATGACATAGGCCCTGAGGGAAATTATTTTCCTCAGAGCCTCCTGTGTGGAGCTCATGTAAAAAAAATAAATAATTTCGGGTAAAATAATTTCGAAATAAATGAAAACAAAAGAATAAATAATATATTTTACACCCCACAAACCAATACAAAATTGTTGCAGACACAGCAGTTTCATTGGTCCTCGTACATTTAACCTTCTACCACTACAAACTCAAATGATAAATAAAATGATAAAATATTTAAAAAAGGTAAAATTATGGTTGAATAATGTAGATATTGAAACGCTTTTTCTATAAATCTATCCATCCTTCTACAACCCACTTTCTGTAACTTTCTAAACTGTAGTACAATATGTTTTCCGTTTTTTTTTTATAATAACTAAAAAAAAAAATCAGTATGTTTTTCTCCATATTTTTATAATAGCTGAAAAAAAAACCTTTTTCACTTATTCTACCTATGTAATACTAACATTTATACTATCTTTATATTTTATATGTTTTTTAAGTCTATTTTATACTTTGGGTACTTGGAAACATAGTATTTTGTTTTAATATTACCCACACTCAGGCAGTGCATAGTGGGTTTTCATTTCTTGTTCATACTATTTGTTATTATACATTATGTTATTATAAACTGTTTGCTATTATACATTTTATGTACAAAGAAATGGGAATAAATAAAGTAAAAAAAAAAAATAATAATAATAATAAGCGATATAATTACTAAACTATTTATTTGATTATTTTATTACACAGAACATTGCACTTACTTAAAACTGTTTTATTATATTTTACACGGGTGACCGTTAACTCCCCGTGATTATAATTATTATGAGATTATCAATTTTGGTGTATTTTTACCAATATCAAACCTAAAATCGATTTAAAAATACCCATTATAAAAAGTTGGTATGGATATCAAACAAAATATTTGATTGTCGATTTTTTGTGCTAATACACTGGTATATAGAGTACAAAGACAAGCAGTTTTATCCTTGAAGCATTTAGATGAACATATGTTTTATGTTTTTATTTCAACTTTATGAGTAAAACCTCAAATTGTAACATTTAATTAAATGAAGACAATATAAGCGAAACTCAATCGAAAATCTAGAAACAGAAAAATCAGAAAAAGATATTGACACCTCTGGGAAATAGACTAGTTTAGTAATTACGTCCAAGAGGTGTCAATATCTTTTTCTGATTTTTCTGTTTCTAGATTTTCGATTGAGTTTCGCTTATATTGTCTTCATTTAACTATACGTTTTATGCTTGTGTTATTCGGCGGCCCACACTCTCTGCACATCCCTTAGTTATTCGGCGGCCCACACTCTCTGCACATCCCTTACCCTTCCCTTAGGTCTAGATCCCTTAGGTCTAGATTCGTTCATTAAATAGTAGAGCCGTTCATTAAATAAAAAATTAGATTCTTGCGAGAGCCCCGAAGGGGCGACCATAAGTCGCCTATACCGGGGCGGGACAGTGGTGGGTACTTCAATGCACATCCCTTAGTTATTCGGCGGCCCACACTCTCTGCACATCCCTTAGTTATTCGGCGGCCCACACTCTCTGCACATCCCTTAGTTATTCGGCGGCCCACACTCTCTGCACATCCCTTAGTTATTCGGCGGCCCACACTTTCTGCACATCCCTTAGTTATTCGGCGGCCCACACTCTCTGCACATCCCTTAGTTATTCGGCGGTCCGTACTCTCTGCACATCCCTTAGTTATTTTTGTGCATGTAGGTATACCGCATTTTCCCTAAACTGACTGCATATTGTATGTAAGTATGCCGGGAGGAGCAACTGTCAGGGGATCAACTGATCATGAAATCATTATTATTTTATACAAGGTGTCCGGGGGAGATGATTCTACATTCATGATAATACAAGTAAAAAAGATACTTAAGTTTTTTCGAGAATCCTACTTTATAAGGTAGTTTTCAGGAAAAAAAGTATTGTCCTTACAACCTTTTTTTCCAGAAAAATAAGTGCGTATGAAAAATAATGCAATGGAATTTCGAAAAACCTTATTTATCCATTTTACCTCTACCATAATGTAAAATAACTTGCAGACTTTACCCCCAGACATCCTGTAAACACATACATGGTGTCCTGAAGCAAGTAGTACAAGCGGGAAATTTACGCCACATTATAATATACTTAGGTACCTACGTTAGGTTATTTCAAACTTAACGTAGGTACATTTTGAGTCAATAAATTTTTTGATTTGAGTTTTTTTTGCCTCCTACTAAGAAAATCATTAGTTAAATTATTAGCACATAAAAGTTTATACGAACAAAGACATAATGTTCCGTATTTTTACCAGAATCTCAAAATTCTCTCAGTAAGAGCAATTCTGTGATATAAAATTATATCTCAGCATATGAATAGCCCTATAAAGTGGACCACACTTACAATACCCATTTTACGCTAAATGAAGGACTAACTGTACCTAAGCACTTAAACAAATATGGACAAAGAACGCTGGACTACATGATACCAAATTTATTGAATATATTACCTGCTGAAATTACAAAATGTACGAATTGGTAAAACAAATATTATGTTGAAGAATTGGCTCGCCGAAAGAAAAAAATTGTATTAGACACTAACACAAAAATTCTAACCGCAAAATAAAGTAAAATAAGTTAAAACATTTAAAACGTTTAGATAACTTAGAAGCCTTGGAAATAAAAAAAATCCCTTAAAAATAATGAATCTATTATCAACAAACAAAAAATATTGTCTTATAGCCCAATCATGGATTTGTTCCCCTACCCACCCACTCTACACTAATACCTACCCACCCACTCTTCATTAATAACTAGCAACGGCTCCACCCCTACCATAATAAAACATTGTTCGAAACTGTCAAATTAGTATAAGCTATCCCTGAAGTAGGAACGTTTGTTCCGAAACCGGTCGGATTTACGCATTATATAAGTGGTTTATACAAAGTTGAATTGTTTCATTTTTCTAAAATAAGTTTATTTATATCTTCAAAGTTTTACAAACTACTAAAAAGTAGTTTAATGGGACTTTTCTTTTTTCTGTAAAATATTTATAATTTTTTCCTGTCATATTGTATTACTTAGTCTTTATAACAAATTAAAAATTAAAAAATAAACATTACTCATTTCAATATTATTTTTAAAAGTTTAGTTACTTTTTGGTTCTTTGAGATCTCACACCTCACCTCAATTGAGGTGGGACACCTCAACATCTCTTTTAGGCATTTCAGCATCTTATCTGAAATCATGTCCTACCCAACACTACAAGGGCGCTTCGTGTTCCATAGTTGCGTAATGAAATATTTTAATTTCTTTATTTATTTTATTTTATATGTACAATTACAGTTAACAGAACCAATAATAACTATACATTTTATTTAGCTAAATAAATAATAATAACAATGTTTAAAATTTTTGAACATTCATTTGAAAAATATCTAATTATTATTTTTAATTTATAAACTAACGTTTTAGACAAGATTTTTATGCATAGCACAAAGGGTAACAATTATTATAAGCAATAATTATCAGCCTGAAACACTCATCAACATTGAAAAATCTTCCGAGAAAAGATACTTGCCGTCAACGGGACTTGAACCCATGTCCTTCTGATTGCCGGTCAGCTGCTCTTGACCACTGAGCTATGGGGGCTTATCAAATACCCGCCAAATAATTCAATATATACTAGTGTTTCATTCAACAATCACTGCTTATTATATTTTTTTCCACCTGAAAACAACCAACTTTATTTTTGCGAGAGAGACATTGTAAGTGTTAAATCCCTCGCTAGGTGGCGTCGAGACAAATTATGACTACATTTATTGGGGAAATACGTAAACTTGTCAAATATTAATTATTATTTTTAATTTATAAACTAACGTTTTAGACAAGATTTTTTGATGATAAGCCCCCATAGCTCAGTGGTCAAGAGCAGCTGACCGGCAATCAGAAGGACACGGGTTCAAGTCCCGTTGGCGGCAAGTATCTTTTTCGGAAGATTTTTCAATGTTGATGAGTGTTTCAGGCTGATAATTATTGCTTATAATAATTGAAAAATATCTGTATCAGGAGATAGGTTGTTTAATAGCAGAATCATTTTTCCGATCGGCATTACTAACGTTAAGTTAGTTCTGCATCTCTGAATAACAAAAGTCCTGTGCCTGCACGATCTTGTGAAGTTGTCGGGAAGATAAAACTCAATTTTTTGTATAATTTGAGGAATACAGATATATTGACCAGTCAGTGTTTGAGTTAGTTGACCGGTCAGTATTTGAGTGGGCATACCGCTTGGGTCCCACCGGAGCGTCGCGTGTTCGATTCCTCGGCTGGCTAAGTCCTCCATCACAACACAAGCAACATTTTCGGCTTTCCGTGGTGGTAGTAGGAGATTTTCAAACATTTGTTATTCGTAACCCGGGAATGTTATGTCTTTCTTTTGAAAAAAAATAAATATATTAACGTTTAGAAGATTATGTACTGATTCACTACTGATAATATACTGATACCGCAGATATCAGCAAAGTAGTTTTCTAATATTTGCAAAACTAAATACTCAGCATACCGGACAGAAAGGCTGATGGATATAACTAGGGATGTGACTTTAACATAAGTATTCGATTTTTAAATAATCGGTTCTTTTTCTTAGCATGAAAAATCGATTTATAAATAATCTTTATAATTTAATTAATTATTAATATTTTTTCGTGAAAAATAATCAATTTTGTTGAAATAACCGATTTTTCCTCAGATTTGTCAAATTAAAATTTCTTTTTGGGTAAAACAGTTCGTTGATTCTGTTGACTTCATCTAGTGACAAATTTGATTAGAAACTTCAACTAAACTGCTTTCAAAGCACAAAAGAAATGTCATCGTAGACAGATGGCGTTAATGTCATGTTTTGATTATAAGCATCATAGAGGTTTGCGCTCCGGATTTCAGGGCTGCAAATGAAAAAATCGGCAGCGTAAAAAAAAATCGCTTGCTAATTAATCGTTTTTTTAGAAAATTAAAATTGTTTGATAAAATCGATTTTTGTTGGAGAAAAATCGATTTTTTCACAATCGATTACTTTTCTCATCCCTACATATAACCAGCGATGATACGCGAAGTCTCTAAGATATAAATATCTCAAAAACTTCTTTTATGCTTTATATATGACTAGCTGGTCCCGGCATGCGTTGCTATGCCATTTAATAAAGAAATTATTTCTCCCTGAGTGTCCTTTCCCATTCGTCCCATTCCCCTTCCGCCTCCCCTTCTTCTCCTGCGTCCTCTTCCCCTCTCGCGTTCCCACTCCATCACCTCCACCTTACCCCTCCCCACTCAACTCCCCCCCTCTTCCCTTTCCCGCTCCCTCGTCCCGCCAACCCTCCTCCCGCATTCCATATATTCAATCCCATTACATTCAGCTTTTAAACGGCCCGCGTGCCACCTTTTACAATTTTTATTCAAATTTCCATTTTTCATGTATATTAAATTTGATACCTAACATAGGTACCTAAGTAAAACATCTAAAATTCTTGATTCGATTCAAACTATTAGGGGAGTACCTACTTTAAATAAATTTATCAACTTAAAGATTTTCAAAAATAGAATTGTTTTGCAAAATGTCATTCTCAAACACGCGAACTGTCAAACGTGCGATAGTCGTTAGGTTTTCTGAAATTATCCAATTTTCTGCGCAATTTTCTTAATTTTTCTCTCTGTAAGAACTATCCTCGTACTCCAAGGAATATTCTAAAAAAAGAATTAGCGAAATCGATTCAGCTGATCTCGAGATTTGCGCTTAGCAACACATTCAGCGATTCATTTTTATATATAAGAAGATAGAAATACAGAATAAGTAAAATCCACTGGCCCCGCAATAATTGAGCTGTTTTCTAAAATGCTACACGAATAGCACACGAATACTCTTGTTACAGACAAGATTGCATGTTGCATGTAATCCACAGCTTGCAGCAAAGCCATATCGTGTTTTCATGGAGTCAGCCAAGATCACCTGACCGCACAGTGCGCTTAGATTAAGAGCTCGGTACACGAAAATGGCCACAGCTAACGTGTATGTGCGCCTTGTAGCGAACTGCACTGTGACATCAACATCTCATTCCACGTGTCGTGTACGAGAACCACGTTAATTAAGAGTAGACACACCACCGTGTAAGTATTACGTGTAATATTATAGTCCCGTCTTACGTGCTCCATGGACAAAATTATCATCTAGAAGCCAATGAAGGCTCCCATTAACAAATTAGTGAAGGGAAATGCAAAATGGGTGAATTCATTGATCATTTTGAAGTCGAAAGTTTCTTGTTCTTCAAATTGTCACTACATATAATACAATGATGAAAAAGACGGTGATGGGGAAAGAATCATTTCTGTAATAATTTTTTTATTTCGACGTTCACATTTTGGTAAATTTTCATTTGGAGTGTTGCACAATATTTGTAAAAACATTGTGAGCGAAAGGAACAACGGAATGAGTCAATATTTACTTGTTGTATCGAAGGACCAAATATGCTTACAATAATAAATATTAACTCGTGAAAATTAGTAGTTATAAATTATCTGTTTTGTGTAAATCCGGTTCTCATTAATTAGTTTGACCAAACAGAGGCATCACATGTTCGATTCCTAGGCTGGCTAAGTCCCCCATCACACTACAAACAAAATTTTCCGCTTAATGTGGGGGTAGTAGGAAATTATCAAATAATGTCAGGTTATTCGTAACCGGGGAATGTATTTATTTCTTTTAAATGAAAATAAAGTATATAATTGAGTAGGTAGTTGTCAATTTAGGCAGCGATTATGGGTACCGCCGCCCGGGAATCATTTATTGGATAACCGGCGTATCTATCATAGGTCACCCCAAGTGGTGCTCTATGTTTTGTTACTTGAAGGGGTGCCCGGGTTGATGGGGTGAGGTTTGTTCAGGTCTTGTCGGCAGTTGCGCCTGCCCACCTACTGCGTGGTGGCCAGATCGGAGAGACTGGTTTATGGATGCCTTTTGCAGGACTCTAGCAGAACTTCCTCGGAACATCGCCTTGCATCCCAGTGGGAGGAATTGATCACACGTACGTCACTCTTGGACATACTGACCCATAGATTTCTACCCATCCTTCACATCTTTTTCTTTCCCAGGACTTCCTTTCCTTCCTATCCTGTGGAGCTAATTTAAAAACGGAAAGCTTTAAAAAAGTGCACATTTGTTTTTTGTACGTTTTTTGAAGGTTTTTTGGAGCATTATTCAAGTGAATTCTTACAAACACAGCTTTTTGTGAAATGTCCTTTATCAAAGTAGGTTTTGCTACTTATATTCCAGACATAGTTTCATCCTTTGATAGAGATAATAGTACTTCACCCAAAATAATTCAAATCGCATGAATATGAAAATAAATTACCATCTCTAACATGTCAAATGGTTTTGATGTGAATTATTCTCTTACAAAGACCATTCAATTTGCAACAGATTCAACTTCAAATACAATCCACATACTCGACAATCTCCACATGTCCAAGCAATGTCACTAGCTTTGTCTTCACCCTTATTTCTTCTATACCCCACTAAGCATGAGTAGAACAGTCGAACCAATACCGCCCGTGAACAGTTAACCAACTAGTGGCACCTCTAGTAGTAGAAACATAGAAATATTTTCTTCAAACGCAACTGACTTATTATTTTGTGGCACCATTTTAATTCAAAATTATTATTATTTTTTTAATTCACAAAAGATACATAAATAACAATAAATTTTATACAATAATTAATTACATAATATATGTATTCCTTACTTCCCAACCTTCCTCTTCCCCACCTCCTTCCCCTCCCCACTACCTTCAGCCTCACAACATACCCCAATTGGGGATGCCATAGTCTCACTGGCTCCAGACGGGAGCAGTTGAGATTCTTGTGCGGTATTCACTGTAAAAAAAAAATAATTTGATTTACCCCCATAAAAAAGCAAGGCTTGTGTGTATGGGGGGTGGCATACTAATAATATAAAGATAGATATAAAGAAATGGATTAAAAGTATTGGACGTCACACTACTGCTAACATCTGTAAAATAGATTACAAATAGACAGAATTACCATCTCACGTATGTCCTTACCCTTATTAAAGAAATTAAAATAGTAAAATCCTATATATATAATATAACTCCCTATAAAGATTCGAGAGGATTTACTACTTTATTCATCTCTTCCTTCACCTATATAATGCTCTCTTTATGGTATTAACCCTCAATTTAAATCATCTTTCTGTTTGAATTGTATAAATCAGTATGTATCTTACCTTAAATATTCTTATATTATAATTAAATATTCTTATGCATGATACTCATTTATGTACCTCTACGCCTGTCTGAACACAGGTATACCCTAGTGAGACAGGCATCGTATAATGTAATGTAAACATACCTTATATAGATAAATAAATAAATAAATAAATACTTATGTTTGTTTAAAAACACACATATTTCGTAAGCTATGCTTACATCATCAGGGTTTACTTTTAAACTAATATTATTTACTTAAAAGTAATTAGTTTAAAGCAAGCCCTGATGAAGTGTACTATAGTGGCTAAACCATACAGATGTAAAAACTATATTTATTTAATCTTACGTCACTTTATATTTCTCATAAACTTCACACGTATTATTACACTTTATATCTATTATTAAGTGTTTATTCAACAGACGCAAATAATGCTCCTCTTCCATCAACAACTCTAGATGAAACTTTTGATATTTCGCAGTGTACCATAAGTCTCTCTGATGTAGTAACTAAAGTTAAATCATTAGATATCAACAAATCTGCAGGACCGGATAATATCCCCACAATATTTATCAAAGAATGTATCAAAGTAATTGCTCATCCATTAACCAAACTTTTGAATTTATCTTTATCCAGTGGAATTTTTCCCGATATATGGAAATCTAGTTATTTGACTCCAATTTTCAAAAAGGGCGATAAAAGTGATGTTTGTAATTATAGACCAATATGCATTCAATCCACCATACCAAAACTATTTGAAAGCCTAATACTTGACAAACTTTTTGCTCAAATGAAACCTGTAATATCACCTTACCAGTTTGGATTTATGCCAGGTAGAAGTACACTTTCTAACTTGATTATTTATGAAAATTTTATAACCAATGCTTTTAAAGAAAAAAAAACATGTAGACTCTGTCTATACTGATTTTAGTAAAGCCTTTGACTCAGTTTCCCATAAAATTCTCATTTGGAAATTAGAAAAACTTGGTATACGTGGCAGTATATTAGCCTGGTTTGAAAGCTATCTTACTGGAAGACAACAAATTGTTAGAATAAAATCCTCTGTGTCGGAAAAAATTTATGCAACAAGTGGAGTTCCACAGGGTTCACACCTTGGCCCAATATTATTTATCTTGTTTGTAAATGATCTTTCAAAAATATTTCATGATGTATTTATCTTACTTTTTGCTGATGACCTCAAAATTTTTAGAATAATTCAAAATATTTACCATTGCAACATTCTTCAAGATAATATCAACAAATTGTTAATTTGGTAAAATGAAAATAAACTTTACTTAAATATCTCAAAATGTCATATAGTTAGATTTTCTCGAATAAAAAATCCAGTGATCTTCAATTACAACATTGATAACAATACTCTGGAGATATTAACACAAATTAAAGACTTGGGCATCACTTTTCAATCTAATCTTTTATTTGTTAACCACATAACAAAAATCTCTAATAAGGCCTTAAAAATGTTGGGATTTATAACTAGGCTAAATAGAAATTTTGACAATATTAAGTGTATAAAACTGTTATATTTTGCATATGTTAGAAGTCAACTTGAATACAAATCTCCCGTCTGGAACCCATATTACAATATACATGTACAAGCTGTTGAAAGAATAAAAAACAAATTCTTACGTTTTCTTAATTTTAAAATGGGTATTCCAGCAATTTTGTTGAACTACAATACTATTTTGAATGATATGAATATGTTCAAATTGTCAGACAGAAGAACTTTCACTGACTTGGTATTTCTGTATAAAATTCTAAATGATTTAGTTGACAGTCCGGTATGTTCGAATTGATAAGCTTTCGGATTCCACTACGTAATACTAGAAGTCAGGATTTATTTCAGTGCAGTAATTCTGGAACTAACTACCATATGTATTCCTCTTTACCCAGAATACTAATGGAGGGAAACAATTATACCAAGTCAGTGGATATCTTCAATTTATCTTTAAACAAATATAAAATATTGTTACGAAGGCAGTTCAGTTATGTACAATAAATACTGTATATTTCTTACTATTCATATGTAAAAGCCCCGAAAAAGGGCGTTAATAAATAAATAAATAAATTACAGTATACACTTATTTACCCGTACGCTATTGTACACACTTTTTGTACAAACTGTTTTAAACAAATTTTAATCATGTTTTTACTTTATATACCACTGTTTTTTTTTTTTTTTTTTTTTCTAGGTACTAAAATAAAATTTCTTTAACTATATTACCCACGCACAGGCTGCGCCTTAGTGGGTTCCCACATTATTGTTATGATTTTCAAAATATGTGAATATAAACTGTAAAATATGGGTTAAAAAAAGGAATTTAAAAAAAGTAAGCTTTGTTTAAGAAACATGCTTGTTTTTTAAACAATAAAAGTGGTTAAACTAAGTATTTTAATTAATTTTAATATAAGAGTAGAAATCTGGTTCCAATTTCGTAAACAATCATGCATTCGACTCTATAATCGAATCTAAATATGGTTGAGGCTGGTCTAATAGCGGAAAATGAATAGGCTTCTTGTTAATATTTCGAAAAAGTGATTGAAATTTACAATTACACTGCAATATAAAATAAACTAATAGCGCATAGCGCTTGGGTCCCACCTGGGCGTCGCGTGTTCGATTTCTCGGCTGGCATGGTAGTAGGAGATTTTCATACATTGTTGGGTTATTCGTAACCCGGGAATGTTTGTCTTTCTTTAAAAAAATAAATAATTATCAAAAAATGGTTTTATAAACTTGTTTGTGTTGCGTTGTGTTAAGTTATTTTATCATGCATATTATTTTGCTAAACTGTTTCGGAAAGTTTTCAAAAGTAGAAAACATTCAATCTTTTGGATTTCCAAAGGAGTGTGTTGCAGTATTTTTTTTTGCATTTGGCTGCTGCAGCATTGGTGAAAATAAATATTTAATCAACATCCAAAAATTAGTAAAATTAGCAACATTCTTGAGGTTAGGGTCATAATTTGCTTTGTGGATCTCGACGACTGTAAAGGACTTTCTGTTATCAGGCATTAGAAGGCAGAGTTTAAAAACATCTTTAATATATTTTCAAACTCAAAAGTTGGACAAAAATAAAAGAACAGGGTAAAGGAAAACTGCGACTAACCAGATGGAGGGTTACGTGATTAATAAACACATGAGGAAATTACACGTGCTAAAGTAACACGGAGATAATTTGGCAAGGAGGAAATTACAAACGTAAAAATCAAAATACATTCATTTTAAAAACGATAAATTTCGTAGGAGAATGTCAAGAAGAAAGTCATGTTGTTGAAAGCAGTTGAATATGGGAAAAAAAGAAAGTTTAATTAAATGAAAAAATAATAGCGAAACACAATCGAAAATCTGAGACAGAAAAATCAGAAAAGATATAGGCTCCGCTGGGATGCGAACCCAGCACCCTTTGCTTACATGGCAAGGGCTCTACCGATTTGGGTTCCGTAGCTCAATCGGTAGAGCTCTTACCATGTAAGCAAAGGGTCCTGGGTTCGCGTCCCAGCGGAGCGAATATATTTTCTGATTTTTCTCTCTCAGATTTTCGATAGAGTTTCGCTAATATTGTCTTCATTTAATTAAATATTATAATTTGAGATTTTACTCATAAAGTTTAAAAAATTAAAATAAAAAAAAGTTATTCAGATCCGATCACTAAACATAGATAAAGCTATTTAAAATTACTATTTGGTTATCGATTGTTTCTCATAAGGTGATACTTATCGATAATTATTCTTTATTCTGTACTGACTAATCGTCTAAATATAAATAACTCGGTAGTTTGAATATAACTCGGTAGTTTGGTCTCCATCTCACAAAATTCACATTCATAACATTGAGCGAATACAAAAAAAAAATCTGCGTTTTATAAATTTTAAATTAAATATCCCACTAGAAGACTTGAAATATAATTTATTATTAAATGTTTTAAAAATACACACACTAGAAGACAGACGTAAAATAAACGACTTAACAATTTTATTCAAAATACTTAACTCTAAATTTGACTGTTGCGAACTATTGCAACTCATAAACTTACGAATACCTACAGTAACTACATGACAAAATACACTATTCTACTGTAGCATTCATAAGCGGAATTACATTGCCCAGCCCACTCTCCGATACAACGATTTCACACTATGGGAAATCAGTACTTAGGTGATATTGACATATTTTACACATTGGCAAAATTTGTTGATCTTGTAAAAAACTTTTCCAAAACTATTCCTAAACCTATCTGTTTTTCTGAAAACCTATGAAATCGCTGTATTTTTGTATTTTTATGACTTGTGTGCTTTTTTATCAATTTTTTATTTTATTATTTCTGTATATATTAAATAATCTGTCATGAATTATTTGTACTACCAAAATGTAAAAGCCCATTGGGCGTTAAATAAATAAATAAATAAAAATAAATTATTGTAAAAAAACAGGTATGAAATTATAAATACATGTTATTCCAGCGACATAGTTGGGGTGTGCAAAAGCATTTCTTAAAAATATCAATTATTTCTGTGAATTGGGATGTCGGAATAATAGTAAAATAATTGCAATTAGCCGCACGGTCATTATTTTAAGTAGATCAATGGTGCATAATTTAACCAATATCAAGAAATAAGAAGCAACTAGATACAATCAAACAATGCATATAATGGTATAAGTGATATAATGAATGCAAAATACCTAGCATACCTACCTACACGTTATAATATACGAATAATGTGTAGGAATAGAGGTATGTGTTGCGGCCATGAATATTAATCGAACATTGCTGAAATGTCACAAGTCTGGCAGTGATGACACAGCCTCCATACACAAACACCTGCGACCTACTTCCCCCTCCCCACCCCTGACCTAATTCCCGCTCCCCCAACAACCCCAACATCCCCCGCACAGCCTTCCCCAACCCGCGCAGACCGCCCCCCCTGCCCCACGCCGTCCCGTCTACGAATAACAATAAGAGTGATAAAAAACAAACTGAAACGAGCTAAGAGAAAAAATAAAATAGACGCACGAAGTTTGGAGTGTTCGGGTGTTTCCGGAAATCTCCGATATCGACCCGAAAGCTGCGCGCGCCGACGGATAGACGGCCATCTTTAGTTGGAGAAAGTTGATTTGTTTTTCTTTAGCTTTTCCGTTGAGCTTTCCCGACCGAACTTTTGTTTTGATGTCTTATCGCGTTCGGTACGAATGCCGGATAAATAATATAATTGGTTTGCGATCTGATTTCTACATGGAAACTTTTAAACAGCCAACTTTGTTTGATTTGTTGCGAGAGCTTTATTTTAATAACATCTGTATTCATTATTTCTACGACGAGATTCACAAACATAAATGAATATTATAATGACACAAGTTGCTGATTCACGTCAAAAATATTTTACATTCATAATAATATATGTATGAAAATAAAGTTATTTTACATATTTACTAAAACAATTTTTATATTTACTTCAATTTGGTACGTCCGCCCCGGGAACTTTTATTAGATAACCAACACCTCTGCCATAGGTCACCCCAAGTGGTTCGCTACGTTTGGTGATTTAGCAGGGGTGCCCGGGTTCATGGGGTGAGGTTTGTCTAGGTCTTGAAGGCGGATGACTAGGAAACACTGAACCCAAGATTACCTACCCACCCCTTAAACCCTTTTCCTTCCCAGAACTATCCTCTCTTTCCCTTCCTTAAAAAATCCTCCGCACAGCATCCCCAAAGATGACATAGGCTCTGAGAGAAATTATTTTCACCAGGGCCTCCTGTGTGGAGCTCAAGTAATACAAAACAAAAAAAAAAAACAACAGATATTAGAAATATCGATCGTTCAGTTTGTTAGATATATCCAAATACAAAATTTTGAGATAACGAGGAAAGCAATATTCGAATGCTCACCATACCATCGATACAGCGGTTTGGCACCATGCGAAACTAATACTTAGGTGTTATTAGACATGGTTAATTTGCAATTTTGTAAACCTCTGATCACCTTACTTTAAAATTTGAATTGTTTGTATTTTTATTTCATGTAGATAGGTATGTATTTTTTTATCGTAACGTATTGTTATCACATCTCACTGTACTTTATTTTTTTTATCGTAACTTATTGTTATCATATCTCACTGTACTTTATTTTTTTTATCGTAACTTATACATCTCACTGTACTTTATTTTTTTTATCGTAACTTATTGTTATCATATCTCACTGTACTTTATTTTTTTTATCGTAACTTATACATCTCACTGTACTTTATTTTTTTTATCGTAACTTATTGTTATCATATCTCACTGTACTTTATTTTTTTTATCGTAACTTATACATCTCACTGTACTTTATTTTTTTTTATCGTAACTTATTGTTATCATATCTCACTGAACTTTAATTTTTTTTTGTTTATATCTTTATTTAATTTATATACGTTTTTATTTCTATCGTAACTTTATTTATACTATTAATTTCTCATGTTCAAGATGTTGATTTATTTATTTATGTAAAAGCCCTCTAGGCGTGAAATAAAGTATATGAAACAAATATTAATAACGCGTGTCTGTGGTTTACATATTAAATAAAATGCTGAAAAATAATACCGAGAGTAATAACGATCCAGTACATTAGTATGACATTTTCAAATATCCTGGTAGTGATCCAACGACATCTACATCTTTTTTAATTCACTACACGTTTTTTCTGTATTATGATTATTGACCAACCGAAGGTTCGGTTTCGGTTAGGTAAGTTTCGGCAAAAGAATCTCGTTTCGGCATCAGTTTCGGTTTCAGCAGAAAATCTGCCGAAGCTGCTTTTTTTTTACATTAACTCCACACTATGTCATCTGGGATGCTGCGTGGAGGGTCTTTTTGAGGTGAGGAAGGAATGAACATTGGTCTTGAAGAGACCCATGTTGTAGGAAGAAGGAAACACAGAGGCCGGCAAATCATTCCACAGCCGAGCTGTTGAACACAATAACGAGTCGAAAAAACGATCCGTTTTCATGTGACAAATGTCAACCGTGTACTAATGTTGGGCACAGGTTTGGCGTGTTTCCCGACTATGCACCGGTGCCGAAGAGATCAATTATGCTAGTTCCTCGGAGCATCTTCCATTGTAAAACCAGTAGAACAAGGATAGCATTCCCACCCGACGCCTGTGCTCTAAAGATTGCAATCCGTCTGTTAAGAGCGTTTAACCAGCCAGCGGACGAAAATCCACATTTCGTCGAAAGTTGTTCTTCCGATCGTGCAGGACGGTTACAATGAGAAAGATTAATTATTCTCCGTACCAGCTTTTTAAAATTATAACTCAATATCGAATTTATTTCAATCCAAATTAGCTTTAATTTATACCTTCATCCAAAAATGCTGAAAGGCGTGATGATAAAACTATTAAAATAGTGTACTTTTTGTACTTATTTTTTGATTATATTCAATAATGTCTAAATTTAATAAGAATGTTAAAAAAATCTGAAATATATTAGTTTGTAAGTGCGCAAATAAATACACAAATGGACCAATTTTCGTCAAGAAACACATGTACGTACATATTTTTTAATGATTTTATTGAAACTAAAATTAAAATTCTAATACATAACTTTGCTAGATAATGTATTGATTTATTTTACTGCATGATTACATTATTTGAAATGGGTGTGATATAATACAAAAACTTTTTTGAAAATTTAACAAATCTGCCAACGACCTATGGAATAACCTTATTATACTAAAAATTAAAAAAAAATTCTAAAAATTTATTACATACGAATGCTAGATAAAAGAACAATCTTTCGAAATCCATTTATAATTTTTTGTGGAAAAGAGTCAATACGTCTAAAAACTTTTTTGAAAATGACGTATTTCAGGCTTTCTCTGGTAATGCCCTCTTAAGATGGGAGAATCTATTAAACGGCCGCACCGAAACTCTGCGTTCGTGAATTATCGCGCGTCGTTCGTCTGACTTCGAGTGAGTTCGTAGCTCGAGTGTCACTCGCCATCAATGAATGTTGTTGTGTGAAACGCAATAAAAATAAAAATACTCAATTAATGAGGTCCTTTAAGTAAGTGTTGATTATTGACAAATATTTGTTCAAAGAAGTAGTTAAAATTTTTGTTAATTTCTATATCTGTTGTATGTTTTTTAGCAGCTATATCAAAAAAAATTATATATTTTTTCATATACTTCAATTATTGTTTTTATTTCATTTAAAACGTGTAATAAGAGTGTTGTGATTGGAAATGCAATTAAAAATTTAAATATTCAATTAATGAGGTCCTTCCTTTATAATGTAAGTGTTGATTATTGACAATTTTTTTTTCAAGAATTAGTTAACATGTTTTGTTAATTTTTATAATTATTATTGTTTGTGTAATGAAAATCAAATCAGATAGATTTCTCAAAGAATTTATATATAAAAATGCAAAAATCAGTCATTTTAAATACACGTGGGATTACAAAAGATTTTTTAAATATTTATATTGAGGTATCAGTAGGATTTATAGGTCAAATTAGGAATTCCACAGAACGGGTTCGGCTGATATGAAAACATCTGGAGTCGGTGAATTATTTTCCCATTTGGTCTCTCTGGTAGGTTGACATGTTGTTCTTGTATTGTTTTGTCTTTATAATGCTTATATAGTGCAATTGACTAGATGATCATTTAAGGAAGTGTGTGAAAGGGTTTAGTTTTTCCTGTGGGGAAAATTTAACCCCGACATTTAAATCTGTTTAAACCACTATTTAATTAATAATGTCAACATGTTTCAATAACAATGTTATCTTCATCAGGACGAGATGTTAATTTTTAAAAAAATAAAAAAATGACAAACAAGTATAGACAAATTAGGACACATTATAACAAAGAAAAAAAATTTAAAAATAGAGGTGATTATTTGCTTAAAAAATATCATAAAAATAGTTATATAAAATTAAATATAAATAATTATTTAAGGATATATAAAATTGCATTTAGATAATAAAGTACTTTTAAAAACAAACAATAAAAACAGGTAGTTTAAATAACAAAATAAAATAATTATAATTGTATAATTTTTTTTCACATACTTCAATTATTGTTTTTTTTTTATTTCATTTAACACGTGTTAACTGTCTGTGTAAGTGTAAAAAAATAAGCCAAATTTCAGTAAACAATACATTTTTAACACGTTTAAAAAAGTTTCGGTTTCGGTTTCGGCCGAAACTGAGATAGATACCGAAGATTCGGTTTCGGCTTCGGTAGAAAGTCCTGTTTCGGTCGGACACTAATTATAATTGATTTATAGTTTTTATGAGTAAACTTATCTTGCACCAGATAGAGGGTACACTTTTACGTAGAACTGCATACTCAACTCAAATTTAGATTTTCGGAGATGTCCGATAAATCAACGCGACGATCGACATAGGGTATTAAGGAACGTACTTTACTTATTTTAACCAGTTATTCCTGACATTCTGTCAAGAAAATAGTTTAAATCAAATTTTGTCCTGTGGCTTTTTTGACGTGTTTTTTTCCAATTTTTTTTAATCAAATTTAAAAAAAAATCTTTCACATGTCCGCATTGGTCAGTACTTGATCGAAGGTCAGTATAATGTGAGGAATCACTTGGATAAAGTTAATAAAGTACATCCCTTAACAGCCAGTATGTACTCGTATAATTTTATTCTTTATAGAACGAGTCAGATCTTGTGAATTGAAAATATATTAATATTCTTGCTATTTGCTTGTTATTTGCTCTGGTTTCAGAAAATTCTCTACAAACTTCATTGCTTCAAAGGAATCTAATTGAGAAATTCCTGAGTACCTTCTACACTATACAGTTGCGTGTATTGATATAATATGACGAAATTCGTGAAGGTAATTTTTTAAGTACGTGTTTTAATATTTGTTTTTGGATTATAATTATATTCGAAAGATGAAATAATATTAGTATCAATATACATTATGTACCTGCATAATATTATGACACTAAAAAGTACTGGTTTTCATATTTCTCAAAGAAACAACTTATGAAATTAGAATGATTCTATCATACAAAAGATATTTAAAGTACATATATGAAAGAAAAAAAACATTTTCATAATTTTAAAGCATTTATTTCAACGGTTTGCTTTTCTTAGTTCAATGCAAACTTAGAATCAATTTAACGCAACACCTCTTATTTTTTTAATATATTTTTTTTCTTCATTTTTAATAACTATTCAAAGGAGGTGTTGAGTTCATTCTGAGTTGCCCGCTCACCGTTTTTCTTAGGGAAATCACAGATGTTCAGCCTTTATGCCCTGCACGCCACTGTTTCTAAGAATAATTATTCAAATTATTCACATATTTTGATATTGTTATTGCATAAATCACCTCGATTGTAGAAAACTTTTATATATTATGTTTTTTTTTTTGTACTGCACTCTCGTTGATAGATTGCCGTTAACCACAATATGCCAAATTGCTAAAGTTTTCCTTCAGATGCATATTAAGTATATCAATTTATTTATTTATTTTTATTTAACTACATAAAACAGGCATTATGCCCAAAAATTTATATACATGGATGATTTAAATTACAAAAATTAAAACAAAAATAATATCAGTAATAATTAGCTACTCGTAAATATGCAAAAGTGAATGACGAACAAGAATGAGTAAAAGGTAGAGTACAAAAGAATCACCAACAATTTATTATTAGCACCTGAGAAAATGAAATTTGACAGAAATATTAATTACAAGGTTGTCCAAGAATTAAAGACCGTTCTATTTTAAAAAAATATAGTTAGAACACTTTTTTATTACATTTTTATTTATTTATTTATTTCAAAACATACGGCACAACATGTGCCATTGACATAATTATATTTATATATATTATAATACAATAACATAAGAAAGTGACATATAAATGTAAAGTTAAATATAAAAACAAAGGGTAAAAGAAAGGAGTTAAGGTAATGAGTAGTAAATAGAATTATGATGTATAAAATGAAAGTATAAAGTAAAATTGTAAACTATGAAATATAAAGTATAATGTAAAAGTAAAAAGTTAAGATAAAATGTTGAAAGGCAGGAAACAATATAAACTATAAGTTACCTTTGTAAATAATATAAAGTACAAAAGTCATAAATATTTTAGGTGCATATCTTCACTATTTTTCGACATAATTCCCGTTATGATCGATGCACTTTGGTAAGCTGTGGCACTGGGTCCTTGATTCCCTCCGCGTCCTAGTCTGCCTTCAAAGGTTTTCCTGCTAAATGTTTCTTTAAGTGAAGAAAAAGATGCAAATCATGTAATTGATTGCCTTTTTGATTCCGGGGATAGGTGGTGAACCCAATTTTCAACCCAAAAAAGCTTCATCTTGGTTGGAAGAAACGGTTCGAGGAGATCCGAGCGCTTACCACACAATCATCATTTTGGGAACCTAACGAGCATGCAATTTACATACGCCATTTTTTCCTCAAAATCATTTGTGTGGTAGTTTTATTGACGTACGGGATCAAAATTACGATCTTACGAACTTCAACAGGGCGCCCTCCCTCTTAGTTGAGAAAGCGAATAATTGAGCAATTCTGGCAGCGGGATCCGACAGCGGAGCGTCGATCGCAAACAGACGCAAAGATCGCACTGAAGCAGCTACCAAGCCGAATCACCGCTCGTTTTAGGGGAAAATCTGAGCCACACGCTGCAGTAGCTTGATCGGTATTGAATTGCAGACTTGCAGAAAGTGGATCGAAATGCCGAAGCTGTGTCGAAACTGCTAGTCATAATATATTGTCGAAATAGGATAAAAAGCGTTATAAATTGTTTACTGAAATATGAAACCCACTTCGAAAGCTCATCCACGAAGAACGATTATATAACCCTGATATGAGTCTGCACTTTTCCCAAGGCTTGAAAGATGGTTGTTTCTTTGTTACAAGGCCTCCTGACTCCTTGTATCTGAGGGTAACACACACTTCGCAGAGCTTTTTGAGATAAAGCCTTTTTTCCCGCGTTTTCGTAACATGAGATCATTATGCATTGTACTGTGAAATAAACCTCCAGGTGGGAAACTTCCCGATTTAGCTACGCTACCCGCATTTCTTGACACTTTAAATAAATTCATGATCTTAAGTAAGTTTGTACTACAGGTGGCATTGGTACAATGCTCATCAAAATCATAATGTTTTTTAAAAATGACGCAAAAATGAAAAAATTCCTTAAATTTCGGCAAAATATAGGTGCCATCACATTGAAAGGCAAGGTTAAAACCACTTAATACCTACTTGTGTATTGGTACTATTCTTATTGAACTAAAATACATTTTATTATTAGCTCCACACAGGCCTGAAGAATTTGGGCGTGCTAACGTGGAGGGCCTTTTTAAGAAAAGAAAGGTCCGGGAAAGAAAAAGGTATTAAGAGTGGGTATGAATCTAGGTGTCAGTTTTTCCAGGAGGGACGTATGAAACTATCCCTCCCGCTACAGTGTAAGATGATATGTTGAGAGAGACCAGCTTTAGAGATCAAAGGGTCTCCTCAAACTCTCGCATCTGCCACCAAGATCTGGATACACCTCATCCAACGAACCCTGGCACCTCTACTAAGTTACAAAACACAGGGGTGATCTATGGCTGAGGTGTTGGTAATCCAATAAATGGTTCCCGAGACGGTGGTATCCATACCCTCTTCCAAAATTGGTATACCCGCCTCCAAAATTGTAACAAAAAAAGTTTTTTGCCGCTCTGTAAACTCTTTTTCCCTTTTCAAATACTGGAAAATGGATAAAACAATATTTTTCATGTATTATGTCTTGACGTAGAGGTGCTTGTTCGCATTTAAAAGTT
The DNA here is from genome assembly GCA_929108145.2 of Limnephilus rhombicus. Lineage (NCBI taxonomy): Eukaryota > Metazoa > Arthropoda > Insecta > Trichoptera > Limnephilidae > Limnephilus > Limnephilus rhombicus. Next base: position 18,486,195 of record OV815287.1, on the reverse strand, counting down.
TATTTGCCATAAGTGAGTGATAGTTTAACTGATTAATTTCAAAACACCGTAGTTCTTAATGGATACGACGTTGCGAGATGAGAATAATTATTGCAATGATCTTGTAGGACCCTGAAACCTTAGTTTTCATTGTTAGAAAGCTTTTGCAGCTTCAGACAAACAGATTTCCAGAAATCGGTATTTGAGATATCTGTTTAATTAAATTTTGAAAACCGACCCCAATATGTTTTATAAAGTTTTTAATTTATAAATTCATTTAATATATTTTGATAAAGCCTTTATTTATTTTATTTATTTGAGACACAAACAGGATATTTATTGAAAATTCTTATAATTCTAATATAAAACAAATTAAAATACAAATATAAATATCCCTAGTCTAATGTGTCTGCAGTCATCACATTTGCATATTCACAGAAGCAAACACATGAAAAACAATGTAAAGATTATTTATACATAGTTTGAAAACTTAAATACAAAATTTAAAATACATAATAAGTATAAAATATTTATGAAGTATTAATTATTAAAAAGTAATAAAACAACGGTTTTTTTAGGTGCACAAATCGAGGAGATATGTTAGAAGCAAGTTATATTATTTACAAAAATATCTATGACAGTGTGTATTTTAACAAGATCGTTGTATGATCGAGCCATTCTAGACAAGCGCACTTGAAGTGAAATATCACAAAACTGCGCTATTTAAACACTACGTTATTATTACAGGATTAAAATATCCAGTATTATTGGTAAAAATTTCGGTCCAAAATATGTTAAGTTTTCTGGTTAGATTTGGGCCTGGAGTATAACTTGATTTGATTGACTAAGTTACTATCTACACGATTATTCACAATATTACAAAGCTTTAAGAGGTCATTTAAGTTTCGTCTTTTAACTAGACTCTAATTTGAAATAAGTCTTTATTCGTACCCGTCTAGAAGATAGTAGACACTTGATCGGTAAGACAAAATCCGTGTAAATTTTCCTTGGGCTGATTCGATTCTAGACACCTGCGTAATATAACGTGGATTCCAGACTGTTGACCCGTACTCAAGAACACTACGGATTAAGGAATTGAATAGAATTATTAGGTAAAAAAGTCTTTAAATGTCGAAACAGCTGTCTCACGTAAAAGTAATTACAGAGCAGTTGAAGCAGCAACTCATGACATTATTGAATATGACCGGTCAGTGGTTGGGTGGCCATAGCGCTTGGGTCCCACCCGAGCGTCGCGTGTTCGATTCCTCGGCGGGCTAAGTCCTCCATCACAACACAAGCAACAATTTCGGCTTTCTGTGGTGGTAGTAGGAGATTTTTAAATATTGTTAGGTTATTCGTAACCCTGGAATGTTTGTCTTTCTTTAAAAAATAAAATAAAATCAATATATAATAAAAAAAATGTGCATAAAATAAATACTTCAAATTAAAAGACATTTCCACTAACTAAAATTGGTAACAATATATAAGCAGACCCAAAGTCTTGTTTTTTTTTGGAAATTTTAGGAAAAAAACCAATAAATATGACACGGTAGCACTACAATGTAGAAAACAGGAAAATTAGAAAATACGTAATAGCAATTAATGTAGGTTCACAAAATTATCAGATTTTATTAAAAAAAAATTTCGGGTGTTATGCCGTGTTGCGCTACCTCCTTTTTAGCCAACGTTTCGGACAGCGTTGCAGTGTCCGTAATCAGGGTTGATGTTCCAATAAATATTATGCTTACGTCAATATTTTTATAAGCGTGGAGTGTTATTTGTGTTAGTTGTGATCTTTACATTGTGTTTGGTAGTAAAACAATATTCATTAGAGTTTACTCTTGGCTTTCGCTAGTCAAATGTCTGTTTTGATTTGGTTAACAGTTGTTCGGCAGTCAAAACATTTGCGGAATCGAATCTGCGATAGCCTGAAACCAAAGTTAATCAACGGTAAAATAATACAGGAGTGAGTATTCGACTCTGGGTACCTACATTATGTAAGTATAAACGTGTCATTAATTACATATGTTTCAATGTTTGTGGAGTTTTATATACAGTAAGTCTAAAGTCATGGTGTTTGAAAGGAGAGTACGAAAACAGTGTGCAATATAGTTGTGAATGATGAATACTTGGAGAAGGTGGACGAGTTTGTGTATCCGGGTAGTATATTTACGAGAGATGGGAAGGCTGATAGATATATTGAAAGTTATTGTAAATGCAGGTAACTCCATTAATGGAGGACTGGATGCCGTTGGCGCTAATAAAAAAAAAACTGTTAAAAGAAGCGAAGCTAGCAGTCAACAATGGAGTCCTGGTACCAACACTGATGTTTAGCAGTGAGGCATGGAACTGGCAGAGGAAGGATGAAAGTAAACTGAATGCTGTTGAAATGAAATCCCTGAGGCATCCGTAAGGTATAACCATGTATGATCGTGTGAGAAATGTGGAAATCTGCAAAGAATGTAAGGCTGATGTAAGCATAATGAGTAAGATTAAGAAAAGGACCCTCAGATGGTTTGTTCATGTAAAGCCAATTAACGAAGAGAGTAGTGTAAGAAGAATATGTGACGTAGATGTGAATGGTAGAAGAAGTCGGGGACGCCTGCCTGAGGACGACATGGCTGATCAAGTGAATCAGATACTTTAATTAATGTGAGTGAGGCACAGAGTGTGTGCCAAACCGAATTGTTTGGCGGTCCGCCTTCTCTGCCTACCCCTGCGGGGAAACTGTGTGATGGTTAGTTAGTTATACACAAGTAGTGAAACTACGTTTATTATATCATGTAAGCGAAAAGATTACTCCACGACTCGTGTTGAACTCTATAATCTTTTGCTAATTGGGTAAACCTGTAGGCCCGCCGGGCCGTGAATAAATAATATTTAATTATAGTTTAGGTTTTTAATGATGACAAGCATAACATGGTTTAAGAAAACATTTAATAATAGATTTCCAGAAATAATATTTATTTATTAGCGAATTAACGCCATGTGGACTTACACCTTCGTATAAAAAAGTAAAAAGATTAATATGAAGAAGTATACATAAACACACAGAGTAGTATTAAACGTGTATTAAATTTTACACTATTGATACACAACTATTTACTTATGTATGGTAGGCGGTTGTTTATCAGTTGTATAAAATTAAAAAAAAAAATAGTTTGATAATAAGAGCCCGTATCTATGAAGTAATAAGTGACAACCTTAGCGATCAGAGGTCAGAGCAAGTAAATTTTATTTGATTGATTTGTGTTTTCAAAATTTAATCATTTATAATAATATAAAGTATATTGCGGTACGTTCCAGATACTCTCAGTATTACCCTGGGAAAATACCATCATTCAGAATTGCTTGAAATGGCTTTAGCCGTGTTTGGTGACTAGATCTGAATAGCCTTACCCACCTACCTCTTCCCCTTCTGATCCCCCTCCCCATATAGCTTCAGCCTTACAATATACCGTAATTGGGGATGCCATAGTCTCATTGGCTACAGGCGGTTTGGAGCAGTTGGATCTCATGTGCGGTATTCACACAAAAATATATGTTTTTTAAATTCATTAAGTTAGTAGATAATTTTAGTAGTGAGTACCAATGTTATTGCAAAATAAGTAAAAATATTGATTCACAAAGGAGTTCCTATAAGCCAAAAATGATGATAAAGGGTAATCGATCATTTCAATATGTAAAATTGTAGAAGTATTTTAAAATAATAATAATAATAATAAGCCTTTTTATTCTGGACTTCTGTTAGGTATGTATTAGACATGATCTTATTTGTTATAGAATATCCCGAAGCTCAGTTTGCCTCTTGGCATAGGCCTCCTCTAACATTTTCCATTGGGACCTGTCACGCGCTACTCTTCTCCATTGATGTCCAGCAGTGAGTTTTAGGTCATCTTCCCATCTCATGTGTTGACGTCCTCTACTTCTCTTGCCATCTCTGGGATACCAGTCAGTGACATTTTTGCACCATTTCTCTTGTGGATCGAGTATCATGTGTCCTGTCCATCTCCACTTTTGTTGGTCTATTCGGGTAACTACATCGGCAACTTTAGTTTTCTCCCTTATTGTGCTACCTCTCACTCTGTCCTGTTTCCTTGTTCCTGCCAAACTTCTCTCCATGGCTCTCTGGCAGCGTTCCAACTTTTCTCTGTGGCGTTTGGTGAGTGCCCAAGTTTCACATCCATAGGTGATGACTGGAAGTATACACGTGTTGAAGACTTTCCTTTTTATTTGCATACTTAGCTCCTTAGATTTCAAGACTTCTTTCAAAGACCAGTATTTCTTCCATCCATTTGCTACTCTTCTCTCGATTTCTTTAGTGGTTTGATCTTTGTGAGATATTATCTGTCCTAAATAGATGTAATCTGACACATATTCGAGTGGTTGGTTGTCAATTTTTATAGTTACTGGTTCAGAGTTTGTAAGCAATTTTGTTTTGTCTTTGTTCATGCATAGGCCGACTTTCACACTTTCCTCGTTTAGTGATTCTATCATTCTAATTAGGTGCATTGGGTTTTCCTCGAATAGGACTATATCGTCTGCAAATCTTAGGTGGTTAAGTTTTACACCTTGTACGTTGATACCATATTTTTCCCAATCTAGTTTGCGGAAGATACTTTCCAGAGCAGCCGAAAACAATTTTGGTGATAGAGGGTCTCCCTGTCTTACTCCTCTCTCGATCTTGAACTTTTTTCCCAAGGTTTCTAGTTGGATCCTCGCTTCGCAATTCAAGTATATGTTTTTTATAATATTGATGTAGTTTAAAGGTATCCCCTGCTGTTCAAGGCTATCCCATATAGCTATGTGTCTTATGCTGTCGAAAGCTTTGGAGTAATCGATGAATGCCATGTATAGTTTCTTATTATACTCATTATATTTTTCTACTATTTGTTTCACCGTGTGTATGTGGTCCAGGGTAGAGTATTTTTGTCTAAAGCCGGCTTGCTCCCGTGGTTGATTTTCGTCTAACTTTTTACTTATTCTTTCCAGGATAACTATGGAAAATACTTTGTATATATTTGACATCAAACTTATAGGTCTGTAGTTTCCTATATCTTCCTTTTGTCCTTTCTTGAATATAAGAATAATGTTTGATGTTTTCCACTGTGTAGGTATTAGACCAGTTATAAGTATATCATTGAATATTGAAGTTAGTATTGGTAGTAGTTCTTCCATGGTGCCTTTAAGAAGTTCGTTTGTCACTTTGTCTGGACCTGGGGCTTTTTCCATCTTCTGACTGTATATGGCTTTTTCTACTTCTCTGGAAAGTATTTTTGGTTCAGTTACAACGTTTTCCTGCTCTTTATTGACGTCTTTCTTCGGATCATGTTTTTGTTTGTCGTCTGGGCTTGAGTAGAGGTCCTGGTAAAATTTTGTGGCTATTTCGTTTATGTTTTTTCTATTTGAAGAAGTATTCCCCCTTTTGTTTAATTTTGGTATCCATTCTTTATTTGATTCTCTCAATTCTTTAAGCGCTTTTTTCACTCCCCCTGTTTTCACTATATGCTTTTCTAATGTTTGCAGCCTCTTGGTCTTCCTATCTTTCCTGATGTTCTCTCTGATTTCTTTACTTAATTTTGTTATAGTTTTAATGTTATCTTTTTTAGGATGTTTTGAAAACAGGTGTTTTCTTTCTTCTATAAGTTGCAGCGTTGTGTCACTTAGTTCGTACTTGTTTCTTCTGCTAGTCTCAGCTTTTTCTTTAGTTAGTAGATTTTCTAGCTTTCCATATTTCGCACGAGCATCGGTGTTACTCAAAGTTAATTCTTCAGCTGATTCAATTAGGGATTGTGTTATTTTCCTTAAGGTTTCATCGCTGTGGTGTTTTGTAGTGTGTGAAACGAAATGTTTTCTAGATTTATTGGGTGGTTCTATTCTTATATTGCTTCTTACCATACGATGATTTGTATTGAAATTGAATTTAGTTAGGACCGATGTATCCGTGAAGGCTTTTGGATAGTTTGTTGTTATGTAGTCAATTTCGTTTTTGGTTTTGCCATCGGGGGAGATCCATGTCCACTTATTCTTTTGGTTTTTCATGTATAAACTGTTCAAGAGCGTTAGATTGTGTTGTAATAATAATTCAACCAAAAATTCACCATGTGGACTTCTTCTACCTTGGCCAAACTTTCCCAAGACATATTCTTCCTTGCATTGCTTCATCCCGACTTGAGCATTGAAGTCGCCCATTAGAATAATGTGGTTGTTTTGATACCTTGTTAATATCTTTGTTAATTCTTTATAGAAAAGTTTGATTTCTGTTTTTGTTGCTTGTTCTGTTGGAGAATAAATTTGTATAACTGACCATACTTTTTGGTATCCCGGTATGTCAATGTTAAGAATGGCTATTCGATCAGAGATTCCAATTAGGTCTTGTATGTATTGTTTCATTGACCGTTTGATTATGAATCCTACTCCTCTTTGACCGGCTGTTTCGCCTTTGTGGAATAGTATGTAGTCAATGCGTTCCTCAATCTTTTCTCCTAGTCTTCTCATCTCACTAATGCCCAGGATATCCCATTTAAAAATAGCATGTTATTAAAAAAAAAATCGCCACATTTCATCTTTTATTACTTTTAATTATTTATTTTTATTAAGTTTAATTTGTAGAACTCCATTTTAATTTTTATATCTTTTACGTATTCAATGAAATTATAATTTAATTTATAAAAACAGTTTATTTATAAACAAGTTCTGTTATGTAATTATTATTATTATGTAATCATAATGCGTGACTGCGGATTCGCCTTCTGAAGGCATTATCAAACTGTTGTTAGGCGTTGTTGTTAACTGTTGTTATAGACGATATATTTATATTATTTTTAGATAGGTACTTCCGATGAAACTTGTTGTTTTTCTTTTTATTACCTACGTCTTTATTGATTTTCGAGCAATTGGGATATAGAAATAATATGAATAATCTTCTGTAAGTAGCCTAACCAGTGGCGGCTCGTTACTTTTAGGTATGCTAGAGTTCTAATATTAAAAAGGGTTATTGGTATTGAAGACAAAAACGTTATTTTTTTCGAAACGAAATTTCGTTTGGCAGTGTTGCTGCACACGGATTTTATAAAATGCTTAGTACGAAATTTTGAAAAAAAAAAAAATTTTTCAGATACAACACCTGTGTGCATTTTTTTTAAATATTAGCACTCTAGCACACTTGAAAGTCACCAGCCACCACTGGGCTCAACTACGGTTTGACGCCTTCAGAAAGCGAAACAGCTGTCAAGCGTAATAATAATTACACAGCAGAACTTGTTTATAAATAAACTGTTTTTATAAATTAAATTATAATGTGAGATAAGTTTTAAGATTTTCACGGCCAAAAGCATTTTCGTTATTTGTTTTTGGGGTGTTATGCCGTGTTGCGCTACCTCCTTCTTTAGCCAACGTTTCGGACATCGTTGCAGTGTCCATCATCAGGGCAGATCCGGCAGATCCGGTAGATGTGTGACACATCTGATGATGGACACTGCAACGATGTCCGAAATGTTGGCTAAAGAAGGAGGTAGCGCAACACGGCATAACACCCCAAAAACAAATAACGTAAATTATAATGTTATTGAATACACAGTATCCGGGGGTAAAGTGCACAAAATTCGGTGAGTGATTCTTCATGTTAACATAAGTAAAAATAAAAATAATTTTTTCGGAATTTCAGCAAAGTTTTAGGGTAAAAAAGTTGAATTATTAGTAAGGAAAAAAATTATTTATGCATTAAACCGCTTACTCGTTAGTTAATACGGAATACTTTTTATCCAAACAGTTAGATTTAGCTTTATTATTACGAAAAGTGAGTATTTATGTCGGGGGAGATCAAAAAACGTGCAAAAAATATGCATTTAACATTTTAATTTTGTTAAAATTAATTCAATCGCGCGGTAACGCCATGTTTATTCATCGTTTTTATTTCATAGAGATTTCATCAATGCTGCCAATCATAGAAATTTTTTTTTTGCGTAAAACAAAGTGAATGCATCATTGACAAGTTTGTACCTGTATTTATAATAGTAGAACATGAAAATAAATGTATTAAAATAATTACACAAACCCGCTAGACAAACCCTGCGTAGCCAACCAAACCATTCAAAACCTGGGATGTTTTTTAAAAGTATGATGAAAAGCGAGTTTATTTTAGAGAATTTATTTTATAAGATTGGTACTTCCGACAAATGTCATATTTGATTGTCTATTAGTTAAAAAAGGAACATTCCGTATTATCCGTGCATCAAACTTCGACAACACGAACGTTCCGTGTTATCCGTGAGGTGGACTAACTGCATATTTACCAGGAAAAAATAATATTCTTCTAGGGAAAATATTTTTGTATAGAAAAAAAAGGTTGGAAGTTTTTTTTTTTTTTTTTTTAATTGTACAATTTCTCATTTTAACAGTCTTAACACATAGGAAGATGATTATTATAAAAAAAAAATCTTAAGGCTATCTAAAGAAGAGTTATATATATCTAGTGTTTCCGATATTTCGTTCAACAGCACCATTACTCTTGTCATGCTATGCTGTGCTAGAACATCTGTTCTGCCGTATGGTATTTTGAACAAGTCGTGTCGACGACTACGGCTGAAATTTTCACTCACATATAAGCCATAACATTCCAAGAGGAATGGGCTGTCAATACGATTATGGATTATGTTAAAACTAAGAATTGCAAGATTTGCATAACGTCTAGTTTCCAAGCTAAATCTATTTGTTAACCCAGGAGTTTGTAGCATGCTGGAGTGAGCCGTGATATATGATCCGAGAATGTCAGTTTGGGATCAAAGACGATACCGAGATCTTTAAAGCTATTGACTCGGCATAATGTTTTCCCTTTAATGTTGTATTAAAAAACTATGGGCTTCTGGGAGCGGGTATATGTCATAGTTACACATTTTTTTATATTGAATTCTAATTTGTTTTTTACTGACCATTCTGCAATAGCATCAAGGTCAGATTGCATTTTTAAGCAGTCATAGTAACAGATTATTTCCATCAAAAGTTTGAGGTCATCTGCAAATAGAAGACATTTGCAATATTTTACACAAACCTGGATGTCATCTATAAGTATAAGGAACAGCAAAGGACCAAGGTTTGAACCTTGGGGTATACCTGATAACGCCGGGAATTGTTTAGATTCATGTCCATTTATTATTACATGTTGACTTCTAGCTTTTAAATAGGACGGGAAGAATATAAGTGTTTGTTGATCGAAACCAAGTTTGTACATTTTAAGTATTTATGTTTTTTTTTTTGCTTCTACCGTCATGTTCCTTTCCCAACGTTTGTGCACTTTACCCCCAGACACTTTTATAACAATGGGTTGATTTGGATGGTCCTGTTCACTAATACTTACCTGCGGCCGACCATCCATTTTATTTTGACTGTTTTATAGGGTAATAAATGCGAAGAGGTTATGTGTTGTGTTGTTATATGTTATAATTATTTATACTAAGTTTAACAAGAGTAAAAACTAAGAGATGCACGATTGCAACCCACGAAGACCAAAGCACCTTCAGGAATGATTTCCAATTTTCCAAGAAAACGAATTTTGCTAAATCACCGGAACTGTCATTTCGATGCTTGGGTTTTGGTATTGCCAAGTTGTATAATAATATTTGTGGTTGTTATGTTCCGAACAATATGTAGTACCTACACTTTTTATAAAAGAAATTAAAACTTTTATTTATTAATTTTTATTTTAAACTTAACGAGAATGAGTAAAACCTCAAATTATAATTTGAGGTCAAATTAATAGAATATTAGCGAAATTAAAACGAAAATCTGAAATAGAAAACTCAGAAAAAGATAAGTATATTTTTCTGATTTTTCTGTTTCAGATATTTGATTGAGTTTCGCTAATATTCTCTTCATTAATTAAACTTTTATTTATTTCAAAGGGATGTCATTCGTGCAAACCGAGTTGATGGATGGAAAAAATATCTCTTCTTCTTTTCGGTTTTGGTAGTTCGTTCACACTATAAAGGAGGACGCGCATCGCTATTTCATCAAACGGCTATTTTTTTATGAGGCGGACCCCATTCATAGAATATGCGCGACCATTTCTCTCAATCCTCTCAAACAGATGCGGCATTAACTCGGTTATATTATCTCGAATTATTCTCGTATTCCTGGCCGATGAACTGTGTCAAAGGCTTCACCATAGAAACCTTGCGCGAATATTATTCATGGAATACGATACAGCAGAGAACACGAGCAAAGGCAGCACATGGAGTACACATAATATAGCCTGAGTTTTCCATAGCACGCAGACCAGCTTAAAGGCATATACTAGCATATAATTCAGTTTGCTTTGTTTTGATTCCACCCCGCAGACTCTTACCGTAAACACCCCCTCTATAATATCACCCCCCAGTCCCACCCACTGACCCCATCTACCAGTTCCACCCGCCCCTAGACCGAGACAGACGACGATAGCGTGTGAGACGGAGATAGTACGAATTGTTTTTAGAGTTGGAATCAGATGGCGTGCTCCATACATTACTCGTTCAATCGATATTCAAATAATATGATGATATTGGCAACACATCGTAAAAAAGGCGTAGAGTTCGGGGCTTCGTGCGTAATACAGAACACAGCAGTCTCGCGTAACATGTGAGAACAATAAAACTATTGGAATATATTATCTCAAATGATTTATATTTCATTTTAGGAGGCGGGTATGGGTACTGTCGCCCCGGGAACCAACTATTGGATAACCAACACCCCTGCCACAGGCTCAAGTGGTCCTCTATGTTTGTTATGACTTAGCATGGGTGCAATGGGGTGAGGTTTGTATTGGTCATGGCGGCGAATGCATTTGCCCACCTATTGCGTGGCGGGCCGGATCGGAAAAGACTGGTTTAGGAAGACCCAACCTAGTCATCACAGTGGGAGGGATAGATTCATATGTTCGTCACTCCGGGATACATTGGCCCCTCGAACCCCTCAAACCTTTTTTCATCACAGAAACTCCTTTCCCTGAAATGACCTTCCACACAACATCCCCAAAGATGATTTTTTTTTCTTCAGGGCCTCCCATGTGGAGCTAAAGTAAAAAGTATACATCGTTACTAATTATTATCATTTTCGTTTTCTATTTCTAAATGCGCAATGACTGTGTACGTTCTCAGTGGTACATGATTTTTTCCTCGTTTACTTGCGTAATGGAGAACTCCAGTCCATTTTTTAATTATTTGTAATGAATAATGACCTTCTAACTTAAATAACTGCATTTTTATATTTATTTATAGAGTTAGTTTTAATAGTTAAAATAATTGTCAAAGTTTTAATTTTTAAGACCCCCCGAAAACCACCATATATGCATGATGAATCGTGTGACGTCACCACTCCTGAAAAATTAGTATACGATCGGGCAATCAGCTGATCTACTGCTACCATTTTGAATTCCGTTGTTCTCCCTAGAAATAGCATTAGTATTCTCCCTAGAAATAGCATTACTATTTTTTTTGTGCAGTAGTTTTTGAATATTTACAATAATAGAGATAACTTATAAGAGATACCTTTATTTTTGAAACACTATTCACATCTATCGACCACCACAACACAGGCATGTGCCTAGCATGGTGGTCGAAAAATCCCCAACTTTTGTAAAAAATGATTTTTTCAATGAATAAAGAAACTTAAAAAAAAAGTCAGAATATTTTTACTGGAGTTCCTTATTATACTACTTGATTCATTCTTTCAATTTTCGCAGTGAGTTATTTAATTTCGGGGATTTCATGAGAGAAGTGAGTTCTTATTACTTTTGAAAATGCATGAACAAAATGATCTTGTTTTTATTATTACCACACCAATATTTTTTTTTTGGAAAATCTCGAATATCTGACCAAAAGCCACGAATATGATAGCCAAGTTAAAGTAAAATAAAATTACTATATTGTTATTGTTGTAAATAAATCAGTTCCACTCGGACCCATTAGCTTGTTTTCACGATAATACAACATTACCAAACATATGTATGACGTATAAGGCGTACCTGACTCATTAAAAACCGTTCATATAATATTTAAGAGTTGAAACATCGATTGAAAAAACACAATGTCCTTTGTGAAAATTTGAATTTTCAATTTAATTATTAATTTGATCCAGCTAAATAAATTAATTTACGACTCAAACTGTTCAGATGACAAATTAATCTATTAACAGGGCTGCTCTTTTTTTTATATGAATACCGAACAAGAGTCCCAACTGCTCCCGTCTGAAGCCAGTGAGACTATGGCATCCCCCATTGGGGTATGTTGTGAGGCTGAAGGTAGTGGGGTGGGGAAGGAGATAGGGTAGAGGAAGGTGGGGAAGTACCTGGCTATTCAGATCTGGTCACCAAACACGGCTAATGCCATTTCAAGCAACGTTTCAATTCTGAATGGTGGTCTTACACCAGGGCGATACCGAGAGTATCTTCCACTCTGGAACGTGTCGCAAATAAACTATATGTATATTATTTTAAATGAATAAATTGTGATGTAACACAAATTAATCAAATAAAATTTATTTGCCACGCTGGGATTCGATCCCGCGGCTGCACTACGCCGGCCGTCAAATTTCAAAGCTCAAAGCGCAATAGCCTTTCAAAGCTTTGTAGACCAACGGCAAGTCAAAAGTTAGGCGTCCTAAAATTAAAAAATCTAGAACAATTTTCACAAAAAAATATCCTGCCTATTTTATAGCATCACAATGGAAACGAGAGCATAAAGCAGGTAGGCCATAACAATAACCCTTCAGGCTTATTTGTTCACTTTTCGGAACATCATAGGTCTCATGGAAATCATTGTGTCACATTGGAAAGAGAAAACACCATGTTTTATATTCAAATACTCCTATATAACCAAAGATTCCGACTGCAATTTGAAAAAAGTTATGAAACTTTGGGAATTTTTACACGAAACTACAAAAAATGAGCTAGAGATAACGTTTATAGTACATTGCCTAATAAAATATGTGTGCGTTTTTATTTTCTTTGTTATCACTGTTATCAGTAATTTTAGTTAGAAAAAACGTACGGTGAGACATTTTTACAACTTTTTTATATTTCAAAATTTTTGTATTTCAACAGTAACATGTTTATTTTGAATTATAAAAATTGAAAGCGCATGTTTCGACTTTTAACACCAGTTTTTAGTTTTCGGATGCGTTCAGAAATATTCCGTTAATTTGGATTTTTATTGTAAAGGGAAAATATTTTGACTTTCCGACAAAACAGGCCTGAGGACTGAGGTGTTAAATATATAATTGTTGTTATGGGTACACGTAAAAAAGTATGTACTATTTCGCGATGAAAGTTTATTCAATTAACATTTTAAAATGATCAATACGTAAATAAGTGAAAAAACTTCCATATTTATTATTTGATTAATGCAAACAAAGCGGGAAAAACTTTGCCGATTCATCGTCCATGTTTTCTATATCCGCGAAAATGATACGTAAAGTAACGTAGAAAATACAAACCGAACCCAAGTTGAAATTGAGGGATTACTCGGTTCAAGTTTATCCACCATCCCTTATGCAGCGACTGGGGCATACCGCCCGTCGTACATCTGTCTACGGAGGCTGTAACTTTCGCCCAAAAACGTCGTTAATTGGTAACTGTGTCAGCGGGCGCCGCACCGGGTGGGGAGGCGGGAGGACCCGGAGTGAAGGGGGAGGGAGGGGAGCGGGACGCGGGGGAGGGTTGCAGGAGAGAGACGCGGGAGGGATGCACAGCCTCAGCCTCCGACCCCCCGCCCCCTCCCCATCCCCTGCCGTGCGTCATTACGTCGCCAAACGTCGCGGCGTGAACAGTGCGCTAGGGACACCGTTCCTCCCCTTAGCTCCCGTGTACCCGATCCGCACCAACAATGGTTGTGACTCCTCTCGTGACAAAGTAACTTTTACCAATCCTCCGCACCCCGCACCGCATACCGCCCCCCGCACCCGCCACAGTTCCGCTACAATCAACACCCGTGTATACCAACACCGATGCCGGCATCATCGAATACGTTTTGCTTTGACGATCGATATATAATATTATTTGTGTACTTCGGAATTGGCCCCGGCTCCTGAGGACTGGCTCGCGTTGCGCCCTTCCCGACAGAAGATAAACTTCTTGTAAATAGGGAAATGTTGGCTTTGCGAGAGAACGCGACTTTATCAATCTTTCTCGCCGTTGTGACTCGTGACTCGTGACAATGCCATCTTGTCTCCGTGTAAATAGTTAGCTGATGTCTCCACGTTAACCTAATATCCACAGTGTTCAATGTTACAACATTCAAATTGGTTGTTTATTAAAGTATACCTAAATATAAATAATAGTCTAATGATAAAAATAGAGTTTAACTCCAGTGTACATATGTGATGTTTTTATCTAAAGTGTTTTAATATTTCTATTGAAATTAATCTATTTTCACTATAATATGGTTGTGATCGTCAACAGTAATGCGTGTTTCTATTTTATTCCTTCCTTCCTTACTACTCCGTCAAAAGTAACATCTTGACATTATCTCCAGAGGCTAACTAACTACGGGAGCCGTAATACTATTAGTTACAGAGACTACGAGAATTCTCTCTGAGAGGTTTGTTGTGTTTGAATAATTTTGATTGTGACCGTGGAAAACTACCCTTTGTTTATCTTTAGATTAAAAAATGAATTATTTCCTTAATTTTACAATGTTTATACAATCCCATTGAGTAGAAAATGCATTAAAATGCACATTTCTTACTGTCATGGGTGGGAGAAATTAACAAGGCACCAATAAGGTTCCCATTCTGTTTTAAATAACAAAATCTTAAATTGATTATAGGTTTGTTTTGGTATTAACATTTCTATTTGGATGGTGATTTGGCTTTGAATGAATGTTGGAAGTGGAAAATAATCAACTTCCCGATATCCGATCGAGCTGAAACTCGGCAGATAGACGCGTTTTCAAAGCCGATGCACGATACCAACTTTTGGTGGCACTCATGCACACATTCGCGCACACACACGCATTTATCTGAAATTGGCTACTGGCCGTCCCAAGTGAAGGCGCCACTAGGTTGTGCTGTTCATATTATGAAAATTGAAAATAGATGTAAATATTGTAGAAAAAAAAATGTTTTTTACGTTTTGATTTTTTTTAACCTTACCAAAACCATTTTTTCCCTATTGTGGACAGTTTCTGTTGTTTTCATAATATTTTCATTTACGATTTTTTTTTTTTACATTCACATTGAAGCAAATATTTTTTATCCAATTTTCATAAATACACTGTTTTTTAACGGTATATACCATGTAAATACATATATGCATTAATTAATACTTAAAATCATGTAGGTAATAAAATAAAATGAAATAAACAAAGTTCAAAATAAAATTTAAAATAAAAAGTTTTGACTAGGTAGGTAGGTACATATTTCCTATTATTTGTTTGAATTTTTAATTTTTTATATTTATATTAAATGAATAGAAATTATCTAGTTCTCATTTTTGAAACATTAAAAATATTTTTTACATCACTATCTACCTACTACAACTGAGCGTACTACATCGTAGTAGCAGTTGCCATGTAAAAAGATGATAATCTACTATTACCACCCTTACCTATATTAGAAGAATACCGAGAAATAGTACGTGCGGTACGTTCCAGATACCATTCAGAATTGAAAGGTTGCTTGTAATGGCTTTGATTGTGTTTGGTGACCTGAACTGAATAGGCAGGTACTTTTCCACCTTTCTCTCCCCCATCTACTTATATTCCCCATTACCTTCAGCCTCACACATCCCAAATGGGGTGCCATAGTCTCACTGCCTCCAGACGGTTGAGTGCAGTATTCACAAAAAAATTCTTATCAGTCGACCATAATATCTCATTCTTTCATTTTTTATTTAATTTTTCTATAAATTCTTGTTCCTTTGTATAAATTATAAATATGTTTGAAAATATCTATTTAGATTAGACATACATAGTTGCAAAGTGAAGACTCTTTAGAAATTAAATCTTAACAATTTATTGCTTTTTCTAACTGTAGTATCGCGGTCGTTTGCAGCACATCCATGAAAACACAGATTATGATAACTTCTTCTTTCTAAGCTTGCACTTCTAAACCCAATTCTAGATCATCCGTTATTGAAGAAACTAATTATGAAAACGGTTCTGAATACATGTATTAACATATTTTGGGACACAGTGAATGCTGGGTGTAGTGAATGACTATTTGTATCACCTTTCTCAGCGATGCTGGTTCTATGATAACTCTTTACTAGATTGTGTCTATTGAAGATAGTTACAAAATTAGTCGTTAGTATAACCTGATTCCCCGTGAGTCTTGATTATTAAATGTAGAAGGAGTAGTAATATTGAACGATTGTTTAGCCTGGTTATCGTGAGTATTGATGATTAACTATAAAACGAGCAGATTGTCTGTTCTGGCTATCGTGAGTCTAAATTATTAAAACAACAGAACGAGTAGAATGCATATCCTTGCTACCGTGCGTCCAGGTTATTAATTATAGAACACGTAGATTGTCTATCCTGATTATTGTGAATCTTGAGTATTTACTACAGAACGAGTATATTGTCTATCCTGGCTACCTTGGTTATTTTCTAGAGAACGAGTAGTTGTCTATTCTGGCTACCGTACGTCTTGATTATTTTCTACAGAACGAGCAGTTTGTCTATCATGGCTATCGTGAGTCTTGATTATTTTCTACGGAACGAGAAGATTGTCTATCCTGGCTACCGTGAGTGTTGATGATTAACTATAGAAATAGTAGATTGACTTTCATGGCTACCGCGCGTCTTGTTTATTAATTATAGAACGCTTATATATGATTATTAACTGGCTAATCACGGTTATTAACTACAGAACGAGTAGATTATCTATCCCGGCGACCATGATTCTTACCGCGAGTCTTGAATATTCTCTACAGAACGAGTAGATTGTCTATCCTGGCTATTGTGAGTCATGCAGAACTATCGTCTGTCCTGGTTACCGCGAGTCTTGATGATTAACTATAGAACGAGTAAATTGACTATCATGGCTACCGGGCTTGTTAAAACTATACAACGCGTAGATTGTCTATCCTTGCTATCGTGAGTCATGTTTATTAACTACGGAACGAGTAGATTATATCTACCCTGGCGACCGTGAGTCTGAATTATTTTTTACAGAACGGGAGGATTGTCTATCTTGGATACCATGAACCTGGATTATTTTCTACAGAACGAATCAGTTGTATATCCTCGCTACCGTGAGTCTTGATTATTAACAATATAATAAGTAGATGATCTGTTCTGGCTATCTGAGTCTTGATTATTGACATACATACGTTAATAATCAAGACTTACGTTTACGCTACGTTTACTGGCTCCCCAAGAGCCTTCATCATTAACTATAGAATGAGTATTTTGTCTATCATGGCTTCCCAAGAGTTTTAATGTAACTACAGATTAGGTAAAAAAAATGAGTTTGTTCCTTCTTCTATCAAAGTCTTTAAAAAAGAGATTTTCGGACATTTGCACAAAGTTGCCATCTGGAATTTAAAAATGAATATAACTACTACGTATTTTACTTTATTTCACAACATCGTTTCCATCATAAGTTATACTTTTGATAATTCTCTTTACCAGTAAAATAAATAGAAGACATTATTAGATGCACATGCTTCAATCCAAATTTTTGGCAAAGCCGTTAAGTTAATTATTTACCAAATCTTTACGCAAATGAAAAACGCTGTGGGAGATGTACAAAAATCCAAAAGCGTTACCCATAAAGAGATAAAAAGAATATATTCTTTACAATGGCACTAGAAAAGCGTGAAATATGAAAATATACAGTTATACAGCTATACCGTCAATCGAGAACTGGAATAATAAATCAATATGGTTTCAGTATGTGTTTGCAGGATAGGGTTTGACGGGTTGGGGTGTTGGGAGGGCCTAGAAATGGTTAAATTATCAATGAGGAGGGGATCCTCTACCCATCCATCATTGTTCTGCGTTCCGCGTTTTCAGCTCTCAGTTCTGATAAATATTGTGAATAATCCATCGCTGTCAAGACGATCTTGGAAAATATTTTCTGGTGAGCCAAGAAATAAAATGTATAATTTAATAATGACATTTATTATTATAATAATATTAATACATTAAAACAACAATAATAATGTGCAATATTAATATTTTGTATTAAATCATTGATGAAGATAATATCAACAACTCTCAATGAAAGTGAGTTCTAGACAAAGACAGAGAAAAAAAATGTTACGGTCACAACGGGGAATCGAACTCAGATATCAGATCCTCTAGTCTCACTGGAACTGGCTTTCTTTCAATCGAACTATTGGCACCTAACTAAATTCCGTAAATTTTATAAATCTCAAACTTCAATTATTTAAATTTTACCATTATTGTTTATTACCAACATTAAACTAGCATCATTGATCCCTTCGGCACCGGTGCATAGTCGGAAAACACGCCAAACGCGTGCCCAACATTCGTACATGGTTGACATTTGTCACATGAGAACGGGTCGTTTCTTCGACTCGCTCTTGTGTTCAACAGCTCGGCTGTGGAATGATTTGCCGGCCTCTGTGTTTCCTCATTCCTACAACATGGGTCTCTTCAAGACCAATGTTTATTACTTCCTCTCCTCAAAAAGACCCTCCACACAGCATTCCAGATGACATAGGCCCTGAGGGAAATCATTTTCCTCAGGGCCTCCTGTGTGGAGTTCATGTAAAAAAAAATACCTTTTTTATTTCTACCGATTTATTCCACATTTTCCTTTAAAAAGTTTTATGTTTTAAAGCTCTTAAAAAATATATTTTATTTTTTAAGACAATATCTATACGCCAAAATGGCAATTACATTAAATTGATTTTTTCAGTTATTTTACAAGTTAAACGTATGAAAAAATGCACAGTGTGCATTTAAAATTAAAAAGGCTATTTTAGACAGCCCCCACGAGATTTTTGCTCTATTTTAAACGATTCGTGTTTTTTAAATATTTTCACAATTTTCGCTTAAATATTATCATTTTTTAATATTAGCGCTCTCTCTCTAACATTCATGTTTACATATCACTCCATCTTCCTCTTTTTGAGAGGGTTCTCTATGCCTTAAGGGTTGTTGATATTATCTTCAATAATTAAATATTACAACAAGGTTGAAAACCTTCTATTTTACCTATCACTAAAATAATTTAATATTCGTAGGCATTATTGCGGTAAGGTTAAATGTTTTAAAATTAAATTTAATATTTATTTTTTGCCATCGGCAAAGGTGTGTACTGAAACTGGAATAGATTGCTGAGATTTTAATTACTTGATCATTTATGTCTATTTATTTATGAAAATTAGTTGAAACGGTTTTAACAGTAAATAAAAATCACACAATAATTGGGCATATTTGGTGGCGGAAAAGGTTGGTGCACCTGTCCGGCAAACCCGAGATACCGATATACGAGTATTATAAAATATTACAATCAAATAAATATTCAGTCAATCCATTATGTGGTTTTCCACGGTATCTTTGAGTCCACATTTTTTGGTGGTATTTCCTCGTACATACTTTTTTGTCAATGCATTCGTATGGTTTTTCACGGAACGTTATGGTGGTATTATGACGTACTTTTCAGACGATATATTCTAATGGTACTTTACGGTTCTTTTGAGCCAACTCATTTTGATGCTATTTTATCGTACTTTTCAGTGAATGCATTTGTACGATATTTCACGGTACATTATGATGGTATTTCAGCGTACTTTTCAGTTGATGTATGCGTATTGTATTTCAGGGTTCCTTTGAGTCAACACATTTTAATGGTATTTTATGGTACTTTTCAGTAAATGCAATTGTGTAATATTTCACACCTATATTATGATGGTCAGCGTACTTTTCAGTCGATGTGTTCGTATGGAATTTAAACGTTTCTTTGTGTTTTTTTTACACTAGCTCCACACAGGAGGCCCTGAGGAAAATAATTCCCCTCAGGGCCTGTGTCATCTTTGGGGATGCCGTGTGGAGAGTCTTTTTAAGAAAGGAAGGAGAGGAAGTTCTAGCAAGGAAAAGGGTATTAGGGGTGAGTAGGAATCTTGGGGTCAGTCCATCCCTTCGACTGCTGTGCAAGGCGATGTGCCGACAGAGTACGGCTGGAGAAGTCAAAGGGATTCTCAATTTGGGAGGCGGGAACGGGTACCGCCACCCGGGGAACCTTTATTGGATAACCAACACCTCTGCCATAGGTCACCCCAAGTGGTTCGCTACGTTTGGTGATTTAGCAGGGTTGCCCGGGCTCATGGGGTGAGGTTTGTCTAGTTCTTGGAGGCGGATGATCAGGACACACTGAACCCCAGATCTACCCACCCATTAAACCACTTTCCTCCCCAGAACTCTCCTCTCCTTCTTTTACTTAAAAAAAAACCCCTCCACACAGCATCCCCAAAGATGACATAGGCTCTGAGGGAAATTATGTTCCTCCTGTGTGGAGCTCATGTAAAAAAAAGTGACTTCCTCAACCAATCTCTCCCGATCCGGCCTGCCATGCAGCTGGTGGGCAGACGCATCCGCCGCCAAGACCCGGGCAAACCTCACCCCGTGAACCCGGGCACCCCTGCTAAGTCACCAAACGTAGCGAACCATTTGGGGTGACCTATTACAGAGGTGTTGGTTATCCAATAAATGGTTCCCTGGGCGGCAGTACCCATACCCGTCTCCCAAATTGATATATCTCCTAATATGAACTGAACCCATTTTGATGATGTTTCATCGTCTTCAGTAAACGCATTTGCATAGTATTTCATAGTACATCATGAAAGTGTTTTAGCGTATTCAGTCAAGGTATTCTTAGGGCATTTTACGGTTCCGTTGACTCACATTTCGATGATATTTTATTGTACTTTTCAGTAAACGCATTCGAATTGTATTTCAAGGTACTTTATGATGATATTTGAGCGTACTTTTTAGAAACTGCATTTATTTTGTATTTCACGGTAGGTACATTCTGGTGCTTGTATTTCATCGTTCTTCTCAGACTAAGTATTCTGGTTTGCTTGTCCTGATATATTGAAAACTGCCTGGTTCGCTGGAAACCACAATGACAACTGAATAATAATGGGTAATAGGTTTGGTTCACGGCGGCACGCGACTGGTAGGGACCGTAGAACAATGGACGATGCTAATAATAATATTATTGAATGGTTCGTTGTGTGGAATAGGTTAACCCTGTCCCACATTCAGTTTGATCAATTTAGGTCATCCATGTTAGCTACAACCGAGTCCCGAGTTCTTGAGGTTCAAATCATGTTCAGATTTAATAAAAAATTGCGTAAATCCAAATGCCCAGTAGCACAATGATATCGAGAATTGCGGTTATTTATTTATTTATTTATTTATTTATTTATTTATTTATTTAATACAAACGGCATAAGTATGCCATAAACATTAATTACATGTCACAAATTCATATTCAAAATATTAGTAATGGTAAAACAGTGTATGTATAACAGTTAATTGTGACGATACATTGGGAAGTGACACCAGAGATACATTTACATGCAAAAATCTATAATACAAATAAAATTAATAGTCATTAAAAAAATATGATAGCATAGCCGTCTTGTATCTATGTTCCGTGCAGTTAAATAGATCTATCACATCTGCATATCTATTAGTAACTTCATGCAACCTAGGTAAAAGTGAATGTTTCGTATACTCAGTCCGATTATTGTTACATTTAAAAAGGGTTTTAGAACGAGTAGTTCTCGTGGGAATATGAAATTCAATGAGCTTAGTTAGTTCAGGACTGTCTATTCTACCATTTACAATTTTGAACATTAATATTAAGTCGGATATAATTCTTCGATCTGACAGTCTTAGTAAATTTAATTCTTTCATCAAGTAATTATAATTTATGTTTTAAATGGGAATACCGATGTTAAAATTAATGTGTCTTAAGAATTTGTGTTGAATTTTTTCGATTGAATCTGAATGTATTTTAAAATGTTATCCACAAAGTCTCCAGATCGAGTGGGAAGGTTTTCGACTAGCAATCGAGTGGTAAGGTTTTCGATTAACAATTTGGGAGGCGAAAATGGGTACCGCTGCCCCGGGAACCTTTATTGGATAACCAACACCTCTGCCGTAGGTCAGGTTCATGGGGTGAGGTTTTTCTAGGTCTAGAAGGTGGATGACCAGGACACACTGAACCTCAGATTCCTACCCACCCCTTAAACCCTTTTCCTTCCCAGAACTCTCCTCTACTTCCTTTCCTTAAAAAAATCCTTCACACAACATCCCCAAAGATGACATAGGCCCTGAGGAAATTGTGTGGAGCTCACGTAAAAAAAAATGCGTAGAGCAAGCGGGTTTAAAGTGTTATTTTGACAATTTATTATTTAAATATAATATGTAGGTACTTTATTGGCGGCAAGTTCTGGAGTGCAGGTTAGTACTGTACTTACTTAGTTACTTAGTTAGTGTTAAGACTACCATTCAGAAATGCTGCTTAAAATGACCATAGTCGTGTTTGGTGACCAGATGTGAATAGTCAAGATCTTCCCCAGCCTTCTCTTCTCCAAATTCTTCCCCTACTCACTGTCTTCAAACTCACAATCTACTTCAATAAGGAACTCCAGTGAAAAATATTAGGGCTTCAAAAAAATATGTTCATATAGACAGACCAATAAACGCTGATTCTAAATATATATATTTTATTTAATAATATTAAACGTTGAGTTTTAGAAAAAATATTAAAAGTCCATTTTTAATCGGGTGGTAAAAACACGCCGTTAAGGTGACGTCACTGTTCGACGTGTCGTGACTCGTGACGTCACCGTAAAGTCATTGTATGGGAATGTATGATATGACACAAGCCATCGTATTAATTTATTCGTTTATTTACAAACTGTTTATAGAGATTTGGTTTTTGTGTTTATTGAAACATTATTTAGGCCTAAATTATGTTTCAAAAATAAAAGTATCTCTCATTAGTTTATCTCTATTATAGAAAATATTCAAAAACTACCGCACAAAAAAAAAGTAATGCTACTTCTAGGGAGAATACTTCGAACAACGAAATTCAAAATGGCGGCAGTTGATCAGCTGTTTGCCCAATCCTATAGTAACTTTTCAGGAGTGATGACGTCACACGATTCACCATACATACGGTGGTTTTCGGGGAATCTTGAAAAATTAAAACTTTGACAATTATTTTAACTATTAAAACTAACTCTAAAATAAAAATAAAAATGCAGTTATTTAAGTTAGAAAGTCAATAATCATTAAAAAAAAATTAAAAATTGAACTGGAGTTCTCTATTGTAATATATAAAAAAAAGTTGAAGAAAGTGGTAGAGAAGGAGATAAGAGAGAGGAAGGTCAGGTACTACATTACTGGTTAGATCGCTTACTTAGCACAGCGAAAGCCCTTTCAAGCAACGTTTAATTTTGTAGCAACTTCTAATCTGTGTTAATATTTTCATTTTTTGGTAGATATCTAAGCATCTGGTATCCACTTGCTTTTTTTTCATTATCAATTCTTTTGAGATCGAAGGTAATTGATTTCATCTACTTCTTGATACTTGTAAAAATGTGTTGTAGCACACTTTTTAATTATAATAGTGAAACTCTTAGACCCAGATGTTTCTCGAAAATTCAAATTCTGAGTCTTTCAGCGCCTTCTTCTTTGCGTGCCATATCAGGTCCCCCCGACGTTGGCGATCACTCTTGAGAATGTCTCTCTGTCTTGCGCTGCCCGGAATAGATCCTCCACACTTCCAATGCCGGTCCACTCTCGTATGTTACGCAGCCAAGACATTTGTCTCCTACCAGGCCCTCGGCGACCCTCTATCTTGCCTTTCAATATCAAATGGAGCAAGTGATACTTCTCCCCTCGAAGTATATGACCCAGATATGAAATTTTCCTGATTTTTATTAATGTAAGCAGTTCTCTATCTGCTCTAGCCCGCCTGAGAATTTCTGTGTTGGTGATCATTTCGGTCCATGGGACCTTGAGCATTCTCCGCTGAAGCCACATTTCAAAAGCCTCTAACCTGTTCATGGTATTTACTTTCAAGGTCCATGTTTCACGTCCATAGAGCAAGACCGACCACACATAACATTTTAGCATTCTCTGCCTTAGTTTTAAGCTGATATTGTCATTGCAGAAGAGGGATTTCATTTTAATGAACGCAGTTCTTGCTGCTTCAATTCTGCATCTAACCTCCACATCTGGGTCAAGAGTCTCCGTGAGAATACTGCCGAGGTAACTAAATCTTTCCACTTTTTCGACATTGCAACCATTTAACAGTATCACTGATTCAGCGCCATTTTGCTTTTTTACGGTTGAAAACTTCCCGTTAGACATCCGTTTCAGCTTCACTATCATAACTACCATATTGTTAAAAGCTTGTCAGCTTATTATAATTTGATAAAAAGTTGAAACGCGCCTAGAACAGGCATTTAACGTAAACCTTTAAAACATCAATAAAACAAAATGGCGCTGAATAGCCATTTGACGACAATGTTACATTTGCATTTCTGTGAAACAACAGGGCTTTAGTTATAACCACTGTTTTTAATGACATATATCTGCATTATTTATCAACTATTTTTCTTAGTGAACCATTAGAAACTATATATACATCATTGGCTTAATTATTTTTTGAAGTGAAAACTTTATTAGCACCGTTGTAATTTGAAACTCGATGAAACGAAAAATAGCGACACTAAAAAGAGACAAACACATACTTTTACAGGAATTAGCCTGGTAAAGAATGAGATAGACTAATCGGTCTCCTCTTTGTGCGGTGCTTCGGAGCCTCCCCATTCTTGTCTACTTTATTTTTCTGATGCCTTCATTTCTACCGCGTGTGAACTGCACACTCTTATTTTTTTTAAATACAGTTCTATATAACCGTGCTTTGAATGTATACATTTGATATTTTGCGTTATGGTGAAGATTTTTACACGTAAGACTTTGCAATTTGTTAATGTTATAAGGTATAATTCTAAAAGATTCGAAATCATAATTTCATCATGCATTTGTGCGTTGATCAAGGCATACAACAACCCAGTTCTATGACAGTTGATCCGGCGATAATTGGCCCCCGACAGTTGGCCTTCTGAAAGTTGATCCCCTGACAGTGGATCCCTCGATAGTTGATCCTCCCTACAGTTTATCACCCGGACAGTTTATCCCGCCTACAATTGTTCACCTGGACAGTTGATCCCCCGACAGTTAAACCCCCCGACAGTAGATCCCTCCGACCACTGATCCGTCCGACCCTAAGCCAACTCCAAGTATAAGTATGTCATATTTCGACATACTTTACAAGGGGTAGACTATACCTTCGGAGAGTCGAAAATTTTGTTAGTAAAAATACTAACTTTAATTAGGGAAGCGGGAATGGGTACCGCCGCCCCGGGAACCTTTATTGGATAATTAAAATTAAAAAAAATAACCGACACCTCTGCCATAGCCCAAGTGGTTCGCTTTTGTTGATTTAGCGGGGGTGCCCGGGTTTATGGGGTGAGATTTGATTTCTACCCAGATTTCTACCTACCCCTTAAACCCTTTCCTTCCCAGAACTCTCCTCTCCTTCCTTTCCTTAGATAAACCCTCCATACAGCATCCCTAAAGATGACATAGGCCCTGAGGGAAATTATTTTCCTCAGGGCCCCCTGTTTGCAGCTGATGTAAAAAAAGGGATCAATTGTCGGGGATCATCTGCCATGGGATCAATTGTCGGGGATCATCTGTCATTGGATCAACTGTCGGGAGATCAATTGTCGCCGGATCAATTGTCGGGTGACCAACAACCCACATCATCTAATAATTTAATAATAAGTACGTGAAATGCTCTAACATGAATAAAATATAACTTTTTCAACCCACCATTGAAAACCAACAGTTTTCTAATCAATAAGTTTCAAAGCGTTGGCATGTTCCGTTAATAATAAATAATGCTTCCAGCGTTGAATCCGAAACTTAGCATTTTACATTATTTCAGTTTAGTTTTGAACTTACATTGTGGAAAAGTGTCGCGTGCGGTTCAACTCAGACGTTATAATATAATATATAGGTAACCGTTCGTGCGCTGAAGATATATATTATTTTAAAATGTTTACACTGCGAGGGAATTGTTTACTTGTGGCGGTTTCTGCGTTCTAAAATTGAGCATGGATGTTTTCATTCGCGACACCACAATCCACAATTACTTAGAAGCTTTAAGCTGCAAGCTTGCGCAACATGCGAGTATATATATACGCATATGTGTATCTTCTGCAACTCTTTTAATATTCTAAGAAAATCAGTCAGTGGCTGAGTTGGCATCGCGTTTAGGTCCCACCCGGGCGTTGTGTATTCGATTCCTCGGCTGGCTAAGTCCTCCATCACAACACAAGTAACATTTTCCGCTCTCCGTGGTAGTAGTAGGAGATTTTCAAATATTATCGGGTTATTCGTAATCCGGGAATATTTGTCTTTCTTTAAAAAAAAATAACTATTAATAATACTAGTAGCAAATGTCGCGTGCTTAATTCGCGACGTGCGCTAGTAAATTTAATTTGATTGATTTAGTGTTATGTCACATTTATTTCCATAGCTCCACAGGGGAGGTCCCGAGGAAAATAATTTCCCTCATGTGATTTTTGTGGATGCTGTGTTGCGGGTCATTTTAAGGAAAGTAAGAAGAGCAAGGTCAAGGGAAAAGGGGTGTGTATCAAGGACTGACAGACTGTAAATCCATCCCTACAACTGCGGTGCCCGGCGATGGGTGGAAAGAGTCCGGCTAGAGATGTCAAATGGCCTCCCTCAACCAGTTTCTCGCTCTCTCACTGTCGCGCAGTAGGTGGGCAGACGCATACGCCATCGAGACCTAGAGAAAACTCACAAATATAAAAGGATTTAAAAAATCAATGAACAATCAGGGATAGAATATGAAAATCTCTAATAAATTACGCAGTGAATTTAAATCTTCATCAAAGAAAAGGTTATTCTTGGTTGTTTTTTACATTTTTTTCTGCTTGGTTAGTTTTGCAGGTTTCCTTTATTTATATCCCACGATTTTTTTTAGTTCTCTTTTTCTCTTACGTCCATTCTTCTTCTAGTGGCTACTATTCTGTTTGGATCTAAGTAAGTTGGGTCTATTCTATTTAATTAGTAGATACGTTATACCATAGAAAAATACCAAAGCTTCAATAACACTGAGCGAGTTTACAAGCTACTATCTGGTAAATTCACAATCTGCTAGTAAACTCGCTCAGTGTCATCGTGTTACTTGCTAACTAGCAGATTGTTGACTATCTACGAAAAAAGTTGAAAGGCCGTCAACTTTACTCGCCACACATTGGTTTAATTATGTTTTCAAAATGGCTGCCAATAAAGAGCTGATTTTGACTGTCAAACATCTGACAGAATTAGTTCACGCAGGCGTCGTTATTCTCGCTACTGGCGTTAGCAGCGCAACTGCAAGCTCAGTTTCCTACGCTACTGAGCGAGTGGACACTTTTGTGTGTCATCGTGACAATCTCACTCGCCGATTTATCCGCTTTTAAACTTAGTAGACAGTAGCTTGTAAACTAGCTTTCTGTCATCGAGTCTTAAAACATTTATGAAAGAAACCATTACGCGCTTCAAAAATAAATAAAAATATGGATCTCTAAATAAAACAATCTATGACCATTACCCATTTTAAATTTTAATTTATAATTTTTCTCTCTCTCTGGTTTCCATCCTGGGATTGGTTTGCAGCAATTTCCTCTATTCGTCTCGTCCACTCTTCCCTGTCTTATACTGGCATTATACCTACGTCTTTAATTCAAAATTAAGGCATGTTAGATTTGTCAAAGAATTTATATATAAAAATGCAAAAATCAGTCATTTTAAATACATGTAGGATTACAAAAGATTTTTTAAATGTTTATATTGAGGTATCAGTAGGATTTATAGGTCAAATTAGGAATTCCACAGAGCCGAACCCTCTGATATGAAAATATCTGGAGTCGGTGAATTATTTTCCCATTTGTCCTCTGGTAGGTTGCAATGTTGTTCTTG
This sequence comes from Limnephilus rhombicus, assembly GCA_929108145.2. Taxonomy (NCBI): domain Eukaryota; kingdom Metazoa; phylum Arthropoda; class Insecta; order Trichoptera; family Limnephilidae; genus Limnephilus; species Limnephilus rhombicus. The sequence continues at coordinate 18,458,188 of OV815287.1, read as the reverse complement.
TATTGTTTTGTATTTATAATACTTATATAGTGCAATTACATAGCGTGGATTGACTAGATTTAGATGATCATTTGGGGAAGTGTGTGAAAGGGTTTAGTTTTTCCTCTGGGGAAAATTTAACCCGGACATTTAAATCATTTACATTTAATTATTTATCAGACTTGATTATTATTTTCCTAACCATTATTTTCCTTTTATAGATATGAACAAATTATATGTTTAAGTTTTCCATGATGACGTCAATATTACTTGAGCATTTTAACGTCTACAGAGATTACACCTCAGACATATGAATAAAAATAAAATAAAGTGAATTTTAGAAAAAGTGATACGGATGGTGACATGTTGATGACGTTTGGTGACACAGGTGACAGCCCTGGCCTCAGATGTCAGTCTTGTCAAGACCCTGACGAATTCGGTAAGTTTTCTTTCAATTTTCAGTAAAATAATTCAATTTAACCATTAAATAGCATATTACGTTTGAAACATATCTAATTCAATTTTTTGTCTTTTAAATAAATTAAATTTAACCATTTGATATTTACATGATTTTTCTCCAAGCAGTCTTGTTTTGCTTGATGGAAAAGGATGTTTTTCTATATTTATTTTGAATGTCTGAAATACAATCACATCGATAAAAACTTTAAATGTTTTTTTTCATATCACTTCTGAATAAAGAAAAACTTTGTGAATGATGATACGATAATGATAACAAATTGAATGCCAGTTTATGACGAACAAACCGATGCATTTTTAAAATGTAAACCTGTCTTACAAGTCTTATTTATTTTATTAAAAACTTGCTTAAGCCTTTTAAAATTTCTTTTGGCTACGTCTAGTAATTATATAAATTTAAATCTCTCCTTTCTAATTTATTCCCAAAAGAACGAATTTCAAAAACAGTTGTTTTACATTTAAATTAGAAAATGTTGTTTTTTGTACATATTTTAAGGTTTTTGTATACTTGTCAAACTCCGTCGAACAGCGTTATTTTAAATAATTTGACATTCGGAAGTTCCCCGTTGAATGCAGTTTCTCCGCCCTTTTCAACTTTTGATCAAATTGAGATGAGTTGACCAGAAAAACGAACTTAGCTTATCCCAGTTTGGTCAGACGCTAAACTGTAATACCAGTTCTTAGAGGCTGGCAACACTTCATCACAATCGATTACATCTGCCCTCACGATGGATACTGTGACGCTGTTCGAAACGTTGACTAAAGAAGGAGATAGCGCAACCCGCATATTGCCATCGGCCCAAAAACATATCGTGATGATATTTTATTTATTTATCAAAATTTTTACCGCTTAAGTAAATTTTTTAAAATCTTTAATAACAAAATTTATTTTTAAATAGGCAATTCACCCCAAAAAATTGCTTTGTTCTATATAACGAACAAACATTTGGATTTTATAACATTGATACATATCTCTCGCAAAAGGCTTTTATTTACATTACACAGGGAGTTCATTGAACATTTTAAAACCCTTATATTATTTGGTGTTCCCGATACACTTTTCGTAATATTGAAATTGTCGCAACTTCTTAGGACTGCTAATACTAATACTTAACTTAATAACGGGTATTATAGACTGAGCATTGCAACAAACACACTTAAGATGTTAGGAACATCTACAGGATTTAACCTGCGAGAGAATGAGATAGAATAATTGGTCTCCTTTTTGTGCAGTGCTTCGTAGCCTTCGCACTATTGTATTTTTTAGTTTTCGGTAGGTTTAACTCCTACCGCGTGTGAACTGCACGATTCTGCACTGCACTGCAACAAAATAACCACTAAAACCTAGCCTAACATAACCTGACCTGGCCTAACCTAACTCAACCTAACTAAAAAAATGGGACAAAAATAATACAGACATCCTGTAAAGACAATAAATTACTGTTATCTGTATTATTTTTGTCTCATTTTACTATTTTTGAATAATAATTTATTATCTTTACAGGAAGTCTGTCCCATTTTATTGTTAGGTTAGGTTATGTTAAGTTTTAGTAGATATTTTTTTGGCGGATGTTTTGTCCGTAGGATATTTTGTCGGGGATATTTAGTCGCAGAATGAAAACACGCATTACTGAACTCCACACTTGTATTTTTTTTTGTGTACCTGCAAGAGTAAAATATTGATGGTGTTTCAAAGTCAACTTCTTAAAAATGATAAAGTATTTACTTTATCATTTTTAAGAAGTTGACTTTTTTCTGGTAAACAATTCAAAGTTACATTTGAAATTTTATTTATTATCGATGTAATTCTCAAGATTACACAGCGGCCTTGAAGTGATTTTTCTCGAAAACGGCGCTTTATAAATCAGCCAAATATTATTATATAATTATTTGAAACACCCCTTGGTATGATGGATTTTTAATTTTTTTTTTTTTTTAGTGCATTAAATATTTTAAATAGAAACTAATAAATAGGTACTATTTTATTATAACAGATAATTAAACATACAAAATAAAAATTAAGATATACATAAAAGTAAGTGAAAAATAAAGAAAAGGGATGATATTTTAAAGAAAAATAGAAATAAAAATGAAAATTTTGAAATGCATAAACTTATAATAAAGATTATGTGTTAAGTACTCGTGTGTTCTATATAAATATACAAATAAAAACATAAATTAAATTAAGTTAAAAACTAAGAGAAAAAAATATATTTTAAAGAAAAATAGAAATAAAAATGGAAATAAAAATTTTGAAATGCAAAAATTAATAATTAAAATGTAGTGTTAAGAACTCATGTATTCTTTGAAGTACGCTCGTCCCTTTCCAAAATCCAATGTTGAATCTACACGTGCTATTAATAGAGATTTAGAATTATCTACTTGACTTGAAAGATTTGGAATGCTCATCTACTGTGAATCATTTCACTATAAAGTATTATTATTATTATTATACTTATTCAAAGTAAGTCTTCAACTTTACTCATTGTTGTGTTACCGTGGAACGGAGAAAAATGATAAATACAGTAGAAGATCATTTTCTCCTGACAGAGAGAAACTAAACCCAGCACAGAATTGGTTTACGGTGTGTATTTTTTTCAGCTTAGAGTAAATTTGTCCCCGAGCGATGTATAAGGACGAGGGCAATTGGTGATGAAGTAATTGCCTCGATGTGTTACATTTTTGAGCAGCACAATTTCTTACAAAACCTACTTTGTTGTAAGTGCTGATTTTATGAATTTATATTTTAAAGCATTTTTAACCCGACGAGCGTAAGGTTGGGTGTAGTACACCCAGACATAGATAAATCGATCAATATTTTAATAGCGAATTACTATTATGCTCTGCATGCCTGAGTAGCTTTGCGGGGGGAGGTAAGGAAGCGAAACAAAAGATAATTTAGTCATCCACCGGTCAGTGAGAAAGTTAGACGACGTCAAAGTCGTCGGCGGGTGAGTTTTACCTACCTGACGCTAGCTGTTACTATTTTTCACAAGTACTAAGATTAGTTGTAGAAGAAAAAAATATTTAATTGGTTTTTGTTATGATTAAAACCTTAGAAGATGTTTGTTTTTTTGTGATTATATTTTGTTTTATATAAAAATGGACAATTAAGTGCCATAAGTTGAATTCTATAAGAAAAATGTTGATTCTAATAAAAATGATTAAACTACTTACTATAACACTTTTATACGTAGTTTCTAATATCAGGTTTTTAGAAAGCAGGTAAATTAAGTACACTGTCGAATTAAAAATAGTAATAAGTCGAGAATAAAAAAAATGCGTGAAGGTGCGATTCCGTGCCACGCGGCAGTCGGCAGACGGCGACAGCAGACGGCGACTGCAGTGCCGCCGACGGCAGACGGCACTACTTAACTCTATGCACTTGTATTGGACCGTTTCCGACACACCACTACAAGTGCCGCGCGGCACTTGCCGTCGATGACTGACGCGTGGCGGCAGACGGCACTCGGGTGCAAACATAGTACTGCCGTACTGCCGTCGACTTCAGACACAATGGACGTGTTGACAGACGGAGAAAGCGAGAGTCTTATTAACTTGGTGTCTAAAAATTCGTGCTTATTTGATTGCAAGAATGTTCATTATAAAGATCAAATGATAAGAGAAAACGTTTGGAAAGAAATCGCTCAAGATCTCAATTTTATTTAAACGACAATAACTGCTGAAAATGTCTTCACTCTCATTTAGATGTCTTTTTATCAAAGTTTCATAAGCGCCTTCTTCCAATCTATTTAAGTACATTGGCAGTATAGGCTTTCTACTTGAATAATAATACAATAATTAATCATCGTCGTCTTCTTCTTCTTGCAATAACACTTGCAGCATTTTATTATTCATAATTTTAAATGGAAGACACAACCGTCGGCAGTACGCAGCGGACGCAACTGCAGTGCCGTCAATGCCGTCGACTTTGGAACCTGCGCGTTAGTGCCGCCTGCCGTCGGCGGCACTGCAGTCGCCGTCTGCTGTTGCCGTCTGCCGACTGCTGCGTGGCACGGAATCGCACCTTAAGTAAAAATTTCGGGTGTAAATTACCCACCTTACGCTCGATGTTACAAATTTGTACCTGACGCTCGCCGGGTTAAAGCCAAGGAAAGCTCATTTACTGTCGCAAGAGTCGGTGGAACTACGGAATCTTCAATTAATATTCTGAGGCTAAAGGGAGCGAGGAGGGGAAGAGTTGGAGAAGAGGAAGGTGGGGAAGTACTTGGCTATTCAGATCTGGTCATACGACTAAAGTCATTTCTAGCAACTTTTTGATTCTGAATGGTGATCTTTCTTACTTAACGTGTGTACCATTCTGGAACTTGCCTCAAATCCAATATATTGTATTTGAATTGAACAAATTGTTAACTAACACTAATTAAAAAAATAAAATTTACTGGAGCATGCTGTGATTTGAATCCATAGAAATTTTACCTACTCATCCACGGAGATCGTCACCATTGGGAAGCATCTGGTTTTACAGGTATTTTACAATTAATACTGAAAGATTACTAATTTTTTTATAAGAAAAAACTCTCTTTTTATAACTTTTGAAGGTTATTCCCATCAAGGTAATACATCAAAAAATTAGTTGAAGATAATTTGTTAATTCTAAAATTTGAAATATAAAATTGACTATAATGGCGGTTTCTACAGTAGGTGGCAAAGGTGTAATTGGTAAACGCACGTCCCGGATAGACGAGAGGTTCTGGGTTCGAGTCCCAGTTCCGACCATTATCTTTTTCTATTTTTATATCTCTTGTTCTCTTTGATATTTTCGTTTAGAATATTATTGTTATCTTCTTCTTCAATGATAACTGAAGAATTTAGTAAAGTATTATTACGTGATTTATTAACGAATTTGGAATCCTCAAAGAACTCATTTGAGCGCTTGTCAGACCGTTTTGATTTCTGATCTCACAAAACGATAAAAACGCAAAGAAAGTGAAATAAAATATTGTCGTAATACCGCGAGTAGCAGATTTAATAAAATGAAGTGTGTATTACTAACCTGTATTATTTAAAAAAAAAAAAAACGAAACTAAAATGTTGGTTTTTTCATAGTTGTTCTGTGTTTTATGAAACCCACTTCCCGCTGAAGGAAAAGGTGCTGCAAGGCAGTATTACGTTCAGAACTCAATTATTTTTAATAGCTTTTCACGTAGACGTTCAAAGAGAAAAAAAATCGCTCGTAAAATGTAGGAGGGTACCAGAGGCTTTATGCATACTCAATCAACAGACGAAAGACTCTTAACAAATTAAAAATTTATATTTCGAACCTGTTTCAAATTCGAATTGGTATTTTCTCTTCGGTTGTTTATTTGATTAAAACCGTTCAAAAGGGTAAAAAAAACCGCAGAGATTCGTTACCATCGAGCTACTAACAAAGAACAGCGAGTGTTCCGTAAACACAGCTTGTGAGAATTTATTAGGTCTTTACTAAAATATAGAATAGAGAGAATGGGCTGATGGTCGCAATACACTTTACGTTCATGATGCTAGATGCTCTTTGGGCTCTTTGTGTTTGTTAGCAGGCGAGATTTTCAATGCTACTCGCATGTTGCATACAAAACACATTGTATAATATCAGTTTGTATTATTTTCTTCACTTATACTGTACGTATCACTATCCGGATTATAGTTTTTTTCGAGAATTATCCCTTCTTGAAAAAAAATCGTTCCTTTTGGGAGATTAAAAAAAAAAAAACTATTAAAAGAAGCGAAGCTAGCCATCCATAATGGAGGGCTGGTACCTACCCTGATGTATGATAGTGAGGCATGGAACGGTAGAGGAAGGATGAAAGTACACTGAATGTTGTAGAAATGAAATCCCTGAGGCGTATGTGTGGGAAACGTGGAGATCCGCAAATAATGCAAGGTTGTTGTAAACGTAGTGAGTAAGATTAAAAAAGGGACGCTCAGATGGTTTGGGCATGTAGGGCGAATGAACGAGGAAAGGAGTGTAAGGGAAATATATTATGTCAAGGACGCCTGAGGAAGACATGGCACGACCAAGTGAATCAGATACTTGAGTCGGGCCATATCAAGAGTCAGAATAATAGAAGAGCATGTACGAGACGATGTATGAATGTGAACAAGGCAAAGAGTGTGTGCCAAGATCGAGATGTTTGACGGTCCCTCCTCTCTGCCTACCCCATGCGGGGAAACGGCGTGTTGGTTAGTTAGTTTACCGCTTGGGTGTTTTTTGGATTTGAGGCCAAATTATTCAACCGAACTGAATAATATATTTTGTAATCAAAATGCAAATATCTGGTACGGATATGTACAATATCAATTATTTTTGTTTTAAATTATAAAATAAAGATAATGAACGAAATCTACATTATTTTTTCAAGATTTTAAACTTAACTTTGGCATTTTTTATGAGTTAATTATAAATATTAATAAAAGGTTTAACCCTACCTACTGAATTAATAAAATGATTTTTTTTAAATAAATATCATGAAAAAGGAGTTTCATTGGGTAGGAATTTTAATTTATATACCACAAATATATGTTTAAAATGTAAATAAGTGGTTTTTATTTTGCATTTAGGCCCAACAACAGCTTTTTAATAATTATTATTATTTTTATGTTATATTTCTTCATATTTCTATTTACTAAGGAGCGCGAAATTATTTTTTCAACTAATAATTACGAAAAATTGATTTCTTTAATTTAAAACAAAATAAATAAAGTATCACACATCCGTACTAGATATTTGCTATACCTTTTGGTTAAAAAAAGTTATTTTTCAGTTTGGTTAACTATTTTGGACTCAAACCGAAGATTAAATTTTGTGTGAGAAGGGTGGCGCAGCGTTCCCTCTTAAGTACCTCGCATTCGTGATGGTTATACAGTAGTTTTCTTGGCACAATTATTGTGTATGTACTTACACTTTATACCATATAGTAGAAATCTGCATTTTGGTGAAACTGTAATCGGTTGGAGACTTTGCTACATATTAATAATAATAATCTTATATATAAAAATGAATCGCTAAATGTGTTGCTAAGCGCAAATCTCTATAGCAGCTGAACCGATTTCGCTAATTCTTTTTTTAAGAATATTCCTTGAAGTACGAGAATGGTTCTTACGGAGAGAAAAATTAAGAAAATTGCGTAGAAAGTTGGATAATTTCAGAAAGCCTAACTACTATCGTACGTTTGACAGTTCGCGTGTTTGAGAATGACATTTTAAATCAGTATTTAATTTTTGAAAATCTTTAAGTTGATAAATTTATTTAAAGTAGGTACTCCACAAAAAGTTTGAATCGAATCAAGAATTTTAGACATTTTAAATAGGTACCAAATTTTTTTTTTTTTTTTTTTTTTTTTACGTTAACTCCACACAGGAGGCCCTGAGGAAAATAATTTCCCTCAGGGCCTATGTCATCTGGGATGCTGTGTGGAGGGTCTTTTTGAGGAGAGGAAGGAATGAACATTGGTCTTGAAGAGACCCATGTTGTAGGAAGGAGGAAACACAGAGGCCGGCAAATCATTCCACAGCCGAGCTGTTGAACATAAGAACGAGTCGAAGAAACGAGCCGTTCTCATGTGACAAATGTCAACTGTGTACAAATGTTGGGCACGCGTTTGGCGTGTTTCCCGACTATGCACCGGTGCCGAAGGGATCAATGATGCTAGTTCCTCGGAGCATCTTCCATTGTAATACCGGTAGAACAAGGATAGCATTCCCACCCGACGCCTGTACTCTAAAGATTGCAATCCGTCTGTTAAGATGGGAGAATCTATCAAACGGACCGCCCGTTTCTGCACAGAGTCTAGGGTATTTTTCAGGTATTTTGGAGCTCCAGACCAGAGGTGGCTGCAAATTTAATATACATGAAAAATGGAAATTTGAATAAAAATTGTAAACAGGTGGCACGCGGGCTGTTTAAAAACTGAATGTACTGGGATTGAATATGTGAAAATCGGGAGGGAGGGAGAGAGGGGGGATAGCGGAGGGGGGAGGGGGGAGGGAGGGCGGTGAGAGGGGAGGGGGAGGTGGAGGAGGCGGAGTGGGAACCCCCCTTACACCATGCGAGCGAAGCCGCGGGAAAAAGCTAGTAATATAATAATAATAATAATAAAATCCAGAATGCATGCAGGGGAAGTGCAATGCAATACATTCCATATTTTGAAATAATAAAAAAAGATAAATTATAAGTTAAGGTAAAAAGAAAATAACAGCACATAAATTAAATAAAAAAAACGAATAAGCACGAGAAATGAAACTGAAAAAAAATGATGTATATATCAAACACAAAAATGAACGTAAATAGCCGTTTACGGAGGGTATTTCATCGTCTCCGGGGAGATTCCAACCAGGCAGTCATGGCGGTGATGATCGCATTCTTCGAATGGCGCAGTCTGCGCCATAAACTTTCCATGCGGTGGCGGAGAAGTGCACGGAAAGTATGTACTCGTCCCTCCAGGAACATTTCCGTAGCACTGCAGTATCTCGGTAGGCGGAAAAGTTGGCGATGAGCGTTATTGTAAGCAACCTTTAACTTATGCCATTGGGTTGCAGTGTAGTCAACCCACAGCTCTGGTGTCTACAACGAGGTACAACGAGGTATTGATTATAAAAAAGCAGATTTTGAATTCTTTTACGTTGGCCCTTTATACGGCAGCTTGTTTTATGTAAAAATAAAATATACGTTTAAATAAAATAAATCACTTTATACACCACTATTTAATCAATATAACCGGCACGTTTCAAAACCGATGGTTTTTTCGTCAAGATATAATTAAAATTAATAAACACGTGTTTTACCTCACAAAGTAAATTTGCGATAGTTAAAGAAGAAGAAAAAAGTCATATTCCATAGCTCATGAAGCAAATTTTTATAATGCCTCTTATAGACCTTGATATTCTTAACAGAAATGCCGTATGGATTTCTTTGAGAATAATGAGATGTTGGGTTTCAGTTTCTTCAACTGTGTTTACGAGTGAATGAGGACGCATCGGTGAATTTAATTTTATATATTTATTTCTATTCTCGAACATACACTTTACAAATTATTACATCGGTTAATAAGTTTAGTAATAAGAAGAAAAAAATTTTATGATCCGTAGCTGTATGTAAACAGGTTAGTAGTAGTATTTTGTGAACACCTCACTAGGCGAACCTGTGCTGAGGTGTTCCCATGTTTGGGATTAAGTGCTATTCTGTCGACATAAGTAGAAGCACAGTATCCTCCTTGATAATTATTAAGGAGGGCACTGTGGGTCGACCCATGGCATAGAACCAATTTCATCAAAAATTTTAGTCAAATCTTCGAAACTTACTCCATTTAAAAAAAATGACTCGATGATATTTCATACAACGTTTTACATATTATTTTTGACACATCTGTGACCCAAGAAATTTTAAAAGCTGCGAACTTTACAATTAAAAAAATGACATGGAATTTAAATCCGGCGCTCTTTTTGGGATATCTTGTGTGGTTGTGCACTTACCACACATTGCACCATCATAAAAATATTGTTAAAGTAGAAAAGAATTATCTTTTCGTTATTCGTTATTCGTTTTTTTACTTATCGTTAGTGTCCAACCGAAACAGAACTTTCTACCGAAACTGAAACCTAATCTTCGGTATCTGTCTCAGTTTCGGCCGAAACCGAAACCGAAACATTTTTAGATGTGAAAATCTATTATTTACTAAAATTTGGTTTCTTTTTCATACTTATGCAGGCAGTTAACACGTGATAAATGAAATAATAAATAATAACTGAAGTATGAGAAAAAATATCTTTTTATTTTTATATTACTGCTATATAACAAACAACAATTATAAAAATTAACGAATCGTGATAACTACTTCTTGGAACAAAAATTTGTCATCATCTAATAAAGGAAGTACCTCATTAATTGAGTATTTTAATTTTAATTGCATTAAGAATAACAACATTCTTATTACACTAAGGGTGGGTTTCTTCATTTACCGAGAATGCTAAATGCAATGCTAATTGTAAAAGTAAACGATCGAAATTTAAAATTTAAACGAAATTTGTAGGTATTTGACCGTTTACTTTTATAATTAGCAGTGCATTAACCATTCTCGGTAAATGAAGAAACCCACCATAAATGAAATAAAATTATTTAAAAAAAAAAACAATAATTAAAGTGTGTGAATTTTTTTTTTGATATCTGCTATAAAACAAACAAAAATTAAAAAAAAAAACATGTTAACTACTTATTGGAACCGGCCGGTGAACTCAGCTGATGATGGCGGGTGACACACGAGCCACGAACTAACCCGACGCACGACGCGCGATAATTCACGAACAGTTCGGCAGATTTTCTGTTGCCAAAACTAGATTTTTTTTGCCGAAACTGAAGCTTCGGTCGGTCACTACTTTTCGTTGGTAATCAATAAATTTTCCTGTTTTAATAGTTTTCCTTGTGTAATTTTATCCATTTTAAAATCTGTTGAACATTGGATGGTATTTCGAAAAACTGCACGAAAATTACCTCGATGAGTTCTAGTCAAATATCAATATAAAAACAAAGCAGTTGTTTTCTGTTTACTAGATGAAATATCATTTTATTCATTTACACATTTATATTACATGATAATATCGTAAGAACTACACCATCACACCAGTATTTAAGTCTGGGGCTAAAAATGATGTCCAGAACTATCGTCCTATATCTAAGTTACCAATTTTCAGTAAAATTTTTGAAAAAATTGTTCACGAACAACTTTATAACTGCGTCCAGTCTGTAATACTCGGAAACCAACATGGCTTTATGAAAAAAAGATCGGTTGTCTCTAATCTTGCCATATTCATTGAAAATATTACGAAATCAATGGATAATCAAATCCAAGTTGACGTAATCTATACAGACTTCTCGAAAGCGTTTGATAAAATTGATCACAATCTTCTTTTATCCAAATTACTGGCTTTGGGAATTCACGGGGATTTGTATCGATGGTTAGTCTCTTATCTTGATGGGCGTACTCAAGGAGTAACAATTAATGGTTTCATCTCTGAGTTTGTAAATATACCTTCCGGTGTACCCCAAGGATCTCACCTGGGACCGTTACTATTTACAATTTTCATCAACGACATTATAAAATGCTTTAATTATGCAAAAGTTCTACTCTTCGCTGATGATATGAAAATATATCTTCCGATTAACTCTATCATCGACTGCATTAAATTACAGGAAGATCTTTATAGACTTAATGACTACTGTATAATTAATCATCTCAACATGAACACTTCTAAATGTTATGTGATTACCTTCACTAGAAATAAAATTAAATTTGACTATAACTACCTTATAGCGAACCAATCCCTCAAAAGGGTTACTCAAATTCGTGATCTAGGTGTTCTACTTGATAGTAAACTCACATTCGAGGAACATATTAACATGATTGTGAAGAAAGCCCTTAGAATGTTAGGATTCTTATTTCGTATTGGAAAAGAATTCAAGAACATTCAAACACTTAAAATATTGTATTTTTCATATGTTCGCAGTCATCTTGAATTTGCTTCTCAGATATGGAATCCTCAATATAAAATTTATATTAAACGAATTGAAGCCATTCAAAGAAAATTTGTCCATCATTTAAATTTCAAGTTTAATATTGGTTATCGTGACATAAACAGCTCGTTGGACCTTTATGGACTTAAACCATTAAAAATTAGAAGAGACTCTGCAGATATAATATATCTTCATAAAATTATCAATGGTTTTATTGATTGTTCGCCCCTTTTGGCTGAGATTAATTTTAGAGTCCCAGGTGTTAGAACCAGAGAAAAATCACTTTTTCATCTTCAAAAATGTTCTACTAATCTCAGACAAAATGCATTTATATTCAGAGCATGCAATGTATTTGATAAGAATTTTAATAATATGGACATATTCTCATGTAATTTAAGTACCCTAAAAAAGTATGTCATAGCCAACATTAAATAATTTTTTGACCGTATTGCAAGTTACCATGTTATTGCTGTGAATCCTTTCCAGATGCATACTTGACATTCGACTTACTATTGTATTCACTCTGAGTTGTAGGTATGTACAATTTGTACAATGTACATATTATTATTATTGTTGTTGTGGAGTGAGAATTGAATTCTGACTCTGAATACTTCTTGTTTGAAATTTAGTAAGCAGATTATTATAGTTTATATTGTGTTTTTTTATATATATATATATTTTTTTAATAATTTTCATAATTTTCATTATTTTTATATTTTTGTTAAGTTCTTACGGGTACAGGACCCTTACTTTTTTGTATTACTTTTTATTTATAATTTTAATTATGTGAAAATCTGTCATTGGATATTATGTATAATTATTAATGTTATTATTATAAGTGTAAAATATCTGTTGATTTTCCATAATAAATAAAATAAAAATAAAATAGAACTTTTTCCAGATTATCTAACTAACTAAAAAAAATATTTAAAAAATCACATTTTGAAAATAATTCATAAAAATTGTATTCATACAAATATGAACTAATTTTATTATTTCTACACAAATCTGAACACTTACCCATCATGAAAAAACACAATTCAAATGAGTTTTTAAAGAAATAATGACCTTTATACTAATTTGAAAACGTAAACGTTTTTGACAGCTGCCAAAAGCCACCCCCAAATATCACAGAAAATAATTAAAAAATAATTCAGAGTTGCTACAATAATCAAATAGTAGGTACCTAGGTCCTATATTGGTATTGGGGCAATCGGTTCAGACCTCGTTTTCTTTATACGTAAGTGTTAATTTAAAAAAAAAGCAGTGACATGAGAGAAAATGCAGTACCACATGTTAGTAGATTTTTGGGGAGGTTCCTTTTCTCTGTTCTTGTCATTTTGACTACTGATTTTCCATCGTGTATCTACCTGTACAATGTACCTGTTCAGTCTTTGGTTTGATTTACCTCGTAAGTTCATTGAGACAGTGACGTGTTTTGTGTTCAATAGTTCTGTTATTGAGTGATTTCGAAGGGTCCGTTGTTTGTACAAGTAACATGGAAAATCAATTACGAGAATATAGACATGCTTGAAATTGTATTACAGCTTGTCAGAGCAAATTACCGTAATTCTTAAGCAAGGTATAGGATCTAAATAGGGTTATATTGTAAGACAGGCAAACCGAATGAACTTTATCAAAATTATAATGGTCAGTCGTTTGTGTTGTTGAGTGGATAGACTCCAATTTTTTTTAAACCCTAAATTGCAAAAATTTAACAAGTTTTAGAATATCAAACTGCTCAGTTCGAAAAAAATACAAGAGGTTTATGTAGACCAGACAGAGCGGACGATATCCAAAAGGATATCAGAACACTTTCGCGCTTGTAAACTCGGCCACCCTGAGAAATCGGCAATCGTCGAGCACTTAATCGAGACCGGCCATTACTTTGGATTTGTTCCTGAAGTTCAGTGAAGAACTAAAACCTATTACGGAGGCAATTGAAATCCACAAAAATCCAATTTATATTAATAGAGACGATGGAGCCAAGCTCAATAGTTCTTGGTATCCGGTAATTGACGGCTACACCAAAGCTAAACGCAGAAAACCGTTGTGAAGTACACTGCCATACTAGCTCGTAGTGGAGTAGAGCTGGCAACACGGTATCGCTACTAAGTACATAAGCACACATTTTACCACTAACAATTACACATCTGCCCTGATGATGGACGCTGTAACGCTGTACGAAATGTTCGCTAAAGGAGGAGGTAGCGCAACACGGCATAACACCCCAAAAATAAATAACAAGAATACTTTTAGCCGTCAAAATCTAAAATCATATCTTATAGGGTTTTTTTTTATTTTTTTTTTTTTTTTTATTGGAAATGTTTATTAAAAATACATATGAAGTTACAACAGTTACATAGTTACATAGTTACATAAGGTTAACAAAAAATAAAAATAAATTGCCTTTCCTCACCATAAAGAGACAATGCTCTTGTGTTTGGTGAGGGAGTTCTAGCTCAATTAGTAAATTAATGATCGTGTAAGTTAGTAATAACGGCTATTGTAAATAATAAGAAGGTTAAAAAATCTTGTATAATTTAAAAATAAAAATCCTGAAGAGTTTAAAAAAATCATAATATAAATTAAAAAATCATTATAAATGGAAGAATCATGTAAGTTAGTAACAAAAATTATTGTAATAAGTAAGTAAAGGATACGTATGAAAGAACGCAAGATTTATACAATAGTAGACTCAGAGATTTAGAAACTAAGAAATGAAAGAAAAAAGAAGGAATAAATGATTTATAAAATAGCAGACTTTAAGATACAAAGTAAACATATTTGGGACTTTTATAGTAGTTTCAGGTAATTTTTTAATTTGGGCTTAAATTCCTGCATATTTTCGATGGTTTTTAATTTTAATGGGAGGTTGTTATAATAGATTATGCCCAGATAAAGATAGGAATTTTGGATGTGCTTAGTATTAAATTTAGGAATTTTAATAGTTTTCTGGTATCTTGCTGATGTATTGAATTGGAAGTTACGAGTATTTAACTGTATTTCTTTGTAAATTTGAAGAATTGAATATTTTTTATAGATTTTGTCTATTATAGGCACATTGAATATTGAAAAAAGAATTTCAGTAGGAAATTTAGACGGTTTTTTTAAGATTACCTTAATTATCAACCTTTGGACAATTTTGAGGGGATTTAAAATATTGTCATATGTTCCTCCCCAGCCAATAATACCATATTGCAATATAGATTGAACAGTTGCATAGTACACTCTTTTTAGGTTTTCTAAGCTAAGAATATTTCTAAGTCTAATAAATATATAAATACATTTCCTAATCCTTTTGACGAGTTCACAAATATGTGTTTTCCATTTAAAATATTGATCTATATATACACCAAGATATTTGATTTTGGGAGTTGGGTTCTGTATGTATGTGCTGAAGATTCACCACTTTTTCGCTTGTACCATTAAATACGTGGACACTGCGTGTAAGAAATAAAATCAAGGAAATCGTTAAAAAAAATCAATTTGATCTTAGGAATTTTTTTGTTTCATTTGATTTATATTGCTTGGATCTTTTATTGAGTCCTTAGAATTTGCAATATTATTCATTCCAGCAATTTGTCGCTGGTGTAGAGAGCTTTCAAACAGTTACAACATTAAACAGCTTTAAACCTAGTTATAGCAATATCAAATTGCATTTATCATTTATGTGACTGGCAATTCCAAGTACCAGTATATAAAGCCCAAAGCAGACGGCACTCATTTCAACAGAATGTTTCAATACTCTGCCATTTAGCCGCTCCGTGTTCTCATTCACAGAAATACACATTAAACATCCTCCCTTAAAACACAGTACGGGTAAAACATTATCCGGTCTCTATTCCAACCAGCTCCACCAGAATGTCATAACGCACACGTCTTTAATTTAGCGAGACATTTGACCACTTCGCAACATTAGGTGAACAAAAATATTTTTTTTATAAAACTTAAGACTTGACTTTGAAGGATAAACAAATATTTAAAAAAATCCGTAGGAATAAAAGGTCTTTGATCGCATTTATGCGTCATCTGAAACAGACGCTCACTTAGTAGTTTGGATATCGCGTTGAGTGATGCTCATTTGTAATTAAGAAACGACATTAACCATATTTATCTTATTGCGAGTAAGTCTGTAACTGCCTCTCAAACTCCGTCCACCCGGCTGATAGCCAGGCATTCCCGATGAGAAATACTCTATTTTCAGTAATAATTAATGCTATATAAAACTGTTTTATTGGACTTGAAGAAGTTTAATGAATTAGTAAAAGTAATACGGTTTTGTCAATATATTACCAAAAAAATTATTTATGCATTAATTTATCAAAAAAACACTCAGCGCGGTATTTGCATTCTCAATAATAACTGTGATAAACATAATATATATATATACAATAAATATTAATTTTTTAAGACTTTCTTTGTGAAATACTATTTTCGGAAGAGTGGTTTTGAGACCTGGGTTAACAACAAAAACAAAATTATTTCCTGGCAATTTCATAACGAAAACATTTTTTATGAAAATTACCGTAGAAATGCATAGTAATTAAGTAAGCACATCTCATTTTATTAACTAACAATTTTGGCCTGCTGAATTTGCGATTCGAACCATTGTGCGCTGGGGCATTTATTTCCTTTGACTTCAGTCGTACGTCTTCGTTTCAGTTTAGCCTTTAGGCAAACATCGTGAAAGGCGAAACGGTACCGTAACATTGCCCTACTTTTCCACCTTAAAGGAAAACTTTGCCCCATAAAGGTGTATGTACTGATATACTCCTCCATGACAATTTCACCTGAACACTATGATTTTGATTTTAAAATTCATATGGAAACCGAATTGTAAAATTTGTCTTTTTTTATAAAATAAAATGTGGGTGAAATTAGCTTTATTAATTTTTTTTTATCTAGATGGGCCTCCTATTTGAAAACATATATACACATGACTACAAAAGGATGAAACGGTATAATTTAGATAATATTACTAGAAAAAAAAATACACCTTGAACAGCCTTCCATAATATATTTTCCAGCCAGAAGTTAAACTTTACCCTAACTTTCTTTCAAAATTATTTTCCAAGATCTATTTTGAAAAAAAAAAAATTACATTCCCAAGTTTGTTTTTATTTAATTAATATTTTACATTACGAGATTTAAAAAAATGTAGTGTCTAATTCAATAGGTAAGCAATATTTACACTACGAAATCACGTGGTGCAAAGTAAGGCATATTTACGATATACCATGAAATTAAGTGGTGCAAAGTTAGGCACATTTACCATACACTATAATAAACCATACTTTGGAATTAAGTAATGCAAAGTAAGTCATATTTACCATTCGCCGTGAAATTAAGTGATGCAAAGAAAGTCACATTTACCATTCACCATGAAATTAAGTGGTGCAATATAAAGCAAATTTACCAAACACCATGAAATTATGTGGTATAAAGTATGGCACGTTTGGAGCAAACTAATGCATTTTTACAATACGCCGTAAAATTGTGTGGTGCAAAGTAAGGCACATTTACTATACACCATGAAATTAAGTGGTGCAAAGTAGGGCACATTTATGATTCAAAATGAAATTTCCAGCGATAGTTATGTATTGCTCTATGTTGCCAGTGACAGACGCCGTACTTTTTATACCGAATTCGTCTTTCCTATTGGGACAAAGTTAATCGGTGCAAAATTAGGAACATTTACAATATGCCATTAAGTGGTGCAAAGTAAGGCATATTTACGATTCGCGATAAAATTTCCAGCCTTAGTTGTATATTTCACCATGTTGCTAGTGACAGAGGCCATACTTTTTATACCGATTTCGTCTTCATTATAGAGACAAAGTTAATCGGTGCAAATTTTGGAAAATTTACAATACGCCATTAAGTGGTGCAAATTGAGGCAAATTAATGATTTCCGCGGTAATTGTGTGTCCATGTTGTCAGTTGATGTAAGGCCACACTTCTTATTCCGATTTCATCTTCCTTTTGGAGTACCTGTATTTCAACGGAAGATGCTCCGAGAAACTAGCGTCATTGATCCCTTCGGCACCGGTGCGTAGTCGAGAAACACGCCAAACGCTTACCCAACATATGTACACGGTTGAAATTTGTCACATGAGAACGGGATCGCTTCTTCGACTCGTTCTTGTAATCAACAGCTCGGCTGTGGAACGATTTGCCGGCCTCTGTGTTTCCTCCTTCCCTTCCTACAACATGGGTCTCTTCAAGACAAATGTTCATTCCTTTCTCCCCTAAAAAAGACCCTCCACATAGCATCTCAGATGACATATGCCCTGAGGGAAATTATTTTCTTCAGGCTTCCTGTGTGGAATTAATTAAAAAAAAAATAGAGACAAAGTTAATCGGCGCAAAGTTAGGAACATTTACAATACGCCATTAAGTGGTGCAAAGTAAGGTATACTTACGATTCGCGATGAAATTACCAGCGATAGTAGTAACTGTGCAGTGTTCCGTGTTGCCTGTGGCTGTAATTTTTATAACGATTCCCGTCTCCCTTACAGCGCCAGCGGAACGGAGAGCGAGAGTTTTGTTTGATTGTTACAGTCGAGCGGGGGAAATTGCTTTTGCATTTCTTCCCCGTTCCGGGAGGGGGAGGGGATAACAAAATGGCGTCTGGGGAACTGTAATAATATGTTAACACGGGAGGGCGCGTGTTTATGCAAATTAAAAGGGAATTTCTGAATTTAATAAGGATTGTTCTTACCAGCCAAGTTTCGTGTAGAGCTTTTAAGGGACGTCTTGAGATGCAGAAAATGTCAAAGATTATACAAGTCTGAGAATTTTAAAGATTGCATTTGCATATTTGATGAAATTAATTAATACATTTTGGTAAAATATCGTTATTAAGAATTTCTCCGCAAAAGTAGAGAAATAATTATTTTTTAATTGATAAACTAATGTTTAAGACAAGATTTTTGTGCATACCACAAAGAGAGAGCCATGGAGAGAAGTTTGACAGGAACAAGGAAACAGGACAGAGTGAGGAGAGGTAGCACAATAAGGGAGAAAACTAAAGTTGCCTATGTAGTTACCCGAATAGACCAACAAAAGTGGAAATGGACAGGACACATGATACGCGATCCACAAGAGAAAAGGTGCAAAAATGTCACTGACTGGTATCCCAGAGATGGCAAGAGAAGTAGAGGACGTCAACACATAAGATGGGAAGATGACCTAAAACTCACTGCTGGACATCAATGGAGAAGAGTAGCGCGTGACAGGTCCCAATGGAAATTGTTAGAGGAGGCCTATGCCAAGAGGCAAACTGAGCTTCGGGATATACTATAACAAATAAGATCATGTCTAATACCTACCTTCTGTCCAGAATAAAAAGGCTTATATTACGCACCAGATTTAAATGTCCGGGTTTAATTTTCCCAACAGGAAAAACTAAACCCTTTCACACACTTCCCAAATGATCATCTGGTCAATCCACGTTATGCAATTGCACTATATAAGTATTATAATTACAAAACAATACAAGAACAACATGTCAACCTACCAGAGACCAGATGGGAAAATAATTCACCGACTGCAGATATTTTCATATCAGAGGGTTCGGCTCTGTGGAATTCCTAATTGAACCTATAAATCCTACTGATCCACCAATATAAATATTTAAAAAATCTTTTGTAATCCTACATGTATTTAAAATTACCGATTTTTGCATTTTTATATATAAATTCTTTGACAAAGCTAATACGCCTAAATTTTGAATCAGAGACCTAGGTATAATGCCAGTAGCCGAAATAACAAATGGTAATATTTTTATAGTCCGAGAATGCCAAATTCTTTTAATCTCATTTCCTAAATCTGTGTATTTTCGAATTTTTTCAGAAACAGTTTTTTGAATATTACAGGAATTTGGAATAGCTACATCAATGACATAAGTTATTTTTTTAATTTTGTCATGTAAAACTATATCAGGTCTATTATGACTAATTGTTCTGTCTGTTAGTATAGTTTTATCATAATATATTTTATAAAATTAATTTTCTAAAAATGAATTTGGTTCATATTCATAATATGGTACTATATTACGGCAGTCAATCAAGTTATGTTTAATTACCAAACTTTGGTGGATTATTTTTAAAACCTGATTGTGCCTAAATGTATACTCGGACGGCGCTGATATAGAACATCCCGATATAATATGTTCTATAGTTTCCGGAAAAGCCAAACATTTTCTGCATAAATTATCAATTTGATTTATATCTTTGATTATATGCTTCCTATAATTTTTAGTATTAATGACTCTATCTTGAATGGCAAGCATAAATCCTTCTATTTCTGCGCTCAACTCTCCAATACTCAACCATTTGTTTGACGAAAGTTTGTCAACATACGTTTGGTTGAGATCATTGAAGTGTTTTGCATGAATAATTTTATTGACCAGGAAACTAATAATTCCTGGTTAGTATTTATAAGAATGTTGGCATTCTCGTCATATAAATTTGAAGGTGTAATGTTTCTATCTGCCTTGCAAATTATTTTGTGCATTTCTGAGCTATTAGCTTTCCTATGGAAAAAAATTCTAAGCATTTCTATTATTTCATTTCATTTATTATTATTATTAATGTTTAAGACAAGATTTTTGTGCATACCAAAAAGGGTAACAATTATTATACGTAATAATTATTAGCCTGAAACACTCATCTACGTTGAAAAAATCTCGCCTGGAAAGATACATGCCGCCGACGGGACTCGAACCCGCGTCCTCCTGATATCCGGTCAACTGCTCTTAACCACTGAGCTACGTCGGCTTATCTCCTATCCGCCAAATAATTCAATATATACTAGTGTTTCATTCAACAAATACTGCTATATTACATTTTTCCACAATTAAAAAATAATAATTAATATTTGACGAGTTAAAGTATTTCACCAAAAAAATGTAGACATAATTTGTCTAAACGCCACCTAGTGGGAGATTTAGCACCTACAATGCATATAAAAATAAGTTGGTTGTTTGCAGGTGGAAAAATGTATTAAGCAGTAATTGTTGAATGAAACACTAGTACATATTGATTATTTGGCGGGTAGGAGATAAGCCGACGTAGCTCGGTGGTTAAGAGCAGTTGGCCGGATATCAGGAGGACGCGGGTTCGAGTTCCGTCGGCGGCATGAATCTTTTCTCGGGAGATTTTTCAATGTAGATGAGTGTTTCGGGCTAATAATTATTACTTATAATAATTGTTAAGGTAAAGAAAGGCTGATTGGCTTGACTAAAATTCTCAAGACTACAGAAGAGCAATTTTGTATCTTTTGTGGATTCGGAATCGATTCCACACGTAATCTATTATCAAATTAATATGGTTGCTTTTTTATGGACTGATATGTCAGCTGTCGTATTTCAACTGGTTTAAAACACGAAATGCTGCAAGTATTATGATTATTTATTCATTTAACGTACGTTTAAAGTTGAAAACCATGGATTTGACATTTGCGAAGTTTCGTTTCAATCTAAATACGCATGAATTTCTTAGTTTGCCCAAATTAAGAACCTTAATTATATTGAGGCAGTATCCACAGAATCACATAGGTACCGAATAATTGCATAAATATGCACGATACATAAATTATTATTCTACCACCACCGCTCTACGGCACGGATTATGGAAATTACACTTAATTTCAACAATTTCTACAAGAAACAACTATTTATGTGCACAAAATAGGTTATTAGGTTCTTAATTTGGGAAAACTAAGTAATTCATGCTTATTTAGATTGAAATTTCGGAAACGCCAAATCCATTGTAAACAACTTTAAACGTAAATTAAATTAATAAATAATAATGTGGTATACTTGCAGCATTTAGGGTGGGTTTCTTCATTTACCGAGAATGCTAAATGCAATGCTAATTGTAAAAGTAAGCGATCGAAATTTAAAAATTTCTATGCATTTGACCGTTTACTTTTACAATTAGCATTCCATTTAGCATTCTCGGTAAATGAAGAAACCCACCATTAGTGTTTTAAACTAGTTGAAATACGACAGCTGACGTTCCAGTCTATAGAAAAAGCAATTGCAAGACATAGACAATCACACCAATTTGACAGTAGATTATTTATGGAATCGTTTCCTATCCACAAAAGATATAGAATCGCATGGCAGGACTGCTTACCGTATCTACAAATAGACATATTTTTTAAAAGTAACTCTTAAAAAAATCTCGTTCTTTTGTTTTACGTATATGATTGACAAAAATAGATTGCCAGCCTGTTTGGCGATGGTGTGAGTTTGTATGGTGGTATCATTCCAAATAGACGACTTGAAACGAAGATATCTAAAATATTTATTTTTGCAGCTTTGAAATTATTAAATAAGACGTTGTATTTATCTATACGTCAGTAAAACATTGTAAACAATTGAATAAAGAAGAACACAAGAATTGCCATTTAAAGACTAAGAAAGCACTCCACAGCACAAATCCCGTAAGAACATTTTAAACTTCTTTTAAGTAATACTTTCGCATAAATTCCTTTCAGACAATCCGAAAAAAAAGCCTCTACGATCTGTACACTCGGCATTGTTGAGTTATGGCCCCAGGCATGAGAGTGTAAGCTGAATTCACAAAAAATCAAAAAAACCTACGGCCTTGCCTTGTATTTATATAAAATGTTTATTCAGATCTTCGTCCTGTTGTGTGGTTTGAACTGAGAAACAAAATATTTTATAATGTGTTAAGTTAATTTTCTTGCAGCTGCCAGTGAGTGATGTCTGTCTAATGCTGTGTATGAGTTATGTGTTATTATCTACTGCTTTTGTGTTTGAAATGAGCATAACATGATGAATAATGTATTATCATTAAGCATTGTATTTATAATTTAGTGTTCATCTCTAAACTATAAATAAATCAGTGAAAATAAATTGTAAAAAAGCTGCTCTAATCTTCAGAGATGCTACGTAATTTTGGAGACCAATTTATTGAACTACGGTGTAATTAATATTATTGTGATTGTAAAATTTTATATGAATCCTTACTTTTAACTTAGTAAAGTCCTATTTCAACGCGACCGTTTGGCATTTCAATCGTCAGTAATTTTTTTGTAAATTCCGTTTCCATTTTAGAACTCCTGCATTCACTTTGTTATTCAAGCGAGTCTTACGACGCGACGGGTCGTTAAAATTTTTTTGATAAATTCATCAAATATTTAAAGTTCATTTTTACGTTCTGTGTAATTTTTTTTTAAAGACAAATGTTCCCGGTTTACGAATAACCCGACAATATTTGAAAATCTCCTACTACCACAGAAAGCGGAAAATGTTGCTTGTGTTGTGACAGCAAAGCAACCATTTCCTATTATCCGCCAGCCGAGGAATCGAACATGCGACGCCCGGGTGGGAACCAAACGCGATGCCAACTCAACCACTGACCGGTAATTTTTATTCATGTTCTGTTATTTTTTCAGTTTTATGAAACAACTGGCCTGAAATGATATAATCACATGTGAGGGTCAGTGCGTGAAAATTAAATTCAAATTTTTGATGAACTGTTCAATTTTTTTAAACAGCTATTCAAACTGTATTATTCTTTATTCAAACTGTATTATTATTGGGACTTCATTACTTCAAAAAATTATTGTCATTGATATTTCTTTGGACAAACTGTACAATAGGCCACTTGCATTGAATTTATAACGACTTGGAAAAAATCGTGTGGATACATCTTTCTATTAAGATTGCGAATTTTTTAGAAACGTACAGTTTTTTTATTTTTAAATAAATAAATCCATTATTTGGGCTCGTAACGTCACTACATGAAAATGTCCCGTCTCTGAAAGTGTTTCTATTAATTTTGTAAAATTCGACACTGATTTTTTTTTTTTATATGGCATCACTTTTAGTTTACTAGATTTATTGTTTGTTCTTTTCGAACTTATCATTTGGTTTGACTTTTTGACAGATGTTCTGAAGAGAACCCCGTACATTTTAGAAGCCGGTACGTGTTTTAGAGGTATAATGGTTATGGTGCTGATTTTAATAATTTTAATTTTAATTTATAATATTCTTATTATTATTATTATTATTTACAAGTACAACTTTATTACATTGGATTTAGTAATATATACGTTGTACATTATAATGATTTATGATCAATAAGATGGATCAAGGAAAAAAATATTTATTATTATTTTTTAATTTTTAAACTAACGCTTAAGACAAGATTTTTATGCATCGCACAAAGGGTAACAATTATTATAAGGAATAATAATCAGCCTGAAACACTTTCTCGGAAGATTTTTCAATGTGGATGAGTGTTTCAGGCTGATAATTATTGCTTATAATAATAAAAAAAAATTATTGAGATGTAATATTTTTGGTATGCCTCGTTATTCTCTTGTGCCATTCGTGTGGAAAACGTTCTTTAAAAAAAAAATGATTTTCGGCTCTGTAATTATCTTTCTTTCGCACCTATAAAATTTTGTCCCGTCTTTCCGGTTTATAAAAAAATGGTCTGATTTTTCGGATTGAAATTTTCAAAAAATCCCCAGGGTGTAAAAAATATGATTAAAAAAAAAAACGGAATGTCTTAGAATATTTGTCTAAACCGGATTTTTTTTGTAAATATGATGCAAGTGGCCTATTCCTTATTTGAAATTTAAAAAAAAGATGTTACATAAAATTTATGGTTGCTAATTAAGAAGATTTAATAGGTACTTATAAGAATCTACTTAAAAATCTTATGATTTAATATGATATTTTTATTTATTTACTAAATAAAAGAATGATTCAACATAATGTCCACAGCCTACCAATACAGGGTATTGCTATCGAATCAAATATCTTAACATTATAAAAGGATACAAAAAACTCGTCGTATTTTGTTTGTCAGTTATATTCATTATACATCTATACATGCTAATACGAACCTCAAACACTTCAGCCATAGATCACCCCAAGTGGTTCGCTACGTTTTATGACTTAACAGGGGTTCCCGGCTTCACGGGATGAGTTTTATCAAGGTCTTAGCTACCGATGTGTCTGCCCACCTGCTGCGTGGCGGGCCGGATTGAGAGAGACTGGTTGACAATGTCATTTGATCTCTCCAGCCAGAATCCCTCGACCCATCGCCTTGCACGCAGTTGGAGGGATGGATTCATACGTCGACACACTGACAACTTCCCCTTCTTCATTTTCTTTTTTTTACAGTGAATACCGCACAAGAATCTCAACTGCTCCCGTCTGGAGCCAGTGAGACTATGGCATCCCCGATTGGGGTATGTTGTGAGGCTGAAGGTAGGGGGGACGGGAAGGAGGTGGGGAAGAGGAAGGTTGGGAAGTACCTGGCTATTCAGATCTGGTCACCAAACACGGCTAAAGCCATTTTCAAGCAACGTTTCAATTCTGAA
The DNA here is from genome assembly GCA_929108145.2 of Limnephilus rhombicus. Classification (NCBI taxonomy): domain Eukaryota; kingdom Metazoa; phylum Arthropoda; class Insecta; order Trichoptera; family Limnephilidae; genus Limnephilus; species Limnephilus rhombicus. The sequence continues at coordinate 18,432,852 of OV815287.1, read as the reverse complement.
TGGTGGTCTTACACCAGGGCGATACTGATAGTATCTTCCACTCTGAAACATGCCGCAAATATACTATATATTATTTTAAATTAATTAATTGTGAAATAACACAAATTAATCAAATAAAATTTATTTGCGCATGCCGGGTTCGAACCTCCGGATTGTGAGTCAAGAGTCTTACCCACTGGACTACGGAGGTCGTCCTCCAATAGCATCCCCTAAGATGACATAGACCCTGCGCGAAATTATTTTCCTCAGGGCTAATGTGAAGTTAATGTAAAAAAAATCTTTTTCTTTAAAGTAATGAAAATTTTTGAATGGTAAGTTCTAGAGTCTAGAGCCATGGAGTTTGAATAACTCTTTCGTTTTTTAATGTATAGATCAGTGCAAATCTTTTCACCGAACCTTGAAACATTCTATAGCTGTCCAAAATATGAAAAGTGTACACATACTTATTGTAAAATGTTTTCATCTGTTATTTTAATCTTCTGACAAAACTTCTATTTGAAATTACGATTTCATTCGTAATCAAACAACTTCTCAAATATATGTCATAATTTGTGTAAAGTACGCCACACGCACACTTCTGGCAGCGGGCATTCTTGTGTACTTACGTTCACAAATCCGACTCACTTCTGTACACAGACCCGACTTAAGTTTGCGTACTCGCACATCCGACTCATGCGTGCGTAACACGAATTGTAAACTTGAATTTTTCCATTGGTAAACATCCGTACTAAAGCTTTTCCGTTGAAGAGAGAATATTACACAATGGAGTTTATATACTGATGTAGAATCAGAATAGTTTTAATTACATTTTATTTGTTTTAATAGTTTACAGTAGAGACGTAATTAATGTGCGTTAATGGCAACCCGATTCCTGGTTTTAAATAGCGTAAATAACTATTTCAAGAATTCGGGGAATGGAACGAGGTCGTGGAAAGAATACAAAATTTCTCAATGAAAACTCACACATATGAATTTGGTTTCTCAGTGTGTATTGCCAAAATAACATTATACATAAATACACAGGTAAGCAATAAATTATTACAACGTATCATGGTTTTTGTTTCAACCACATCTATCCATTGATCTCATAAGCTACATATGAGCTATTGGTTATATTTTTTTATTGGTGTGACTTATATCTTGGACTTCCAATGCCTTGTTCAGGTTTCAACATCAAAGTTTTCACATGTTTTTGTTCTATTTGTCATTGTTTTATTCATGAGCGTGTACGTTTCCCTTTCTTTAATTTCTATTGTTTCTCATTTCGTTCTAAGTGTGATGTTATTATTGACCAGCAGGTCTTGGACAAATAATATCAGCTTTCAATTTAATAGGCGGGTTTGCGTACCGCCGCGCCGCGCCGTCCGGGAACCATTTATTGGATAACCAATACCTGTGTCATAGGTCTGCGAAGACCAGATCGGGAGAGGCTGAGAAGACTTGAAAGAGAGTCTTTGACCCCTCCAGCTGGACTCTCTCGACACTCGCCTTGCACCGCAGAATTGGGGATAGATTCATATGTCCGTCACCCCGGACACACTGACCCCCAAATTTCTACCCACCCATATTTTTTTTCCTTTCCAAAACTTTCTCTCCTTCATTTCCCAAAAAAATAATTCAATTCAATTTATTCATTTTAAAAACATTTCAAAATTACAATTTCAAAGCGTTTTCAAAAGAGAAATATATTTTACATGAAATGAAATTGAGATTTTTACTAACGGTAACAAAGCTTGCATTTGAATTGTGCTTCATTGACGTTAACCATATCGATATTCGAAGTGATTCTATTTAACAACAAGACAGACCTTCAATAAAAAAAACAAATACAAGAGTCAATTCAACTTGATACAACAGAAGAGGTTATATGAATGAGAAAGAAGTTTTAGTATGGGTTTTTAGGTAGGTAAGTTTAGTAGGCAGAGAAAAACATAATATGTTCGCATGAGTATCTAACTATAAATAATTAAAACGAACTTATATAATACAATTGTCAAAACAATATTATAAATTATAATGCTAAAATAAATAATAAATTTATAATAAAATAACTGTCAGGTCAGTGATAGTTATGTTTTTCTTATTTTTTATTAAAGTCTTCTTAAAATACTTAAATGTTTCAGCCTTACTAAAAAAAAACCACAGCGCGACCGATTAACTGTGTTATTGCAATAACATAAATAAACCTCGTTTACACTAAAACACGTTTTATTACCAATAACGTTTCTTACGTGGTCACGCTGTTAAAACGCATTGAAGATGTGACAACGTTGTATATGGTTTTAATTTATTAGGAAACAATGTTGTTTTAATTTTTCTCCGCAAGGGGCACTATTGGCGCGCCTACGCATTAGTTCTTTGGTCCGCGACAGCCCGCGATGACAAAACAGCTCGGTGTGTTTTATGGCGGGATATCGAAAATTTTGTGATTTTACTTAATAATTTCTATTGTAGTGACGAATTTACTCTTCTGTTCACATAATTGATATATTTACCATGTTATTTGTGTGGCTTACATCAGTTTAATCAAGTTATTGTACAAACGCCGTACTTTCAAAGTTGAACTGTCAGAATATTGTTTTTTATAGGTTACTTAAAAGATAAAATTTTCATTTTAAGATCTTTATTTTAAGAGAATTTCTTAAAAGTGATAATTTTTTATAATATTTAAATCTAATACATGTGTTCGTAAACGTATCAAAAAAAATTAACGGCTTTAGAGATGCAAGAAAAAAGAAAAGGCTGATATGTTTTCAGTGTATTTTTACAATAATATTATGAACTACTGCAAATATGGTTAATCTCTAATGAGTACGGAGATTTCTATCAGTGATAGCAATATTTTTATATTTTGTCTAATTTTTGTCAAAGTCTTCTTAAAAACTTATTGCGTTACATTTTCCATGTATTTTGTTAATAATATTATTAGTATAAAGATAGTTAATCTCTGGAGAGCCCTATCAGTGACAGTGTGTTTTTATGTAAAAACAATTAAAGTCTTCCCAAAATACTAACTGCGTTTCAATGTATTTTTATAATATTACTGATACCAAATATGTTAAATATAAAAAGTAATATTAAGTGATTTACGTACTGTGTTACCTTTTCAATAATGTATATTTTTTAAATAATGATCAAAGATTAATGTTCCCAAATAATAAAAAAATGGCATTTTTTCAATTCAATACCCCTTTTTTTACATGAATACCGCACAAGAGTCCCAACTGCTCCCGTCTGGAGCCAGTGAGACTATGGCATCCCCAATCGAGGTACGTTGTGAGGCTAAAGGCAGTGGGGAGGGAAGGAGATAAGGAAGAGGAAGGTGGGAAAGTACCTGGCTATTCAGATCTGGTCACCAAACACGGCTTAAGCCATTTCAGGCAACGTTTAAATTCTGAATGTTATTCTTACACCAGGGCGATACTGAAAGTATCTTCGACTCTGGAACTTGCCGCAAATATACTATATATTATTTTAAATGAATAAATAGTGAAATACACAAATTAATTGCCACGCCGGGATTCGATCCCGCGACCTTCGGAATGCGAGTCAAGCGCCTTACCGCTGCACTACGCCAGCCGACCCCTTAATGAAAATTCCGCAAATATCGCAGAATCCCGTGGATTTCTAAATACTATCCCGCAATCTGGCGGGATTTGAAAAAGGTGCATAATTTGCAAACCATAACTGCGGGTATGCAAGCATTACAAAGGTCAGTTTCAGTGCCGGCAACCCGGGCGTTTATTTATTTTTCATTTATTTACAAAGTTTTATTTTACCCACCTCACTAGACATAGTCTGTTCCGAGGTAGGTAAATAACATTTTATATTTATTAAAAAGGATATGAATCAGAGTAGACATAATATTATAAAAAGATAAATAGTAGTATAAAAAGATAAAAAAATGATGTGATATTAAAAATGATAAAAAATAATAATGATAAAAAAGAAGTATAAAAGGATAAAAAACAATGTGAAATTATATGCCTATATGCACTTTGCCTATTCCTATGCCTACTATGCTTATATGATAAAGAAATATATATGAAAGATAAAAAATAAAATCTATGAAGATATATATACCTATAAGTACATACATGAACATTCATACATGTACATTTTCTTTTCCATATATCTATACATGTATATATATATATATATATACAAACACACATTTATACTTATACACATATACACATACACATGCATACATGTATACACCTACTAACTCCCTGGATTTTCCCCAGTTTCTAAACAGTTTAAGATATAATTAATACAATATTGAATGGGATGTTCTGGAACAGGTCGACAAAATCTTAATAAAGAATACTTATTTCGACTGTGTGTCTATCTGGTTACCCTGGATCAATGAACTCTAGATCTTGGATTTGCTTTGAATTTAAGTGTACGAGTATTTTTTTAAATTGGAACTGTTTGTTTGAAGAATTCAGTTAACCTCTAAAGTAGGATATTATTATGTTATACTAGCTGACCCGGCCACGCGTTGCTGTGGCTAATAAAACACAACGTCATCTACTGGATGGTTATCCAACCGTTGTAACCACCGCCGCGCCGTCTTTGAGTTTATCGCAAAGAGACAGACAGATGCCGCGGAGGACATTAATTTATAATACGTAGAGATGGTGGGAAAGATTAAAATAATGTGCATGAAATGCTTGGGGTAACTAACGTATTTAAGTTAATAAGGATTAATACTGTGTCCGTCTAAATAACCTTTCAATTACCGCAATGTACGTGACCATTTTTTTAGAAGAAAGAATGTGTAAAGTAAGCTATCCGTAAAAGATAGATATATGCCTTTTCGATGAAAGCTACCAGGCGGCTTGACTTTTTTCGACAATTCTAACAAATATCGTTATGTTTCAACCAATTTACACAAATCCTTGACAAATTACATATCTAAACCTTCCTCACGAAACACTCTATCTATTGGTGAAAACCGCATGAAAATCCGTTCAGTAGTTTTCGAGTTTATCGCTAACAGACAGACAGACAGACGACGCGGGGGACTTTAATTTATAATATTTTGTAATTGTAATTGTAATTGTAATGTAATGTAATGTAATTGTAATTTTGTAATTGTAATTGTAATATGTGAAAAAAAAAGAAATTAAAACACTTTTTAACTTATTTCCACGTATTTATTAATAAATAAGTGGAAATAAGTTAAAAGGTGTTTTAATTTCAATTTTAATACAATATAATTCCACCGCGTATAACAGAACAATAAATAAACTCATGAAAAATAAAAATTTTCGCAATAAATCGGGTCACAATGGACGAGTTGTTAGAGACGTTGTCCTGGGTTAGATTCATATTTGCGACCGATACATTTGTATTTTTAAGTCTTGTTTTAATATATTATAATAAAACGAATATAAAACTTTATTCCACTTAATTTTATTCGACCGTAACCGGTTTCAGCTCGTCAAAGCCATCTTCAGACTGGTACAAATATTTCCTAGTCTACGGTTTATATACACAACATATTGGGGAGGGGGAGAGGGGTGGTCTACAAGGATTTTAATCAATTACAATAATTATATTTGTTGCTAAGTCATTTTAGACTATCGAATTTCTAAATATTTTGGTTATTCCAGTAAGTTAATTACATTGGGTTTGCAGCTCACTCCAATGATGATTAGGGAAAAACCTTACAAGTAATATGAGTTACTAATGACCTAATTTTATCACAATTGCATTAAATAAATATCGCATTTCTGTTATGAACCCCCGATGTCCACGTCTATATAGACAACCAAAAGTACATAAAAATAATATGCCAGTAAGACCAGTAGTGTCATATAATTCAGCCCCTGCCTATAAATTAGCAAAATTTGGAAATAAAATCATTAAAAATACTCTTAATTTTAAACCTAAATACGGAATAATAAATTCCCTGCAACTTATAGAGCTTATTAAAGACATCTCATTACCTAATAATGCTACCTTAGTTTCATTTGATGTTGTTAGTTTGTTCTCAAATATACCAACAAAAGAATTACAAATAATTATTAATAATTACTTGGAAAAAATAAACATTAATTTGATCAAACATAAAGAAATAACAAGACTACTAAATACATTTATAGAATAAAATTACTTTAGATTCAATAATAACTATTATATTCAATCTAGGGGCTTGGCCATGGGGAGCCCGATCTCACCGGTGCTAGCTGAATTCTTTATGGATTATATCGAAGAATCCATCGAAAAATTAAAATCGTGTAAAAAAATTGCCTTCTATCGGAGATACGCAGATGACATTCTGATTATCTGGACAGGAACACACATGCAATTAGATATATTTCTAAAAGAAATAAATAAAATTAATAAATCGAACCAATTTACAATGGAAATGGGGGGAAATAAGATTAACTTTCTCGACATAGGTATAGAAATCATCAACAAAAAATTAGAATTTTCGATATAAAGAAAACCTACTTATAGTGATAACATCATACACAATACATCTAGACATCGCATTTCACATAAATTATCAGTATTCTATTCACTCATTCACAGACTTTTACATGTGCCTTTGAATTATATAAATTACAATAATGAATTAAATATTATAAAAACCATAGCACAGAATAATGGATACAAGAGCGAAACTATTGACAGTATATTAAAGAAAAAGAATAAAAAACTTACATTAACAATCATATCACAAGGCCTCGATAATAAAAATGAAAAAGATTTTACTAAACAATGGGTTAAAATCCCTTATATTGGCGAAATATCAACTAAAATATCCAGATTAACTAATAATGATAAATGTAAAACAGCTTTTTATAATGTGAATTCTCTAGGGAGAATTTTAATTAATAATAAAGATAAAAGAGAAAAACTTGAAAACTCAGGCGTTTACCAAGTGAATTGTGCCAACTGCCCATCGTATTACGTAGGTCAAACTGGGAGGGTCAAAACCCGAATTAAAGAAAATTTTACAAACTGGGTGAATGACAAAGGAGAATTGTCGAATGTAGCATCACACTTATTAGAAAATAAACATTTGTTTGATAAAGACAGAGATGTTAAAGTTCCCCATGTTTGCAATAAAGGTCATAAACTGGATAGACTAGAATCTTTAGAAATTACCCACTTAACTAAAAAAATAGAATCTAACTTTGTAATGAATTAGCAATTAGAATCATTTGCTAAGTCTCCGCTTTTGTATCCATTATAATTTTCATAATAATTTCGAAATTAAAATAGGTATTTAGTTTAGACCATTCCTACTCCAATGTAAACAAAGGAACTTTGTAAAGATAAAGCAATTAGATTCATTTGCTAAGTCCCCGCTTTTGTATCCAGTCTAATTTTCATAAAAATTTTCCATATTAAAATATCTAATTAGTTTAGACCATTCCAACTCCAATGTAAACATGTATCCCTTCAAAAAGCAATAAAAAATACCAAACTTCATAAATATAATAACGATTTGACAATAAAATTAGGTCATTAGTAAATTATATTACTTGTAAGGTTTTTCCCTAATCATCATTGAAGTGAGCTGCAAACCCAATGTAATTAGCTTACTGGAATAACCAAAATATTTAGAAATTCGGTAGTCTAAAATGACTTAGCAACAAATATAATTATTGTCATTGATTAAAATCCTTGTAGACCACCCCTCTCCCCCTCCCCAATATGTTGTGTATATAAACCGTAGACTAGGAAATATTTGACGAGCTGAAACCGGTTACGGTCGAATAAAATTAAGTGGAATAAAGTTTTATATTCGTTTTATTATAAAATATTATAATGGAATTCCACCATGAAATATCACTCTCAAAAATAGAAATCTTGTTTTAATGTTTCGTTTAGATTTATTAGTTTCTTCCTCTATCTTCTACTTCAATGTTTATTATTTTACTCATTTTGTAATTGTAATATTTACATGTTTAATAATTAATGTTAAAAAATCCAATCTTTTGAATACAAATCTTGAAATTGAAGATATTTTAAAATTAATATTAATGTCCTTTTGGGGTTGGTTTAAGTAAACAGAGCACTCCAATCCCGCAATCCCGATGCGGGATTGCACACCCTACCCTTCCGGCCTACGTTCATCAAATTTAAAAATAATAATAATAAAATATTTTAAACGAACGTGATTTCCACAAGATACGAGTATTGATATTTTCTTCATATAATATATTTTCCTGTGATATTATGAACTGTTCCAAAGCATTATTAGAAAAAGAGTTCCGTGTGGCTGCACACAGATGTCTCCAGAGTCACTTCAAAAGCTGCCGTTTTAAAAGTTTCGTCAGGCTTCTTATTTTAAAGTCTCGTCATGCGCACAGCTGTGACCGTTTCACAATTATATTATTGTATGATTTTCATATTCTCTGTGTGTTAAAATTTTGTGTAATATCCTAAATTTATACATAGAATCATGCAACTTAATGAGCAAAATAATATGAAATACCTTCACTAAAAACAGTTAAAGCTTACTTTTATGTTTATTTTTGTTTTTATAAGAACAAGCGCAGACCCGTGATAAATCACGGGATAATTTAAATGAGGTCATCTCCAATTTTTATTTCGTTTGATGAAATTGTATTATATGGAGCGTTTATAAGGAAACCAGCGAGTAGCCGACATGCGTTGCGACGGCACTGAAATAAATGTTTGTGTTAATTTTGTTTAAAGTGCTTTGAGATTGACATTTTTTTTTGTTTTTCCGTCCGGTACATACACAAATAAATCAGAAGGTTTTCCGAGGCTTACCGCTATCCGTATGAGAAGCATTGATTTTCCAAAGTTATCCCGCGCTATCCCCTACCGCTACTGTGTCTCCTTTGCAATTCCTCTATCGCGTTCCCCTCGCCACTCTCTCATTCCCACCCGCGTTTCCTCTCTTCGTTCTCCTTCCCCCTCCCGATTTGTCTTCTCCCTCTCTCCTTTCCTCCCTGCCACTAAACTAAATGAAACACGCCCTTTTCAAACAACTCGCGCCTTATCTAGTGCAAAAATATTATGCCTACTAATTTCATTACGTCTGAGCTCACCATTATATACAGAAACCTTCACGGGTGTGCGCACAAGAACTCACTAAAGTTTCGCCCCAATCGGAAGAATGATATCGGAACGCAAACGTGATAAACAAAGAAACATTAATTATCATATATAAAGATAACAAGGAATGCTGGGTCTTAAAAATACCCTTGTTGTTAGAATAAGGACATACAAAAGCCATCAAATATTTCCATAACCGAGCTACTGGGCTCAAAGAAGAAAAATTGACCATTAAGGCTCATTCTCCAGCGACTGAGAATTCAAATTGCAATACTCCTGCAACTCTATAAGTCGGTTCCGATGAGAAGGAATGGTTATTCTCTGTTCCAGCAATTTTAACTAATAACTAAATATCGATTTTATTTCTTTCAAAATTTGCTTACATTCAAGTCAGCAATAAAAAAAATAAATATTAAAATTATGTACTTTTTGTAAATATGTTTTGATCATAAGTATTTATAATTTTTCAATGTTATCCAAGCGAAAAAAAGTGTGTAAAAACATCTGAAATATAATAGTTTGAAAGAGTGTAAATAAATAGACAAACTGAAGTATTTTCGTCGCAAAACATGTGCGCGGATTTTTTTAAATGATTTTATTTTAACTGATATTAAAATTCTGAAAGTAACTTTCCTAGATAATTTATTGGTTTATTTTATTTAAGTACAATTATAATTATGTAATTATATAATTTGAAATGTGTTTTGAATAATACAACATTTTATTTGAAAACTAAACAAATTTTCCAATGACCAACGGTGTAAATGTTACTGTAAAAGCCCGAACTACGGTAAATCCTAAGATTTACCAACTCTTAATGGTAAAAGTCCGAACCGTTCTATAATCATCGTTCACCAACCTAACCTAACCTAACCTAACCTAACCTAACGTTACCTAACATGTACTAAATTGTAATGGTAAAAGCCAGAAAAAATCGTTTATAATATTTAAATAAGAAACGATTTTTTCGGGCTTTTACCATTAGAATTTGGTACATGTTAGGTTAGGTTAGGTTAGGTTAGGTTAGGTTGGCGAACGATGATTATAGAACGGTTCGGACTTTTACCATTAAGAGTTGGTAAATCTTAGGATTTACCGGTAAATCTTAGGATTTAGCAATATTCGGGCTTTTACGGTAACATAAATATATAAAACTAGCTGGTACCCGGCATGCGATGCTATGCCATTTAATAAATAAATTGTTTCTCCCTGCGTGTCCTCTTCCATTCGTCCCGTTCCCCTTCCTCTCCCGCGACCCCTTCCCCTCTCGCATTCCCACTCCGCCTCCTCCACCTTCCCTCTCCTCACTCCACTCACCCCTTCCCCCGTCCCACGAACCCCCCTCTCGAGTTCCTCCTCCCCCCTCCCAGATTCCCCTCCCCACTCCTGGGTTCCCTCCCCCCTACCGCGAACCACCTACCCGAGTTCCCCTCTCCCACCCCCCTCCCTCATTCCATACATTCAGTCCCGGTATATTCAGTTTTCAAACAGCTCGCATGCCACCTATCGCACAAATTTCATAATACCAGAGCTCACCAGTAGTTTTATGCAAACCTTGTCCGGACAAAAACGAACAGAAAAAAGAATTATCCAATTTGGTACAATCGTTCGGAAGTTTTGCGGGTACATATATTTCCGCGATTCATTTTTATTTATCTAGATAAACATGTGTTTGCAAAGATAAGTTTTAAGATTTTCACGGCCAAAAGCATTTTCGTTATTTGTTTTGGGGTGTTATGCTGTGTTGCGCTACCTCCTTCTTTAGCCAACGTTTCGGACATCGTTGCAGTGTCCATCATCAGGGCAGATCCGAAACGTTGGCTAAAAAAGGAGGTAGCGCAACACGGCATAACACCCCAAAAACAAATAACGAAAATGTGTTTGCAAATTTTAAAATTTAACTTTACTAGATAAAATAACAATCTTTAAAAATAACAATCTTGAAAAGATACGTCTAGAATTTATTTTAAAAATGACATATTTTCGATTGTGTCTGATTATTCTCTCTTGCAATGTTGGGTTGCGTGTGTGCATCGTTACCAAAATTAATATTTTCAGGATTGATTAAACCACTCTTTTAAATTTCGTGCCAATTTTGAAGCAGATTGAACAGGCAAGTTTAAGGAAGTACTCATTTTAACTGGGGCAAAGAAATTCCACGCAAATTGGAAAGATTAATAATTTATCAAAAGACTTTTGCCAGTAGGTAGGTAGCTACTTCCAGCTCTTCAGAACTCTAATTAAAAACTTTTCAGAATTTAACGCTTTTAAACTGCAGTAGATGCAATATACCACCCTCTCTTTAAGGCCGCTGAATATAGGGCATTAATTAATGCTCGGATGATCAATTACTTAGAATAACGAGAATCATTAATTAAAAATTCTAACTATTAGTCTACAAACTTTACAAAATAATTATTCATTGAAAAAATTTTAAACTTTTTTCCACTTAATTTATTTGTGATCGAAAACAGTTCCAGCCTGCTAGGTACATCTTTAGACTGGTAAAATTGTTTATTAAACTACGGTTTATGTACATAACCAATGGGATGGTAAAAAACGACTTTATTGAAATTGAATAGATTTTTCCATATTTGTTGATAAGGCGTCTTTGACGATTGAATTCCTAGTCTACAGTGAATACCGCACAAGAATCTCAACTGCCTCCGTCTGGAGCCAGTGAGACTATGGCATCCCCAATTGGGGTATGTTGTGAGGCTGAAGGTAGTGGGGAGGGGAAGGAGGTGGGGAAGAGGAAGGTTGCGAAGTACCTGGCTATTCAGATCTGGTCACTAAACACGGCTAAAGCCATTTTCAAGCAACGTTTCAATTCTGAATGGTGGTCTTACACCAGGGCGATACTGATAGTATCTTCCACTCTGGAACATGCCGCAAATATACTATATATTATTTTAAATGAATTAATTGTGAAATAACACAAATTAATCAAATAAAATTTATTTGCGCATGCCGGGTTCGAACCCGTGACCTCCGGATTGTGAGTCAAGAGTGTTACCCACTGGACTACGGATGTCATTTGGTTATTATCAGTAGTAGGCATAATTACTAGGGTATACATATAGATTACTTTAATATTTGTTCATACCGTAAGGTTATAGGTAAATACCTTCTTATGATGCAATATAATTATTTGCTTTATATTGTAAGACTCCATCGAAGCCAAAGTCAAGTTAGCTTCTCAGAAACTGGGCGTACTGTACAGGACCCGTAGATATTGTAATAGTACACGACTGTACAAATCTTAAGTGTGCCGCACTAATTTGGCAGCCACCTCTGGTCCGGAGCTCCAAAACACCTGGAAAACCCTTGACTGCGTAAAAACGGGTGGTCCGTTGACAAATTCCCCTATCTTAACAAGCGGATTCTAATCTTTAGAACACAGGCGTCAGGTGGGTATACTATCATTATTCTACCGGTATTACAATAGGACAACGCAACGCGCACCCAACATATACACATATATACATTTGTCACATGAGGACGGGTTACTTCAACGACTCGTTCTTGAGTTTAACAGTTTGGCTGTGGAACGATTTGCCGGCCTCTGCGTTTCCTCTATCTTCAGAACCCATGTTCACTTTTTTCTCTGCTCTGAAGACCCTCTTCACAGTATCTTTAAAGATGATACAGGCCCCGAGGGAAATTATTTTCCTCAGAGCCTAATTTCCTCAGTGGAGATCATGATATTACACCAAAAATGAGAATATTTGAGGTTTTTGTTAAGAGAAATATAAACGCTAGAAATATTTCGATTCTCATGCCTTCAAAATTTAAAATCGAGCGTCTTATTTGCACTAGGCAAGTAAGCGAAAAAGTTGTTTTTATTTATTTCGTTTTTGTTTACAAGCTACTATCTACTAAGTTTAAAAGTGGATAAATCGGCGAGTGAGATTGTCATGATGACACACAAAACAGTCCACTCGCTCAGTAGCGTAGGAAACTGAGGTCGCTGCTAGCGCCAGTAACAAGAATAACGACGTCTGCGTGAACTAATTCTGTAATGTTTGACAGTCGAAATCAGCTGTTAATTGGCAGCCATCTTGAAAAACATAAATAAACCAATCACGAGCAAGCGTATAGCGAGTAAAGTTGACGACCTTTCAACTTTTTTCGTAGATTGTCAACAATCTGCTAGATAGCAAGTAACACGATGACGCTAAGCGAGTTTACTAACAGATAGTGAATTTCCCAGATAGTAGCTTGTAAACTCGCTCTGTGTCATCGACGCTTTAGCCATAAAGGGGTATGTTTTTAAATTGTTTCTTAGTTAAGTCATGAAAGAACTTTTTTTTTTAGTTTACGCTTATATTTTTTGTTATGTAAATATTAATTTCATCGTAATTCCAATACATAGAAAAATTAGTAAAACTTCAATTTATCGGTAGCATATTTTATGATGTTCATATTGTAAACCGATTTGAGGTAAAGATTAATTTAAATAGTATCTAAATAGGATTTTACGTGTTATATATACAGCTTCATCTTAAATGGTAGTTTAAACCTTATCGCCATCTACTTAAGGAGTGTCATTGTTAGCGGTCGTAAGTATAAATACATTCAACAATTTTAACGATTTACAGGAAGTTTATGACCACATTAAGATAAATAGAAAGAAAAAAAATGAAAGAAAAATTCACAATTCAATTCTGCTAGTTTAAGTGAAATATTTGCTGATTATTGGGCGCGTAGATAGGTTGATAGGTCGATAGGTCATATCCTGGATACCAAGCGCCGTAACCTGAAAACTTTTCTTTGAAAAACACTACACAAGGGCGAATTTTGTTAAAAATTACACTGAAAAACACAACATACTACATAAAAGAAAAGAATTACAAGAGCAAATAAAGATTGAAAGAGAAAAAAGAAACACTGCCATAATAAAATATCAAAAAACTTATAATACTGGATAAAATCGGGAACACAGCGAACAAGAGAAATGTCTCAATATTCCCTGAAAATATTCATATTCAAGAAAATAAAACAAAAAAGAATAAACAACAACAGTCTGGCTCGAAAAACAAGGTCACAAGGTCAAATAGTGGCACCGAAGGAGATAAAAAACCAAGCATGTTGAACTCTTGACAAATACAAATACAACGAATAAAAATGCATAGCAATTAACCCCCTCTTCACACCGATACCACAAATAAAAAAACTTCAATAAAAAAAAAAACACAAAAAATCTTCCAACCCGGCTGGTCACCGTGGAAGATTATGACCAAAACCCTCCAAAAATACAAAACTCAAGCTCAACTTTAAAAACTTCGAAAAACCACACAAAGTTAAGCCGTCAATTAAAAATTATAACATACAACGTCAACACCCTGTCATCATACGACCGAATATATAACTGGAAGAATGCTTATATAAAATTAACTAAGATGTTATGGAAATTTAGGAAGTTAGACGACAGGGCAACAAAATAGAAGAACACAACACTTTTATACTTTGCTACAGAAAGGATCAACTGGCATAAACATAGCACAAGACAGACAAAAATGGACATCTTTGGAGGAGGCCTTTACCCAAACCGGGGTTCTTGTTAATTCATCAATATTTTTTAAAACATATACTTATATTACTAACATAATCTAAGTTAACTTACTAATACAAATCAAATTTGAGTTGATTGTAATATTGTAACTACCAACTATTGTAAAACAAGAAATAAACAGGCTTATTATTATTATTATTATTAATAGGTAATTAATTTAAATAAAAATGTATTTGAGAAATGTATGGAAAATATTATAAATATTGAAAGTGCCAAATTAATTTCAAAACAATTGCACTGATTTCCAGCTGACCGTAATCTTGTCGGCAGTTAATAAAGCTAAACAATATCAGCCTTTCTAATAAACATGATTTATATTTTACATACCCGTTGTACAACCGTTTACCGCACATACGAGTAAATGGTTATTCAGCTGTGTAAAATTTTAAAATTTTTATTAAGGTTGATAGTATTTGTAAAATATTTAAGTCTTCACGGAGGAGTAAAATGGTAGACTGGTTTTTTGAACGAAGCACTTTTGATAACTTAAATTCTTCGTTTTTTATTGTTATGATTTGATATTTATAAATTGACGAAAATAACTGTTTCTCCACCCAACGGACAAGGGTTCAATGGTATTTTAATTTTTCAGTGCAAGTTCTTGTTAAGAAGTGAGGTTTTTTAACTAGCGTAAGGCTTTTTATAAATGTACTTCCTTGTATGTGGAGAGGGGGGAGGGGGGGGGGGTGAGAGACAAAAAATTATTCTATTACAGAGACATCTGCTGGGCAAATGAGATAACTTGTGATAGTAATATTCTCTTAATTTAAATTCATAATGGGTTTGAACTTTACTCTGGGTACTAAATTAAAACATTATCTATGTTGTAATCGCTGCCGAAAATATTACAGTCCAGCACTCGACATCCCCTTCCCTTCTTCCGATTCCACTCCACCTCCACCTCCTTCACCTTCCCTCTCCCCACTCCATTCCCCCTTCCCACGTCTCGCGAACCCTCTCCCGAGTTCCCCTCCCCCCTCCCAGGTTCCCCTCCCCTCTCCCGCATTCCATACATTCAGTTTTCAAACCGCTGGCGAGCCACCTATTGCGATTTTTTTGTACAAATTTCATAATGCCAAAGTTCACGCGTAGTTTATATAAACCTTGTCCTTACAATAACGAACACAAAAAAAAAGAATGATCTAATTTGGTGCAGTCGTACGGAAGTTATACGCGAGCATACATTTTGGCCATTCGTTTTTATTTAAATAGATAGCAACATCTAACGATTTTTTTGCAAGTCTAGCAAGAATATTTGTTCTTATTTCTTAATGAGTAAAACCTCAAATTATTATATTTAATTAAATGAAGACAAAATTAGCGAAACTCTATCGAAAATCTGAAAAAAAAAATCACTAAAATATACGGTCACATCTCGGACTTTAATAAAAATAACCCAGGACCTTCGCCTTGCCGGGGCGCAAGTCTACCAACTGAGCTAATGTGTCAGTAATCTGTCAACTGAACCAATGTGGGAATTAAGAAAATAAAGAATAAATATTACAATTTGAGGTTTTACTAATTTAGTTAAAATAAAAGTAAATCACTTTGTATTAAAAAAGGTCTGAAATCCTTAACACATTTAATCTCGTTCATATTTATCGGCCTTGTGGATTAGAGATTTGAATATTTACCTCGAATAACAATAATAATAATATATGAATATGCATGTATGTGTGGGTATGCATAAATACATGTTTATGTAAGTATATATGTGTATGTATATGTGCATGTACGTACGTGTATTATGTATATACATAACAGCTACCTTACTTAGTGGATGTCATTCATAGAATAGGTGTGGGATGGATTAAATTTAGATCCGTAACAGGAATATTGTGTGACTCCAAAATGCCTTTAAAACTGAAAGGAAAGATATACCAGTATGTATGGCTCCGAATGCTGGACTATGTACAACTCCTACACTAGGCAACTTGAAACAGCAGAAATGCGTATGCTTAGATGGTCGGCAGGAGTATCACTAAAAGATAAGATCAAAAGTTCACGCATTCGTGGTAGCCTGGGTGTCACAGACATAAATAGTAAGCTGGAAGAACGACAGTTGAGATGGTATGGACATATTAAACGGAGACCATCAGACCACACAGTGAGGCAGGCAATGTCTATGGAGCTTCACCGACAGTCATCCAGAGGAAGAACGAAGAACTACTGGATGACTCAATGTTCCAAAATTCTTCAGAGAAACGGCCTGGATGAAGGCGATACCCAGAACAGAAGATATTACGACCTGAGAACGAGAAGAGCCGACCCCAACAGCCTACCTATGCAATGAGTTGGGACAGCGCAAGGAAGAATATAACAGCTACCTTACTTATTTGTGTTTATTTTCCAGGCAAATTTGGCAATTTGTGAGTTATTGGAAACATTTCTACCAATTTTCATTTTTTTTTTAATAATTTTACCTAAGTATGTTTACACTTACTGTTTACTGTTTACACTTACTAGACTTCATTTCGAAATAACTATCCTCCGTTGGTCACCATGATACAGGCAGCTGCCTAGTATGGTGACCTAATGTATCTTCTCAAGTAAATCAATTAACCATGTAACATGTACTTATAAATAAATAAATAAATAATAGTAGTGTGTACCAGAATGTATGCAGGAGTAGTGCAATGCAATACATTCAATATTTTGAAATAATAAAAGAAATTAGGCAAATAATAGGTTAAGGTTAAAAGTAAACAACAAAACGTACATCAAAAACCAATTGCATGAAACATAAGAAAAATATAACTGAAAAAATATTTAATATAGAAATGATTGCAAGCGACCGTTTATGGAGGATATCCAATCGCTTCCAGTCTCCAAAGGGCCATCAGGGGAGGCTCCATCCAGGCAAACGTGGCAATGATGGTTGCATTCTTCGATTGGCGTAGTCTGCATCATAAGCCTCCCATGCTGTGGCGGAAAAGTTATCTGAAAGTGAACATTTGTGCCTCCAGGAATATTTCCGTTGCCCTGCAATATATCGGTAGGTGGAAAGGTTGATTTCACATTGATAAAAGATCAAAAAAGCAGATCTCACCTATCCAAAGGGTTGTCAGCCATCTCTTCTACGGACAACCTCAATACGTTTTTCCTGCCAAGGACATTATCCTCTTCCTGTAATATTGGAATATCAACGAAACCCTGTTGGTCGTAGGTACTACGTGCCACTTACTATTTACTTCATGTTGACTACTTATGATTAATCTATAAATACTAACAGTATCGAAAATCAATTTATTAGGAAATTCTTATTAAAGCAATAACCTCATTATATCACTTGAAGAAGAAAATATCAACTTCCCTTAGTGAAAATATGTATAAAAGAGTCAAAGAAAAATAAGTCTGGCATAGTCCCGATAAAACGTGGTCTTCTAGGTTTCACTTGCGACGCTTATCTTTTATTTATTTTCTTTTTTCATATTTTTTCATATTTTCATATAGTTGATATTATCTTCTTCATTGATTAAATGAATAAAAATCATATTTTTAATTAACAGATTGATTTGCAAATTACAAATTACAAATTTCGTTGCATAATATTACAACGCTCAATCCAATTTCGTTATTTCATATTCCAGTAATTTAGAAAATATTTGCTGAACTCCTCGGCATTACTTGGGCTTTACGTAGAGTATTTCGAAATCTTACATAAACAGTGACCAATCTCTTATTTTGAAGGTGAAGTGTGCAAAATTTCATCAATAACTGAATAAATCTGTAGATGAGTATAAACAACAAAGCCACGCCCCTGTCAGTGTGCCACAGACAATCTTCTTATATAGATAGAGACTAAAAAATATAAAATTGTAATTCTAATCGTGTAGGAATTGGAAAAAGAATCTGATCAACGGTTTTCATAGCTTTGTAGATGTGTTTACCCACACTAAAATTCCGGTGCCCTTTTGTGTATCGACTAAACTAGCCTGTAACACTAGTTAGGGTACACAGTTTACACACAGCACATCTTTGAACAGTTGCCAAACGAAGAACACAACATCATCTGAGACGTAATGGAGAAATCGTCCCACGCCGGGCAGACGCGTGACTCAGATAATACGCTGAAACTTTTGAAGGATGTCTCAAGCTACTGAAAAACAGTTTTCAGGAAATACATCGGAACAGTTGTGGCGCAAAATGGTAATCGGTTGTTGATATTTTTATGTTTATTTTCGGTAATCGGTTTGATTATTTTCGGTAACGCTCAACCGATTACCGAAAATAATATTTTTAAAACTTACTATTTATTTAATCGAAAACTATTTATTTAAATCTCTTATGCGCAGGTTTTCTTTCAGATCACTACAAAACTTCCCATTCGGGACAGGGCTCAATATTTTAGCTTTAGACTTTTTGGACCAGAATAATACATGCTATTAAAATATAAGAAGGACTACATCATGAAAGAAATTGTTAATAGTTATAATTGATTGAGCTTAGCGAAGTTCTGATTTAACTCGACCGTTTTGGATTTCTTGTCTGTAAATTTGTTTATAAGTTTGTATTTCAAGATGATGGTCGTTAAATGATGAGGTAAATATTTTTTCAAATGTGAAATCGTCGTTTATATTTGGACTTTCTGATTCGCATTTTTTCAACACATTTCTGAAGAAAGTTGTAAAAAAGAATTTTCATCGAGATGGAGTTGTTTTTTTGGACATTGGCATAATTCCTTATCTATATTTAAAAAAATTAATCCCTGTTTCCCTTGGTCCAGAACGACTTTACCTACTTCATTCATCTTTTTTTAAAAGTTTTCTTATACTTTAAAAAAAAGATAGAAGGTTCTTACGTAAAGAAAAATTAAGACAATGGTGCAGAAAATTGGATGAACGACTATTTTAACTTCGCACGTTTGACAGTTCGCACGTTTGATGAATGTGAATTTAGCAGGCAGCTGTTTTTTTGTAACGAAAGAATTGTTTATGGATTTTTAAATTATGGTTAGATTAGTTAGATTAGTTAGTTAGATTAGTTAGATTGAATATACAAAAATGAATATTTATAATATATTAAAGAGAAGCAAATCAATTTGGGAGGCGGGAATGGGTACCGCCGCCCGGGGATCCTTTATTGGATAACCAACACCTCTGCCATAGGTCACCCCAAGTGGTTCGCTACGTTTGGTGATTTAGCGGGGGTGCCCGGGTTCATGGGATGAGGTTTGTCTAGGTCTTGGAGGTGTGGATGACCAGGATACACGGAACCCCAGATTCCTACCCACCCATTTTCCTTCCCAGAACTATTCTCTCCTTCCTTTCCCCCAAAAAAAACCCTCCACACAGCATCCTCAAAGATGACATAGGCCCTCGGGGAAATCTTTTTCCTCGGGCCTCCTGTGTGGAGCTCATGTTAAAAAAATAAATATATATATATATATGAGGGAAATTATTTTCCTCAAGGCCTCCTGTGTGGAGTTAATTCCCAATGGGAATATATGGCAAGCGATATGCTGAAATAGGCCAAGCTACATCTTTTATAACTGTGTGTGGCACCCGTCTTATGAATGACATTAATTCAATGATTTAAGTTAAATTAAGTATTTTTAACAAAAGACAGGATATTTTAGCTTTGAAAATATGTTGGTGTGTATTTGTTTTGATTGAATAATTTAGAAAAATGTAGTCTGTCTAGGAATGCCGGTCATAAAGTTTGCACGAATAAAAGATGAAACGGAGTAAGCTTGGAAGATTTTCTTGTTTCTAAACTTTATCTCCGAAAGATGTTTATAGCAACTCCATTCTTGGTTTATTCAAAACATAGTTACCTTTCAATATAATACAACATATGTACGATAGTTAGAAGGTTACCTCCAAAATAAATCATTCATGTGTGCGGTTCACACGCGGCAGAAGTCAAACCTTCAGAAAATTATTTTACATTTTTTTCGACGAAGCACCGCACAAATCGGAGGCCGATAGCCTACGAAGCACTGCATAAAGAGTACACTGATTAGTCTATCTCAATCTATTGAGGTGTTTGTCTCTTTTTAGTATCACTCGTTTCCGTTTCATCGAGTTTCAAATCACAATGGTGCCAAAAAAGTTTTCACTTCAAAAACTACAATGTGATTATTTTCCTCCGCCAAAACGAGAAAAATTATGAGCATGAACAACAGTAATAAAATGCATTTCAAATTTTTCAATAAAATATGTGTCATAAGTGTTCATAGGCCTCCTGGTCATCCGCCTCCAAGACCTAGACAAACCTCACCCCATGAACCCGGGCACCCCTGCTAAATCACCAAACGTAGCGAACCACTTGGGGTGACCTATGGCAGAGGTGTTGGTTATCCAATAAAGGTTCCCCGGGCGGCGGTACCCATTCCCGCCTCCCAATTCTTGATATTAATGAGAAAATACATAAAAAATATTAAAATAGTCGCTTAGGTGATCCCGACGACCGAAATCACAATTTTTTTTTTACATTAAGTCCACACAGGAGGCCCTGAGGAAAATAATTTCCCTCAGGGCCTATGTCATCTGGGATGCTGTGTGTAGGGTCTTTTTGAGGAGAGGAAGGAATGAACATTGGTCTTGAAGAGACCCATGTTGTGGGAAGAAGGAAACACAGAGGACGGCAAATCATACCACAGTGTGCTGTTCACACGCGATAGAAGTGAAACCTTCAGAAAACTAAAGTAGATGAGAGAGGGGAGGCTACGAAGCACCGCACAAAAAAAGTGACCGTTATTCTATCTCATACTCTCGCAGACTAAATCTTACAGATTTGTATCTTTTTAGTGTCGCTTTAACTAAGTTTAACTTCAAAAATATTTTATTTTAAGGGAAGTAGTTTTCAATCTAACTTTAGTAAGTCTTCAAGACTTTAGTTGTTTTTGGTAGGTATTCGTACAACAAATCAACCATTTTTGATAATGTCTTCTTGCGAACCCACTTTTGGGAACGCGGTTTATTGTATTTTACGAAGTTATTATTTTTTTTTTCATACTTTGATTTTAATTTTTTAATTTTCATGATGTTGGTATTTCGAGATTCTAGTATTCGAGGAACTGGTCATTTAATTTTTGATACGAGTCCTTCTCACTCTATCCGGATGAGGTATCATTAGTTTTATTGTCTAGGTGGGAATGTTTGCTGAGAGTTTGTTCAATAGCCTCGTGAGACAGTATTCTCCATCTATTAAAGATCACAAAAGCGGAGAAGTTCAAATATTTCCCACAACTAATATCCAAGCAATACCATGAAAATTCCACTCTGCTACCATAACATAATCATGTAATTCTATGGTATGAACATGAACCACAAAATAAGCATACACATTTGAAATTTCATAAAAGTACTTAGAATCTCGTATGATTTTAGATTTTCACGGCCAATAGTATTTTTGTTATTAATATTTGATTATTACTTTTAATTTATAAACTAACGTTTAGACAAGATTTTTATGCAAAGCACAAAGGGTAACAATTATTATAAGCAATAAAATAATATAAAAAATAAAGTTGGTTGTTTTCAGGTGGAAAAAATATAATAAGCAGTAATTGTTGAATGAAACACTAGTATATATTGAATTATTTGGCTGGTATTTGATAAGCCCCCATAGCTCAGTGGTCAAGAGCAGCTGACCGGCAATCAGAAGGACACGGGTTCAAGTCCCGTTGGCGGCAAGTATCTTTTCTCGGAAGATTTTTCAATGTTGATGAGTGTTTCAGGCTGATAATTATTGCTTATAATAATTAATATTTGAGGTGTTATGCCGTGTTGCGCTACCTCCTCCTTTAGCCAACGTTTTGGACAGCGTTAAAGTGGCCACCATTAGGGCAGATGTGTCTGGACTACATCTGTCCGTCCTACTCTGCCCTGATGATGGACACTGTAACGCTGTCCGAAACGTTGGCTAAAGGAAGAGGTAGCGCAACACAGCGTAACACCCCAAAAATTAATTTATAAAGAAGAACATTTACAGGATAATAACATTACATGCATTAAAGAAAACAATAAATTATAATAATTAGGTTATAACCCAATAAAAAATGTTTACATCATGTCCAAATAATAAATAAAAAGTCAATAATTATTTTTAAAAAAATTGCCTAATATTATAGAGATAGGAACTAGATAAACTTTCTAAACATAATCTATATATACTGTCTAATACTTTGTGATATATTAAAGATACAGATAAGATAAGATAAAAAACAAGAAAAGATAGAAAAAATAAATATTTGTATATATTTTATTACAATAATGATGAAAACTGAAAAACAATATATATACATCTAAAAAAAAACAGTAAAAGTAAGATAAAAGTAAAGTGATAGTACTCACAAAAAACGTGAAGTTAAAAAAAGCAAGATAAAGGAGAAAAAACAATATAATGATAATGAGAAAATAACTTTAATATCTTATGCATGGCAGGGATAAAACGTTTGTAAAATAATTTTATGTAATATTTTCTAACTTTATATTTAGTAAATTGACATAAGGACACTTGTAAAGGTATATTAATCAAATCATTTTTCAAAATGGCAAAATCCATAAGGAACCAAATTTAACAATCCGTGGTTTCTTGTGAGTAATACGTTATTTATTTTTTTCTTAATTTTTCATTCATTTCTTCTCTTGAAATTTTCTTCTGCCTAACAATATTCATAAAGAGGTATCGTGTATAATTTTTCCAACTTTGGGAAATTGGTACCCTAAACTCTGTCAAAAAACTTAATAATTTCTCTACTAAGTACGTGCATTCATATAAATCTCACAAAACCTTAAGCTTATTCCCGCTTTCCTGATTTTGGCGTCCCCTTTGTCTCACTTGACGATTCCACTCATCAGAACGAAATCATAAATAATATATTGTTGCATACTGTTCATACGCTGCCCTGCCTACGCGCTTAATTTCACGCATGCGCATTTCATCTGCTCTAAACTCATAGCATAATAAGAGTATTAGGAAGTACACTTAATAGGATTTAGTTAATAATCTTCTTAAATGGCTGCTTTGATGTTTCCCCTGCCGCCATATCTTGTTCTTGGTAATTTTCAATTACCATCAACCCTCCTCTCGGTACTTTATTACTTTCTGATAGCGCAAGGAGAATTCTGTGAGGAAATTAGTTTTCTATGTAAAAATTTCTTTGGAACCAAAAAAATTGAAACTCCATTTCAAATTTTCCGCTCACATGAACTCGGTAACTGTTTCTACAATATGTAAGTTTTTTTTAAATTTTGACATTTTGCTTTGGTAAGGTTTGATTCAAAATGTCATAAAAAAGGAAAAAAATGTAATTATGTTTTTTTGTTAGGTTGGTATACTTCAATGTGTCACATTATACCACATTGGTTGTTTTGTTCAAATTGTGATTGGCAATATTTGACGGCTGATTAAAATTTGATTAAACGCCGATACGGGCTGAGTATTGGCGAAAATCACAATCTATTCACAATTCCATTGGATGTATACTCTATTTGTACTCCCAATTACATCACCGCAGAGCACACCACATTAATTTTATGGTCTTTTAACATGCTCTTCCGTTATTCATTTTATCTTAGACTATCTTCACAGTATGACTTCACAATATGCCTTCACAGTAAGACTTCCAGTGCGACTTCACAGAATAACTTCAATAATGACTTCACAATATGACTTCACAGTATGACTTCACAGTGCATCTTCACAGTCCGACTTCACAGAATAACTTCACAGTATGACTTCACAGTATGACTTACAGTGCGACTTCACAGTATAACTTCAATAATGACATCATAATATGACTTCATAGTATGACTTCACAGTGCGTCTTCACAGTGCGACTTCATAGTGCGACTTCACATAATAACTTCACAGTATAACTTCAAAATATGACTTCATAGTATGAATTCACAGTACGACTTCACAGTTTTGACATCACAGTATGACTTCACAGTGCGAATTCATAGAATAACTTCAATAATGACTTCACAATATTGACCAGACAATAAATATATGACTTGCAAAATATTATTTTATTTATTTGCTTATGCCATATCTTTTAGGAGCGCTAATAACTTCTATCATCCATTTGCACGTCATAATACAATGTTTCCCCTAACACTCCATTCTCTACCTATCGGGTTGTGTTACAGTTACAAAGTATCTTAGCATCCTTTCTTTGCCTTATTAAATACGCTTACGACAGCCTTTCATACTTCAGAACTCATTTGCAGTGCGGTCGTACTTGGTACACGTAATTCACCTTGAATAATTCGAGTAATCTCATTTAAACCTCCACTGTAACATTGTAAAACGAATTAAAATTATTCGACCCAGTAGCTATCTACTTGCTTCCAGTGACTCGTAATTCTGTCGCTATGCTTCCGCCCTTGTTGACGCCAAACTGTCAGAATTGTTCTCAACAAGGAGAAAGATATCTCAGAAACGGACCAACTTTTCTTCTCAACTGAACTATTTTCTGTAATAAATTAACGTTTTACGGAAAGGCGAAGGGGTTACCAGTAGCTTATACAACAGTTCCAACAATAACAGAATTATACTAAGGCAGTGGCGTGTATTGCTTTCTGATCAAATGTAGGCTGTGGTATTTTTAAAAGTTGGGGTTCGAATAATAAATGGCGCGTTGAATATTTGAAAATGGCCATTTTATCATCATCTACCGATGATTGTCGTGGCCAACTGAACAATTTCATTACGTATTTTTACATAATAAGTAATTTAAAAACACACTTAATACTTTACAATTGATAATACCATAGAAAATCGATCGTATAACAATACCATCGTAACAAAAAAATGTTGATTTGAGATTTTTTTTTCTTTAACCTTCCGATGCTTGCGCGTTTGTCTGTCAGACCGACAAATCAATAATTCGTTGTTTTCTCAAAAATTAACAACTGTAGAACTTTGAGGTTTTTAGTAGCTTATTAATTTGTTGTTAAGCATTGTTTAGTGCGGCGCGCATTGGTGCTGAATGGACATTATTTACTGTTATCGGTCTTTTAGGCAAGTAACAATTACTACCCAAAAATCGTAATATTGATTAATTCTTATTTTTATAATATTTAATTATTCATGATACTTTCTTTTATTAGAGTTTTTTTAATAAAAAAAATGTTATTTAAGTTAGAGGCTGAGTTAAAAGTCCGTTTCTACCAAATAAAGTTAAGATTCTAATTATTTTTCTTTTTTGAAAATTAAATTTAAAACCCTTCTATATAATGCTTAAAAAGTGTATAATTAAAACAATACAGACGAGATGAAATCTCGGTCTGAGACACCATGCGCAGATACTCGCGTGTTACGCCGTTGGGCGCAAGTATACAAAGGTAAAAAAGAAAGACAAAAATTCCCGCGTTACGAATAACTTGACAATATTTGAAAATCTCCTCCTATCACCACGGTAAGCGGAAAATGTTGCTTGTGTTGTGATGGAGAAACGCCGAGGAATGGAGAATACACGAACCCAAATGCGATACCAACTCGGTCACTGATCACTATGATATTTTTTAATGTATTAGAAAAACATTTTTAGAAGCTTATACACTAAACATATCACCCATAAAAGATTTTTAAAAAGTATTTTCCGGTAAGACAAAAGATCTTTGTTCAATTTCCTGTTGCGATCGTTATCTTTTTATTTTCTGTGTCTTATTCTATTTTGAATTTCTCTAAGATTTAAAATTATCTTATTTTTAAATGAATAAATAATATTTTTCCTCCGTTGAAGATTTTCGGTTCCATATTTCTAACGTATGCTGCTTTTAAAAATTTTAATTTAATTTTTTATAAATTGTCCGTTTCCAAAAGCAAACGGACAATTTATAAAAAAACTCTAGTAGAGGGTTAACATTTTGTACCTAAATTCTAAATGAACTTGTAACGTAGTGTAAAAAGTCATTGAAATATGATTAAATTAATTAATGGTTAACGCCTTTTGTGTTTTTGTTTGAAACATGTTTTCATGTTTCTCAAAAACATATTTTCATTCAAATGCATCAAGGATAAAATTACTCGTCTAAGTGCAAAACATCGACACTGTAAAAGTAGTTTGATATCCATAACAACTTATTAGATATTTTTTAAGTCGATTTTTGGTTTGAATGTAGTAAATAATGCACAAACAATTTTAATTTTATAATAATTATAATTTCGGGGACCAATTGTCAGGTCACCAGCTTTGTGTTATGTATTCTTAAGAAACTAGATTGAAAAAGTTCAATTAATGTATAGCCACATTGCAGATTGCTACTAAAATAATAAATTTGTCAAATAGAAACAAAAATATATCAAAATATGATTGTGACAGAAAATTATTCACAAATATATGAAAATAAAATGCTTTGTTCAGAAATTAGTTACATTTATTTTTCATAATTAATAGAATACTTAGTTTTTACCACTTTTATTGTTTCAACGCTCACTTTTTTCAGGGTTTACTTTTATCTTTTAATTTATTTTTATTTTTCTAGTATCAAAATTTTAATGTACTTTTTCGGTTTAATTTTTTAAGGGGTAGGCACAGCTTTTCACGTCAGCTTTTCAGTCCACACCACGCCACTGTACTGGAAGTAGTTTCAGTTACAAGTAACAGTTTCAGTTCTAAACACAAAACACATTAATTTTGCAAAGGGTCTTACTAAATTAAACGGTATAAAAAAGCAACTGTTTTATTAAGCAGCTCTCTCTCTTGGAAGCTTTGTTTAAAATACAAAGTAAAAAGCATTGTGAACCTTTTTAATGGGAAAACATAAAAATGGCGTTTAAGGGAAATTCGCTTTATTCTAATGCTCTAAATACTGAATGGACTGCTATTGTCTGAGATCTGCCAAAGAATAAAAGTACGTATAAAGGTTTTGTATTTTATCAGAATTTTTCTTATTTCAATTCATGTCATTGATTGGTGTATTAATTGATAAGAGGCCGTCGCATTCAACCTCCATCGAGCAGAAAAATAATATTTCATTCAATATGTTTAATTTTTCTACCGATGTTTTAGGAAATGTGGCGAGCCAACTTACCTACCTGCGCTGCGAGAAGTACTTACCTACCTGCGCTGAAATATTCGGCATATCGTCGCACCTTACGGAAAGTACCGGAGAATTCAAATTCCCTGTACATTATTCTTTTAGAACAGCAAGCCAAAACAAATGGTCTCATTATTTTTACTTCTGTCACGCTCCGGTATTCCGATATTATTGTGAATTTTACTGCTTAGTAAAAAAACTATGAACAGTTAAATCTAGTGTTTTCTTTACACGTTTACGTAGCACGTCTGATTGCTACAGAAATAATATTAATATCTAAAGTCCAGGACCTCGGTCACAGGAGGCCAGACTTAAAGCGGAGTGAACATGAACATTTGCTTGAACGTTACCGTAAACATTGACAGTGGGGGCGTGGCCATGCTGCAGACGCATACATAAATGTGCAAGGCTACGCCCCCATTACCAATGTTTATTGTAATGTTTAAGCAAATGTGTAAGCAAAAGTTTATCTTCACCCGGCTTGAGAGACTCGGATATTTGTTATCAAGTGTTTAAATTATTTGCGCAGTCGGATGATAAAAAATGAGTAAGTTATTTTCGAATAATCTCATTCTTTATGAGATCTCATTTCTAGTGCGTAGGAACAATCAATTTTCGTTCTTTATCTGACACTTCCATGCTACTCTACCATACAACGATGTTGGTATCAGATCTTTGTCGATTTGATTACTATATAACCTCAGTTTTTAATGTGAATACAGCACAAGTGTCCCAACTGCTTCAGATTGTTTGGAGCCAGTTGGACTATGGCATCCCCTGTTGGGATATGTTGTAAGGTTGAAGGGAACGGAGAAGGGCAAATGGGAAGGTTCTGGCTATTCAGGTCACCAAACACGGCTAAAGCCACTTAAACCAACTTTTAAATTCAGGATGTTGGTATTTCCCTTAATATATCAACCACTAGTTTTTAATTAGCATTTTATGCAATCAGTCTCTCTGGTTAAAAAAAATCTCTCCTTTTTGAGTTATCTTAACCCTTAAGAAAGTCAAATTTGACAAGAGAGAATTTTTCGATTTATTTATATCTATATTTACCAGTCTATAAACCAATTAGTGACCGAGTGGAAAATGTTCATATTCAATCATTGGATTTTTGAAAGGGGACGAACGTACTTTAAAGAATTCATGAGTTTTATTTATTAATTTCTGCATTTCAAAATTTGAAATTTCCATTTTTATTTCTGTTTTTCTTTAAAATGTTGTTATGTTTTTTCTATTAGTTTTCCACAAATTTTATTTATGTTTTAATTTTGATTTATATACTTATATGTTTTAATTTTTATAGAACACTTGAGTTCTTAACATTTAATCTTTATTATTAATTTTTGTATTTCAAAATTTGAATTTTCATTTTTATTTCTAATTTTCTTTAAAATATGTTCTTTTTTTTCTCTTTTCTTTTAAGTATTTCCTAATTTTTTTTTAATGTTTAATCATCAGTTTTAATTAAATCGTATATAAAATATTAAATGTACGACTACCACAACACGGGCATTAGCCTAGTGTGGTAGCCAAAAAAACAAATATCTGTAACTAATAAAAAATTTTATGAAATAAAAAAAAAATAAAAAAAAATAAAAAATAAAAATCCTCTGCTGGATAAGTTCTTTGCAATTATGTATTCTACCTGTCTGATTATAAAATCTTTTGTTGAGATCATGTTGTAACTATTTTACTTGTGATTGAGTTGTTCATCCTCTCCATCACTCTTGGCTTGGGTCTTGGCCTCCTCAAGAGTCTTCCTCCATTCATCTCTGTATAAAGTTGTTACTGTGCATATAATAGATAAAAAGTATGTAGAAAAAAAAATACTAGATATTTTTCAAGAAATACGGTGAAATAAATACAGCTATTTTCTGTCCACATTTAGAACAACCCTCGATGGTACAAAATTTGGTTTGTACTGCGCATAACACTCCCCCCGCTACGGTCCCTTCACCGGCCCTTGGCTGCCGCCAATCACTTCGCCCAGAATTCAGTATGACGTTGACCGTCGTCCTGTGTATCCGCGTAACAAAAAATTAACCCATTCAGACCCAGTGGTAAAATGGGTAATCAGCCGATATGTTCAATTACATTGTCACTAATTACAAAGAACAAAACAGGACAGCTGTTACAGGGGGTTATATGATAAATAATAAGTATATGGTAAATGTCACTGCTAGCGAAGCCAACAAAACTGGGTTCCGATTTCTTTCTTAACATTGCGAATTAAACACGAGCGAATTGGTATGGTCGATGGTAAAATAACATGTTAAAGTAAACAATATCTCCTTCAAAATAAATGCCTAAGAACACCCACGTAAGAATGTATCGGAAAAGTTACATCAGAGTATTCGAGTAATTTTATTCGACATATTATTGGTACTAAGCGATAATTTTTGAATGTCCATTGTCCATCATATTATTTATTGTTCATGACCTCGGAGACAACAACGATGATTCACTGGCTTTCAATGTTTCAAGTGAATCATCTGAGGTTTTTTTTAAAATGACATTGATGATATTTTTAGGTTCGGATTAATTCCTCAGCCAATTTGGTAAATCTCATGCCACATAAAGTACAATATGTATTTGGTAATACTACCGCTACCATTATTTAAAGGTATAAATTGTTGTCATTTTTTGTCAGAAAAATAAAATAAAATTTAATAAAACAATTCAATTTATTTAAATAGTGGGATTGAATGTGTTAGCGTTCGTCTAGTAAGCAGTGGGGAGAAGGGGCGGAGACATGCGCGTCCACGGGTTGATCTTATTTTGGATCGAGAATAGATATCAGAATATTATTAAATCCTGAAATAGAATACCAAAGCACATTCAAAATACCTAACTTCATTTAGGAATAGGTAATTTAAATTAACCTCACTTTAAATCTAAAAATTATCGAAAATATTCTTAAGGATATTATCGAAAGAAGTCCAAATCTATTTTTATTTAAAAATATAATTTAAATCTATAATTGATTCCGGGCGTACGCAAATAAATTTTATTTTTATTTTTTTTATTATTTTTTACAGTGAATACCGCACAAGAATCTCAACTGCTCCCGTCTGGAGCCAGTGAGACTATGGCATCCCCAATTGGGGTATGTTGTGAGGCTGAAGGTAGTGGGGAGGGGAAGGAGGTGGGGAAGAGGAAGGTTGGGAAGTACCTGGCTATTCAGATCTGGTCACTAAACACGGCTAAAGCCATTTTCAAGCAACGTTTCAATTCTGAATGGTGGTCTTACACCAGGGCGATACTGATAGTATCTTCCACTCTGGAACATGCCGCAAATATACTATATATTATTTTAAATGAATTAATTGTGAAATAACACAAATTAATCAAATAAAATTTATTTGCGCATGCCGGGTTCGAACCCGCGACCTCCGGTTTGTGAGTCAAGAGTCTTACCCACTGGACTACGGAGGTCGTCGTATTTGATTTATTTGTGTTATTTCACAAAGAATTAAAAATAATATATACTGAATTTGCGGCACGTTCCAGGGTGGAAGATATCACCATTCAGACCACCATTCAGAATTAAAAAGTTGCTTGAAATGGCTTTAGCCATGTTTGGTGACCAGATTTGTGTAGCCAGGTAGGTACCTCCCCACCTTATATGCCATAGTTTCACTGACTCCAGAAGACAGCAGCTGGAACTTTATTTATTCAAGCAATTCATTATTTATTTATAATAATTTAATATTACTTAAAAACATTTTTTTTAAAATAATTGAACAAGAATTACCTCACCAAATACAAGAGCTAAATTCTTTATGGTGAGGAAAGGCATTTTTTAATTTTCTTTTTAAAACTGTATAACGCGTAAAAATGGTACATTTATTGTGAAAAATTCAAGTATTATATTAATTTCCAAAACACCTTTAGGTACTCGTACATGAATTAAAAAAAAAACTCCGAATTGTCTTTAATTCCTTATTCAAACGCGGGTTAAAATACATAAAGAAAACGATTTCTTAACAAAGATAAAACAAAGCAAACCCACATTAAGGACAAAATCTGCACCCCATACATCCTAAAATACCCCTTTTCGTCAGTTGTCACTTTACATATTACACATTTCACTTTACTGGCTTATTTGACGCAATTATTTTTGTCCAGCCCGTAAATAAGCTGGACTCATTACCGCAGACTGTGACATGTTCGTTAACTAACGCAAATCTCTCTGAAACTATTTCCGAAACGAAAATATGGACAAAATGATCCGTGTTCCGAATTATTAATAGCTGGAGCGATTTTCCAGAACGCAATTTGAAGAAGCTTTTACGTCGTTTGAATAAGTATTATTGTTGAAATTACGTGGAAATAATTCCAGTTCTTGTAACTTTTTCATAATGAAATTAATTAACAGTTCCTTGCTTATATTCGGATTTTAGGGTAGGCATTTGTGATGTTTACTCATGTATATCAGAATTAATACAAAAATTTCATTGTTTGATGTAGTAAAAATCTCAAACGGGGATTTTTTTCTAATATCTGTTAAAGAAACAAATTACTCATTGAGTTTTGAAACATCCACTCGACAAAAAATATATAAATTTTTTTATGAGAACAACTCTCTTTTTTATAACTTTTGAAGGTTATTCCCATCAATGTTATACATCATCGAAGAAGAAGAGAACAAGACACAGAAAAATAGAAAAAGATAATGGTCACAACTGGGACTTCAATCCAGAATCTCTCGTTTAACTGGAACGTGCGCTTTTACCAATTCAGCCATTGCCATCTTCCGTATAATCGTCATAATTGTCAATCTTGTATTTTAAAATTTTAGAATTTACAATATTATCTTCGACTAATTTAATACGAGAGGATCTGAGTTCGAGTTCCAGTTGCGACCATTATCGTATTCTATTTTTTTGTGTATTTCATATATTGATTTAGATTATTAGGAGGTATTTATTATCTTCTTCTTCAATAAAAAAATATATTTGTTTCATGTCCGTCAATTTTTCAATGAGAAGAAAAGGAAGCTGAATAAAATGCGGAGGGCAAGAAGATGGTGAACATAAAGTTAATTTTATAAGTATTTGGCTGTTGAAATCTAATGTCTGAAAATGGCTGAAGCCATTTCAAGCAAAACTTGACTCTGTATTTTCTCCCTCTTATAAAATGGGTCTCTTCGAGATCCAGGTTTACTCTGCCTAACCTCATATCGAACCAATAAAGCGAGGGAAATATTTTCCATCAGGATTTCCTTTGTTGAGTTAACTAACTAACCATTACGCCATTTCCCCGCAGGGGTAGGCAGAGAGGACGGACCGCCAAACATTTCGGTCTTGGATACACTCTTTGCCTCATTCACATTCATACATCGTCTCGTACATACTCTTATATTATTCTGACTCTTGACATGGCCCGTTTCAAGAATCTGATTTACTTGATCGTGCCGTGTCTTCCTCGGGCGTCCCCGACTTCTTCTACCATCACATTTGCGTCATATATTCTTCTCACACTACTTTCTTCATTCATTCGCTCTACATGCCCAAACCATCTGAGGGTCCCTTGCATTCTTGTTGAGTTAATAATAAATCCAACTTTGTTGTAGACAGGTATGGGTAGCGCCACCCCGCAACCATTCATAGTATAACTAACATCTCTGCCATAAGTCACCCCAAGTGGTTCATTACATTTGGTGGCTTAGAAGGGATATCCGGGTGCTCATTAGGTGAGGTGTGTGCAGGTCTTCGGGTCGACTTAGGAGGGATTGAGTTGAGAGAGAACTTTTAAATTCTCCGCTCGAATTTTCTCCACTCATTGCTTTGCACCGCAGTGGGAAGATTGAACACACTCAGATTCACACACTCAGATTCAGTGACCCTCCAGAGAACTTCCTTTCTTTAAAAAATATTCCTTTCGCATCATCCCTAATCCCCAATTATTTTCCTCAGGATCTACTGTACGGATTGAAGAATTTTTTTTACAATTATTGTAATAATAATAATTCTCGATTCTGACTGCTTGTATTTATCTCAGAGCAGTACTGAAAGTATCTTCCGCCGTGGGAGTGATACAAATAAACCACAATGATTTTATATAATGAAGTAACATATATTATTTTTCAAGACTAAATAATATTTATTTGCCCACACCGGGTTCTGAACGTTTAATCTCTGCATTCAGAAACAAAAAGCTTTCCGCCGTACCAAGTAGATCGGCTGAAAAGTCTATTAAGCCGTAAGAGTAGCCTACCGTTTAATTTAACTTTATTTTCACGAAAATAAAAAGTAAAATGTAACCATAATTTGGTTCTAGTTGAAAACGAAAACAAACACTTTATTAAAAGTTGATAAATGCAAGGGATGTTATTTTCTCCCCGGTCCCTCATGATTTAGTCTCCCCTTTTGCCCGATTTAACGGGCTCCTGACTCGTTAACGAGTTTTTGATTGTCATCTGCGGATCGCGCCGTTATTGTGCCTTATTATTTATTTTTCCTTTTCCAATATCAACAACGGTTATTGATCCTGTGAAATAAATTTCACCGGCATTCCCGCTATAGGAAGTTATTACACACTATCACTGAAGAAATAAAATGATGAAATTGTGTTGTGGGTGTGGCGGTGTGCCAGAAGAAATCTGAATTTTTCTTTCTTCCGCTGATGACACACTTGCATTATTCAAGCTTCGAGCATCGAAAATTTGTTACGTAGATAATTCATAGTACATAGTTTCAACGTTTTATCCCAGCTATATATACAGGGTGTTAAGGGACGTACTTGACTTACTTTAACCAGTGATTCCTGACATTATTTGGAGTAAAAAATGTAAATGAAATTTTGGTCTCCGGTGACTTTTTTTGATGACTTTTTTTTTTTTTTCAAATTTTTTTTCATCAAAATCAAACAAAAAAAATTTTCTTCCGCATGTCTTCACTGGTCACTCAGTCAGGTGTCCGACGGACCCATTACCCCGACTCCAGGTTTTCAACAACTACCATTTTTTTTATGTTTAAAAAAAAACATCAAAAATGTCACCGGAGACCAAAATTTCATTTACATTTTTTACTCCAAATAATGTCAGGAATCACTGGTTAAAGTAAGTCAAGTACGTCCCTTAACACCCTGTATGTATATATGAGTATATATCTATTCAAAATCGGAAAGTTTAATATGTTTTCATTATTTATCTAAATATAACCAGCTTTTCTGAGAAAACTTCTTATGGTAGATTATATACAATTTTTGTAAATAAATAGACACACTACCCGACCCGGCCAAGCGTTGCTGTGGCTAACGAAACATAACGCCATCTACTGGATAGGTACCCAACCTAGACAATAAAGTGTTGTGTCGATAATTTAACTCACATCGCCATCTATTAGAAACTTATGGAACTTACAAATAATTGCAAAGCATTGCACTGTAACAAACATTTAATTCGCAATAATAATAAATATTGAGGTCAATAATCGAGATAAAATCAATCTTATCTTTTAAGCTGGACCAAATTACAAATAGTAAGCCAAATTCCATCAAATCGGTTAAGTAGTTTCGAAGTTTATCTCGAACAAACATCGTAACGTGAGATTTTTATACATATAAAGATAAAGATTATCTGGTTAGAGGGTACAACTTTCAAAAACATCATTATGCAAAAAAAAGAACTACCAAAATGGAATCGTTAACGCACCGCGATAATTTAGTGCTGACACACGAAGAGTTAAAACGGCTTCAGCCCTGTTTGGTGACCAAGGGGGAGATTATCGGTTTTACTTAAGGATAAGGTATTCATTTTTTGCATTCACTCCATATGGGTCATGATGGTGAAAGAGTCGTTAATTTTAAGGTTATGGATGATTCCTTATCTTTAAGAAGAACCGGAATTGCTCCTTGGATCTGAATACCCAGGTATTTACCCACCTTCTTCTTTTTTATCTTCTTCATTTATCCTTCAGCCTCACAAAATACTTCAATTCTCTAGCAGGATTCTTTCGGGCGTCATCTTGCACCGCATTGAAAGGAATAGATTCATTCGTCCGTCACTCCTGGACACACTGACCCTCAGGTTCCTACCCATTCCTCACCTTTTTCCTTCCCTGAACATCCTCTCATTCTTTTCCTAAAAATATCCTATTATAAGATGAATGCAATATTAACGTCACCTGACATGGCTTAGAGTGGAGCAAAATGTCCACTCAATGCTAGCTATGCCTGTGAGATCTCGATTTGGTATGTTTCCCGGAATCAAAATAGCAAAGGTAATCCCATGTGGGTACTTACGGTAAGTTGACGATCTTCGCTAGATTGGGATCCCTCGTAGTTGATTGATGGACCGCAGGTAGTTACTAGATGAACTTATTAGGATTTAGACTTGGTCATGGCGGTATTTTCAGGTTTTTGAGTAGATTTTATTGCCACGTTAAATATGATAAAATGTCCACAGAAGCGTTCAAATATTAACCGTAAAAAATATACTTTTCGGCTCCTTGGCAACGGCTGTCAGCCGGCAGTTATCGGTCAGTGTAAGCACCCAATATGCGAATTCTAATAAGTTTGAATTCTGGCCTTGCAATGTGAAATGGAATAAACCTACTGAGATCCAATACAGCATTACAAAACAGACCCTTCACACAGCATCCCATAAGATTACATAGGACCTGAGGGGAATTATTTTCTTCAGGGCCTCCTGTGTGGAGCTATTATAAAAAAGACACCATAGCGCCTTACATCAGGAGCTGTTGGACTATTCTGACGTTTTCACATGTAGAACTATGGCAACCCCAATTGGGGTATGTTAGAGAGGCTGAATGAAGTTGGGAGGAAATTAAATGAGGAATAAAAGATTGGGAAGTACTTACCTGGTAGTTCAGATACGATTGAACCGCTTATTGATTTCATTGGCCGGCCTTAGACCTAGTACTGCAAAAGGTATTAAGAAAACTGGCGACATCCGTTGTCTATCATATCCGTATGGATTACACGTCTAGGGGTTTCTATTCATTGTTACACGGCATAATATTATTATCTAATATGAGTGTTCTACGCCAACAGCGCCTCTTTTCTTGTGGAATAACAATCGACTTTTCAATAAAAGTAGACATGACGTGAATCTTTTGTGATGAAAATCTTTTATAAGAATGGCCCAGATTTGAGATTCTAAGTCTTTTTAAAATAAAACTAACTCTGTAACAACTATAACATGGGGTAGAGAGAGTGATGCAATGCCACATAACTCTGTTTTAGCACACATTTCTTCACCGTTTGAAATATTATACTTAAATGTAATTGTTGTATGGTATCAAAAATTACGGGTTATATCTTCGTGGGGCAGTCCTGACTTCTTCTTTCATTATTCACAAAATATCATATCACCCTGACGGTCCTGTCTTATTCATCGGTTCCATATCTATTTCGAAGAAAGATTAAAACGTTGAACGAATAACATATTAAGAAAAACTTAGGAAACTTCTTAAGGAACATACAGGCATTGAAAAAAATAAAGTTTTTGTGACCGAAACTTTATTTTAAGTTTCTCAGGTGAAAATTATTAAAGAAATCGTTTTTTTACGATCTATACATATATAAATGAATTTGGGAGGCAGGTATGGACACTGCAGCCCGGGAATCGTTTATTAGATAAGCAAAATGTCTGCGATAGACCACCCCGAGTGGTTCGCTACGTTTGGTGATTTAGCAGGGGTGCCCGGGTTCATGGGATGAGATTTGTCTAGGTCTTGGAGGTGTGGATGACCAGGATGCACTGAACCCCAGATTCCTACCCACCCATTTTCCTTCCCAGAACTCTTCTCTCCTTCCTTTCTCCCAAAAAAAACCCTCCACACAACATGGGGGCCTGGGGTCTTGGGATTGATCTGGACATACTGAACCCCAGATCCCACACTTTTTTCATTCCTTCCTTTCCTTAAAACGGCCTCCCATACAGAACCCACAA
Source organism: Limnephilus rhombicus (assembly GCA_929108145.2). Lineage (NCBI taxonomy): Eukaryota > Metazoa > Arthropoda > Insecta > Trichoptera > Limnephilidae > Limnephilus > Limnephilus rhombicus. The sequence continues at coordinate 18,395,309 of OV815287.1, read as the reverse complement.
ACATTTTTGGGTATATATCATGTCGTAAAATGGTCGTAACATAGCCTATGTCATAACCTAGGCCTTGAAGGAAATTATTTTCCACCGGGCCTCCCGTACGGAGCTGATATAAAAAAGAGGAGGACCTGAATAAAATAATTTTGTCATCTTTGGGAATGTTGTATGGCTCATCGAAAGGATAAGATGGAGAGGAAGTTCTAAGAAGGAAAAGCGTACGACGAGTGATTAAGAATCTGGGGCTCAGTGTGTCCAGGAGTGATGAACGCACGAATTCATCCTCCCCACTGTGGTGCAAGGCGATGGGTCTATGGAGTCCAGTTGGAGAGACAAAAATACAATAAAATTATAAATAAACGACCCTGACCCAAAACCGACCACTAAAGTTGAATAAACATAGTTTTAGATTTTGAAAACTAAAAATCTTATTGCTTTATATTATTTTTTAAGCAACTTAATGTGAATCAAATCTCGTTTGATTTTTAGTCTGGCATATTTTTTAATGTACACACATACACACCTTCCCACTGCACACATCATCCGGTAATTACTTAATAAACATACTATAAAAAAGACACTACAATAAAACACATAATAGGTACCCACCATGAAATATACTTTTTAATTGTAATTTTTTTTTAACCTAAGTATCTTATGAACTGTTTGTTTCTGTCATAAATAAATAAATGTTAATAACACACAAGAACACAGTTTCCATTCTGAATGGTGGTTTTAGACCATAGAGTCACGTGGGGTAACCGTACGCAGAGTGTAAGTGTTCGCAATGATGTTTCCGAGGTGGTCGTGCCTGTTTCGCGCCCGCACGTTCCCGTTTTGGGTCGCATTGAAGCAGGATATGAGTACAGTGAATCCTAATTTGAAAATAAAAATTGGTATGTAAATTACTGTTTTTCGTGCTTTTTCTTAAATTTTGTCTATTGTATAACCAACTGAGTCAGAGCGATGTGGTCTATGATAATTTTTGGTAAAATATTGTTAGTTACACGGGTGCAAAGTGATAATTCAATTAAAGATAACCACTTATCTGATTTGAACACTTCTCTACGGTATGCGAATATTTACCCAGCACGTGGGGTAAGTGTTCGTAATCAACAACTTTTTGATTTATGAACTACATAAGGTTTTTATATTTGTTTGAGATGCCTTAATGATCAATCATATCAATAAACAAAAAATGAGCAAAATACCTAAAGCGTTTTAATACAAAAATCCCAATGTAAAAACTGCGTACGGTTACCCCCCGTGACTCTAGTGATACTGAGAGATTCGTCCATTCTGGAACGTGTCGTAAATATACCACATATTATTTTAAGCGAATAAATTGTAAAATAACACAAATTATCAAATAGTTGCAAAAATAAGCGTGCGCATAAAAATGTTAAACCTTTAACTTTATGTATATTTATAATAATCCCCTTTAAATTCAGCCTTTGTGTAAAAAACTATATTTTATATTGGAGATGTCAGATACATAATACGGTTTTTTCAGGAGCACGATACACCTGCCACCGTCCATTATTCCCCCCAATTCTCCCGAAGGTTCTACGCCATTATTTTCAGTATCCCATTATTTTCGTTAATAATCCATCATGTTTTGTAGCATGCAAAGAAATATTATTTATAACTCATATTCTGAAAAGAAAAAAAAAGAAAAAAGTGCGTTACACCCTAAAAACTTATCTAACATTCTGATTTAGGCAAATAATGGCACCTAAATTAGCTGGCACGTAAAATCTTTCGTTTTCGTTTCACGAAAATTTGTAATTCAGATTTAATTGAACTGCACCCAGATCACGAAAATGGTTCACTTCCGATTTTTGCAGCAAATTACGTCTGAAAATAGATTTTTATCAATATGTAAAGGAAACTACAATGACTTTATATTTATTTAACTAACTTACAATTGTATCTGAAACGTAGTGAATCAGAAACGTTCTCGCTTTCTGAAAGTATTTTTAAAATAAATGAAACAATGTTAAGCGTGCTACATACCTTCAGGTTTATCTACGACTACGATCTACGACTTATCTGTACAGTCGAACTATACAGATAAGACGTAGATCCATACAGCCTACACACATTCAAGTAAAACTGCGAGATCTTTCATTTTTTACCAACAACGGCCTCCATAGACGACCCTTTAGCCGTTACAGGGCTAAAGATGTATTAAAAGAAACTGAGTATATTAAAAGAAAAATAAAATAGAAATTAAAATTAAAATTAAATTAATTATTTGTATTAAAAGAGAAATTTATAATAATTTAATGAGTGTATTAAAAGAAATTACGACAAAACTGACGAAACTGTACAGTTTTTGACTACACAGCAATTTTAACTGTACAATTCTAATTGTACAGAATAATCTATTCGTATTTTGATTAGATCTCAGTTAAACTGTACAGTTCAACTTTTGTCCTACACACCTAACGATTTATCTGTACAGTTCGACTGTACAGTTATACTGTACAGGTAAAACTGAAGGTCTGTAGCCCGCTTTACTTTGTTTGAACCACTTGTATATTTGTTTAAAGCCGAACGGTTTCGGAACGACCGTTCCTTCCTCGGGGAAAACATAAAACATATACTGATTCGACAATTACAAGATAGTGGGTGGGCACAATGTATTATTAGTAAGGATTGTGGTAAAAACAATGAATCTATTATCAACAAATAAAAAATATTATCTTACAGCCCAACTATGGATATGTTCCCCACCCACTCTTCATTAATCCCTAGCAACGCCACAATCTTACCACAATCCTTAGTAATAATACATTGTTCCCACCCACTATTTTGTAATTGTCAAATCAGTATACGTTTTCCCTGAGGAAGGAACGGTCGTTACGAAACCGGTTGGCTTTAAACAAATATACAAGTGGTTCAAACAAAGTAACATTGTTTCATTTATATATAATGGATAACCACAATAACTACATTCAAAAGTATTTTTTTGATTTTATACTACTTATTATTATAATTTTTTTGGGCGTTATCAACAGTTTCTCCGCCCCTGTTTAGAGCAGACTGCAAACGGTAGCAAATCAGGATTCGACGCTTTGGACCTCTCGGCAACTAAACGGGCTTGCATTATTTATTTGCAACATTTGCAAATAAATTTGTATATTCTAACACATATTTATTATTTTTATTAATGCCGCTTTGACTCCTTTTAAAATGATATTAGTTTTCTACGAAACCAAAAAAGTCTCATCACTTAAATATATTTCACGAGTAACAGTTAAGACTATTTATTTATTTATTATTTGTGAAGATTACATAGATGCAATTAATAAAATAAAGGAAAACCTACAAAATATAGCAAAATGAATGAAATTAAAGGAGTTGAAACTGGACGTAAACAAAATAAAATATACGGAAAAGGTAATAAAACACGTAACGCATGGTTAATTTGATAATTAATGAAGAAAAAAATGAAAAATTAAATGAAATCAAATACCTGGGTGTAATATTCGATTCAAAACTAACTTTCACGGCAAATTTTGAATATGTGCTAAAGAAGGTACCAGAAAAAGTAAATTTTCTTAGAAGAATAAGAAATAAATTAAATGGAAACACTACAGAGCTCATTTATAAAACTATAGTTGCTCCACATTTAGATAACTACTATACGATGTTATATTTGGCCAATGAAGGAAATTTGAACAAGCTATGTAGAAGTTATAAAGAACAGAAAGGCAAATACGCAAGGGTTAATCAAATGAGAGAGGAGCTAAATAAAATAAAAAAACAGACTGCTTCTTGTATTTAATGTGTTATTTTTTGTGCATAAAGTCATGAAAAACCAAAAGCCAAAATACTTTAGATGAAATTGTTTTTAATAGAGACGTACATAATTACGAAACCAGAAATATAAATACAGTTAAACTGCAACATATGAAAAAATCAAAATCACAGAATTGCCAAATGTATAGAGGACTGAAGATGTATGATGAAATGCCTGAAGTATGAAGAAAGAAGGAAGAATGAATGTGTTTAAAAAAAAAAGTTATACTTACTGTAAAAATATTTTTGTTTATGAAATGAAATGTTACCTTGGGCATATTCGATTATATTCTAACGTAGTATAAACTAAATCAATAAATAATACTAAAAAATAAAATAAAATATCCCTTGATTCACACAAAATAAGTCACAGATTGAAGCCATTCGATGTATGCCCAATGGATATCTATCTATATATATATATAAAAATCTAAAAATGTTTGTGTGTTTATGTATATATGTACGTATGTGTGTATGTCCGCTATGCATTGTTAACCCATTCATCCGATTGCGATGAAACTTTGGGGATTTGAAGTGCGCATGCCCGCGATGATTTCTGTATACAATAGTGAGCTCTGGCATCATGAAATTATGCATGCTAATTCGTTCATCCGATTGCGATTAAAATTTGGGGATTTGTAGGGAGGAGTGGGGAGTGGGAACGGTAGGGGGAGTGGGTAGGGGAGGGGGGAGGGGTTGGGGGTAGTGGAGGGAGGGGGGGGGAGGGTGGAGGGCGGATGGTGGTAGGGTGGGGAAGGGGGAGGGTGGAGGGGGTTGAAGGGTGGAGTGGGTTTTTAACTGCTAGTATATACATAAAATTCTAAATATATTTGTTTGTGGGTTTGTATGTATGAGACCTATGCGTTGCCAAACCATTCATCCAATTGCGATGAAATTTTGGGGATTTGATTTGCGCATGCCCGCGATGGTTTCTGTATACAATAGTGAGCTCTGGCATCATGAAATTACGCAGTGCTAAACCGTTCATCCGATTGCGATGAAACTTTGATGATTTGACGTAGGGGTGGAGGGAGGGGGCGAGAAAAGGGTGGGGAGGGGGAAAGGGGGGGTGGAGGAGGCAGAGTGGGAACCTCCCCTTCACCACGCCAGCGAAGCCGCAGGTAAAAGTACAATAATAATATCATGATAAGTAAAATGTGCCACGAGGATAAGCTGCAATACAGGTGTAAATATGGTCCTTTGTTCTTAGGTACATTCAAATAAAATGAGAAAAAACAATCAGTGAATTTATTACGAATTGAATAAAAAATAAAGCTGAGCCGGTAATTATAAGAAAAGGTTGTGAATTTTGCACAAAATAAAATTTGGTATTATCGGAGTTGCTACTTCCAGACTAATTAAACTTAATGACTTGCTTTATTTTCGTCGGAAAGGCCGTTGTTTTTGTTGCCGAGATCAATTTGTCCCATCTCGCGTCACGGTCTTATTTTAAAAGGAGGTGACAACATGAAGATATAAATAAACGCTTCAGGAATGTTAAAAAACAAACTTGCTAATATTATTATTCCAGAGATATTCATAGATAACCTGTCTTCTGGCATTAAGTTAGCTCGGAATATTTTGGAATTTATTTAAAACTAGCTGACCCAACGAACTTTGTACCGCCTCAGAATCAATAACTATTGTGTTAACTTATTAGCTGAAATAAATTCATTATTTTTATTAAGTTCAAAATTACATAATGAAGCAATTATCGGTGCACAACTGTCCGTGTTTTGTTTTTGTCAATATCAGAGGTGGCGTTGTGCACGGATTTATATTTTTTGTGATTTTCTTACTTTTCCACTTACTTACGGGATTCATGTTTCAATTTCTTTATACGTGTGAGGGAGATTTATTATAATTATCGTATTTTTCTTTTGGAGAGGTGCAGACATACATCCAACTTTTGTTTCATTTTCGTCTTTTGACTTTTGGACGGATTGTTTCAAAAAATTTGACGGATTCATCAAATATTTGAAGTTAATTTTCACGTTCTGTATATTTACTATTCAAGTTCTGTGATTATTTCAGTTTTATGGAGCAACTGGCCTGTAGTGATATATTAACAGAATTTAAATAGAACTTGCACAGAACGTGAGTTAATTTGAATTAACTTCAAATATTTGATGAAACCGTCAATTTTTTTAAACAACCCGTCCTTAGTGTGTAAGAAAGATGGGCAGCATTATATGTTTAAGAACAAAAACAAAACAATCAGCGCATTTAAAAAAAATATATTATGGCTTTTCACCCCAAAGGAGTGTTCTGGCCAGTGTCAAGTGAATGCTTTTATGAGTGTAATTATGTGAGTGTAATTTTTGGTTAATATTAACTAATTTAGTTTTAATAACAAGAACCTATCTACATTATATGATAATACTATACAAATAATAATAATAATAATACACAAAATTATTACAGTAAGAGATGATTTTAATTAAACATAACAAGGAAATTAAAAGATATGCTGACACAATTTATTATGCGTAAAAAATAAAATAAATAAATAAATACATGAAAGTTTCAGTTAAGTTTCATGATGAAAGTTAACTTACAGTTACAAATTGATGCTGTTAATATTCAGGAAATTAGCCAAGACTTTATACACGCGTTTGTCCACAGAAGATAACAGGCATGCAATGTTGTAGGGAGGCAATATGCCCGAACTGATTAGGTGAGGGATGAAATTTTTGTTTGAATTATTTATAGGGCAACTGAAAAAATGTGATTGAGATCCTCTTCACCAAGACGACATTCACACATCGCAGAATTCTTAACATGAATTTTTGTCAGGTGAACATTGTGGCAGCAATGACCTATCCGCATGCGGCAAATGGATGATGTCGAGAATTTGTTAAAAGAAAGTCTGGAAACCACGGTTTTGAAGGAATCGTTGGCTGAATTGTGAAAAAGCTATATCCTTTTGATTGACTAGATTCTTCCCAATGATTCTGTCACGTGGAAATCATGTTTTCCTTCAATTTTATGAAAATGTCATCGGTGTTTAAAAAGTTATGTAAAATATCCCCCGAAATAATGGCATCTTTCGCCAATGAATCGGCCTTTTCATTTCCAGGGATACCGCAGTGACTAGGTATCCAAGCCAAGACGATTTCTTTGCCAGAGTCGGTTAATTTATGAATTAAAGTGCGGATTCCAACACAGAAATCGTCTTCTGGGTAATGGAAGGGGGAAGAGTTTAATTTTTGAAGTGCACTCAGGGAATCGGAGAGAATTAAGTAATTAATTAATTAGTTTCCAATGTATTTGAGGGATTCAAAAATTGCTATACATTCAGCAGTGAAAACGGAAGCCTCTTTTGGAAGTTTAATTTTTCTATCGACTTGATCTGATGGGCAATGGAATGCTGCTCCCACATGCTTTGATAAGGGAGACTTGAACTAACTTAACTTTAACTTTAATGGAACTTAGGGAGGTCTTAAACGATCTCACAGACTCATCCGCTGGTGTAGATGGAATTCCTTATAGCTGTATTAAGAACTGCGACGTTACCAAACTATTTTCTTTCAATTATAAATCTGATCTTTGACTACGGCAAAATTCCATCATCCTGGAAAACTGAAATCAGCGCATTGACATTTGACGTTTTTGAATTTTTGGAATTCACTCATTATTCGATATTATAGTCATTACAATATTGCTGCAGCTCTTTCAAAATATGAGAATTTGTTCCATACAAAATGTATTAAGAAAAGAATTTTCTTCATAATTTTTTTTCGTAAAATTTTCCGATGTTTTAAAGGCTATTTATTCTGCTTTTCGGGCGGAGCAAATCCAACAAATCAAAGATCAAAAAAATTGGTCCAGTCGTTCTTGAGTTATAAACGGTGTAATAACCCGACTTTGTTTTATGTATTAAGATATAACAAAATAACTAATTAACCCTGCAGTGGTCGTGCGGACTAAATATGTAATCCATTCATGCAAAATTAAAAACTCCTTAATAACGGGTGACGTCAAGCATTCGATCTTCCGTGTACTTTAAGTTGGATAACTAACAAACACGCTCATTGTAGGGTGAAGAACCGAGTGCGCGTGCCTTTATCAAAAGACCCCCTCAAACTCCACGGTCTACACATAATCCGTCCTCCGTGCGAAAAACTACTTAAGTCAGTGGTTCTTAACCTTTTTGGCTGGCGACCCAAAGTACGAATATATTTGAAGTACGCCACCCTAATCTATTTATTTTTATTTTATTTTCCAGTGACAGGTACTAAGATGATATATTATGTAATTTTACATACAACAAACTCGCTAGCAAACTGACCGAGACGAGACGAGACCGACCGACCGGCGGGCGCGGCGGGCGGCGGTGACCGAGCCGAGCCGAGCGGGTGGCGATGACGCGCACTCGCCGCTTTGCGCCCCGAGCCTTTCCGCCCATTAAAACAGAACTAACATGTCGCGATTGTGAACGGACAATAGATGGCAGTAGCACAGCCTTTAGTCCCTGTTCTGTGAGTAGTAATAATTGACTATACTAGTTTAGTGACATCGATCGAGCTATCAATACGCGATTTCCGCGACCCAACCATATACCTATCGCGAACCGAGGTTAAGAATCGCTGACTTAGGTAATGTTGACGTACCATTGTTCTTTCTGTTAGCGGTTTTTCACTTTGATTTTAAATGAAATGACTTTACTGATTAAAAATCGTTTTTGAATGTCTAAACATTTATTTATTTTTATTTATTTCGAGAATTTAGTTTTTACATTACAAATGATTACATATGCAATTTTATACAATAATTCATATTTTATTCTACTACTCCATAAGTTGAGCTCTAGGAGCTCGTGTTTATGGGAGAAGTATTTACATGCAAAAAAATTATAATAATGTTCTGATGAAATATATAAACAATGATCAGAGGACTTGATGATATAAATACAAACTACATAGGTTCATAATTTAGAAAAAAAAATAGTTATAGAATGACAATAACAATATATAGTATTCCTTTAAATATTAAATATTTCAGTTTAAATAAGGGTAAATTACATTCTTCTTCTTCTTCTTGTGCCCTGTCCGTTCAACGGACGTTGGCTATCATGTTGGCTATGCGGACTTTGTTTACTGCAGCCCGGAACAGCTCCACGTTAGACTGGCCATACCACGGTCTCAGGTTTTTCAACCATGAGGTTCTCCTTCTTCCAGGGCCCCGTCTTCCGGCAATCTTTTCCTGTATTATGAGATGCAAGATCTTATACTTCTCTGGATGTCTCATCACATGTCCAAGATATTGAAGTTTTCGGATTTTTATAGTTTTAATTACTTCCTTCTCTTTATTCATCCGAACCATAACATCTTCGTTTGTAACCCTGTCCATCCAGCTTATTTTAAGTATTCTTCTGTAGATCCACATCTCGAATGCCTCAAGTCACCTAATAAGTTCTTCAGTAAGTGTCCATGTTTCCATTCCGTAAAATAATATCGAAAACACGTAGCATCTGACCATTCGCATTCGTAATCCAAGGTTGAGATCATGACTGCAGAACATTTTTTTCATGCGGATAAAGGTTGCACGAGCTTGCTCAATGCGGCATTTGATTTCAACTGAAGGTTCCCATCTATCATTTACATTGCAGCCCAAGTATACGATACTCTGTACCTTCTCTAGTTTGGTTCCAGCAATATAAAGATTTTCATCCAATGCGTTATTTTTGCTTATGAGCATGTATTTTGTCTTATTTATATTCAGTTCCAGCCCAAAATTCTCACAAGTCTTCACTACTTGATTCAGCAAAAGTTGTAAATCCTCAATGTTACTTCATAGAAGTACTGTATCATCTGCATAACGCAGGTTGTTCAGAATCTTCCCATTTATAACAAGTCCTTGAGTAGCCTCTTGCAGAGCTTCATTGAATATTTCTTCTGAATATAAGTTGAAGAGCATAGGTGAAAGAATACAACCCTGTCGCACGCCTCTCTTTATTTCTACTTCGTCTGTTAGACATTGCTCTACTCTTACTGCTCCTTTCTGGTTCCAATAAAGATTACCAATTATCCTTATATCTTTATCGTCTATCCCGGAGGTTTTCAGAATTTTAATCATTTTGTCATGTCTAACTCTATCAAATGCTTTAAAAAAATCAATGAAGCATGCATGTACATTAGTATTCACATCTCTACATCTTTGGATTAGTACTTGAATACTAAATAACGCTTCCCGAGTACCCAACCCATTTCGAAAGCCAAATTGTGTGACACCTATCTTTTCTTCCACTTTGCTATATACGCGTCCATGTATAATTCGCAAAAATATCTTTAATAAGTGGCTCATTAACCCGTCTGCTTGTTTAGGAGTAAACACATCCCAATACACGTAATTGCGTTATACTTTAATAAGACCAAAAACGTACCGAGCGACCTTACATTTTAAAAGCTATATATCTCTCTTCCTCTCATGCAAACTTATGTATTATTCTTTTAATCAGAAAGGGAACGATATACTGCATCTTATTGTCTTTGAAATATGAAAGGTATCTTGCATAGATATTTTACAAACTCAATCCAAAGTGACGGTATCAGAATTTACGCGCGAAACTGAGGCTTCCGGATTGTGAGGCGCGAATATATTGAACCAAGCAGACGGGTTAAACTAATTGTGCGGTGGTCACTACATTTTCTTGCTTTTGCTTTCTTAGGGAGAGTAACAAAAGTGGATCGAAGCCAATCTAGTGGAATAATTCCTGTATAATATATTGAGTTAAAGAGACTCGTCAATACTAGGATCCCTTTATTTCCTATAAGTTTAAGGATTTCAGCCTGTATTCCATCTGGGCCCGCTGCTTTCCCAGTTTTAGAGAGACGAATTGCGTGTTCTACCTCATTTGTTGTGATTGGTGGGCCTGTTGTTATATTTCCCATATCATATTCTGCGCTTCTATTATCATTGAAGAGTTCTGAGATGTAGTCTTTCCATCTTTTTAGTTTTTCGTTAATATCGTAATATATAATAAATTACATTAAGGGTACAATATATCATTATCCAATTTCAGGGACTTAATTTGCTTTTAGAATTGTTCATATTTCAATGATTCTGTTATACTCATTTTGTTTTTGGACAATAATATATTGTACCATCTTACACTAAATACAAATAGTGTTGTTGAGCCGTGGTCGTTCTAAGCATGGGGATGACTATTAAGCCATTAGTTTTGAATCTATTGCTTATGCTATCTGAGGGGCGAATTTTTTGAATAAAATATTCTTTATAAATTTGATATAGGGCGTTTCTCTTATATAATTCTGTGAAAGATGGTACATTAAATTCCCGAAATATCTCTATAGTAGGGAAGTCGTATGGTTTCCTAAGGATGGTTTTTATAGTTATTCCTTGAATTATAATTATGGGCTGTAAGGAAGCCTTAAAGGCCCCTCCCCACCCAATAATGCCGTACTTTAATAAGGACTGAATTAATACATAATAGACAATTTTGATAGTTTTCTTATTTAAAATATTTCGTAGATATGTTATAGAAAACAAAAAAATAAAATACTTAAAAAAATTAAATATTTGTTTTAGAATCATAATGATAACCATCTCAAACTCGACAAGCATCACAAAAATTTCGTGTAGCAAGATGAAATCGCTCTTCGTAATTTGGCTTTCACCCACTATGTTGGTTTGGATTCAACCGATTCGGTCATATATTTAACTCTATCATTTTTCTTCGACCAAGAACTACCAACTGCTATCTTTATGTGTGATTGCAATTAAGTTTCGGTAGTATTGTCTTCATTAATAAAATATTTCAATTTAAGTTTTTATTCAGTTAAAAATAAAAAATTAATATACATCCTAGACTTGCAGAAAAGTCAATAGATGTCGCATATTAAATAAAAAATGGATAATTTATCCAAGACACTATCTACATAGATAGCATTTAGTTCCGGTCGAGTCATGCAATTATACATAAAGAGAGCAGTCTATAAAAATATGTCTTTAAACGTATCAAACATACTTTGTGGCATCATTATAATATAATGAAAATCCATTCACTTTGTCCACTATATAATTATCAATGTCAACATGTTTCAATAACAACGTTATCTTCATTAGGACGAGATGTTAATTTAAAATAAATAAATGAAAAACACGCATAGACAAATTAGAACAAATTATAACATAGACATAAAATAAAAAAGTAGAGGTGATCATTTGCTTTTTTTAAGCAAAGACATGTTATAATTTGTCTATACTTGTTTTTCATTTATTTTTTAAAATTAACATCTCGTCCCGATGAAGATAACGTTGTTGTTGAAACATGTTGACATTGATAATTATAATATAGTGGTTTAAACAAAGTAATTTGATTTTCATTATAATAAAAATGTACGTTAATTATTATTCCTATCATAAGAATGTGTGTCTTGCATAGCAATAACAAGGATGACTCTTTCAGCTCTTTTGCAACAACCTACTGAAATAATCAACGTACAATAACGGCGGGCCGCCAGCGCCATTTAGGCATTGAGAAAAAATTGCTCAAAAAACCGTTGTTTGTACTTAGCGCAATGAATCTGCAAATTCAGTTATTAATTAGAGTCAAATGCATCAGAAAAATTTCGTACAAATTAAATTAATACGTTTTCATGTTTTTAGGCACATAACTTTGTTATGGTCTTAGGGAACGTACCAATACTACGTGACCCGTATAGGGTGGGGAGGGTCGTCAAAATACCATACTTGGTCACAATGAGCGGCGCGGGGCTTTGGTTTTTAGTCACCGAGAGGGGAGGGGGGTTAAAAATTGCAAAAAGTGGGTCACATAGTATGAGTACGTTCCCTTATTTGGTGTCAGTGCAAAAAATGGGTTGCTAAAGCTGATTCTCATATAACACATAAATCTCCAGTGATTGTGGGGAATTCTTTTTAGAGCCTGCCAACGCTTCGCGTGCTAAATATTTTAAAAAGTGGCAGAAGGGGCAAAGGATAAGTAAAGAAAAGCTCGCCTACCTTTGTCAGATCACAGACGTGAATTTGACTTTACCAAAGCGCACACCTATACAGTATGCTGTTTATTTTTGGAGTATGGAAGTAGAGCAAAAGAGAAAAGAAATGAGTGAAAATCCTTTTGCCGTCGACCATAAAGGATGGAAATATATCAAAACACAGGTAAAAGGGGTTTAACTTTTCGCATTGATAATGTGGCCTCCTTTCTACCACCCCCAAAGGTAGGGGTGCGTATTCAGAATATTCAGCGACGTAAGAACCAAATAACTTCCCTCCGGGCAAGCATTTTATATTTTTTATTCTTACCGTGATATTGAAGATTTGTGCCATTTACTAAAAAAAACTTGTCGCAGAGAAATTTGATTAATAGGTATTTTAACAAACTGTTGCTGTTACTGTCGCCCTTTCTCCCCTGAATACTGAGTGAAGGGGACACCTGCACATCAGATAATACCTAAAAAATCATCCACACCGAGGTTCTGTATTTCCCATTTTTGTCCTCAAAAACTCCAAAACCGGACCGATATTGAGGATTTTTGTATTTTATTTACAAACGATCTTAGATACCATCCAACATATAATGGAAATAACCAGTGTTGTCTAAGTATTGATTAATGATTTTATTTATATTAATAGTCGTGAAAACCTCAGTTCTCGTCATTAATCGTGGAATAAATTGTGAAGATGGGAAAGTAAATGATGGGAAATCTAAAATTTTATCTGTTCTATTTAGTGTCCAGAAAATGAAGATAGAAGAAACAATAAAATAAGAAAAATTGCATTTGAGCTGAGGCGCTGCCGGGATGTGCTTGTACAATATTTTGTCGGAACATTCACAATTTCTGGACCTCTTTAAGTATTATAACTGTTTTGTTTCGTTGGTAAGAATCATATTTATCACATAGCAATCAATTAGTTATTGTTGACGGTTTTAACTGTTCCCCAATTTTAGTCACGTCGCGTCGGGCGTACCACAAGGATCGCACCTTGAACCCTCATGTTCATCAATCAATTCTTCAATCAACACATCAAATACATTCTAAGAAAATTCAATAAATTACTGGTTTCATTGTAAGATCAACTAAATTGTTTTGGAACTCTAACTGCCTAATCATTCTTTTCAATTTCTCAATCCACAGTATTCTTGAGTACGGGTCAACAGTATGGATTTCACACACTGTGATATTATCTTACACTCGTTTCTACACTTGAATCTGTTTAAAGAAAATTTATGCGGATTTTATCTTAGCGCAATGATCAGGTGTCTACCATTTACTACGACAGGTATGAACAAAGACTTACCTATTTCATAGAAACATAAAAGACCTGCTAATGTTTTATATGTTAAACCTGAAACCTTATAATATGTTGACCTGTTATGAATATAATCAAGTAAGCATTAATATCAAGGTATTTGCTAGGTCCATATTCACAAGAAACCCTAACTTATTTTGAACCGAAATTTTTGCTAATAATATTGGATATTTTAATTCGTTTATTAACACTAGAGTACACGCGTGGGCTACATATGTAGCCCAGGGTATTAGTTTTGTTCATAATTTCGTGAAATCACGTGATTTAACTTCGAGTCTCTAGCTAAGCTCCGATTGGTTGTTGCTCGACGCATTCAGTGTGGCGTGAGCGATATACGCCTTCGCACGTGCGAAAAATAACGATTTAAAGTTGTTGGGCTACGTACGTAGCCCATGCGTGTACTGGCGGAACACAAAGAAAGCTTGCTCGAAATGCTACAGGCATATATGTAATGATAACCAAATTTTAATTTGACCTTATGTGATGATCATCAAATTTAAATTTGTCCTTCGTGTATTAACCAAAAGTTGATTGATATCAAATAAGTAAAAATTATGTGATTTTTTGAGAAGTCTGAAGTTTTGTTAATATTTTAATTTTAAGAAAGAAATGATTTTTTTTTTAATTTCGGTTTACTTAATAAATGTCATTTATAATAATAAATTTGTATTATTTAAAAATTAAACGATTATCTTTCAGCATATTTCAATTTAAAATGGGCTACAAGTGAAGCCCACGCGAGCACTCATGAACGTTTTAGAGGTGCGTGTACCGTAGTGTTAAGACATACACAGTACATTATGAAACAAGTTACAGGTATATTAAATTAAATTATTACATGGTTATACGTAGTACCTACCTACTACGTACGTCCACAGAATATCATTAGGTAATTTCGCCAGAGATGAGGACAGTTTCGGAAAATTAATTAATGAATGTATGAGTAATAATAATAAAAAGGAAAACATTTTGTGAAGAAACAAGAGAAATTTTAATATCAAGAATTATATGCTCACGAGTATTGACTGTTAATAAAAATGAGTTGTTTTAAAATAGTTTATATCACCCTAAGAAATTTGATTATTTTAATATTAATGTAGAATGTTTCGGTGATACAACGATCTTGATAATATTTTTTTCAAAAGAAGCAAACACATTGTGACTTGACATTTTAAATAAATAACTTCCACAACTGACGCACTGTCCAACTCTAATTTATTGTCTCTTTCTTGCATAAATATTTCCGCACTGTCCCACTCTAATTTACTGTCTCTTTCTTTCACAATTTGTTTAAATATATGTGTATTTTCCTGTATTTGTTAGTATTTTTATATTCAGTCCTGATGAAGGTACGGAAGTATCTAAACCGGTAGACGGAAAAAAATAACATTAAAGTGGCTTAAAACAGATCTTGATAATACGCACACCACCATTAATATTTTTAAAAATAATATAGTTTGTTTCAAGAGATTTATATTGTTTTCGTTTTCATATATTTCCAACGTATCAACGTACAGGGGGTTTATGCGTGTAGGAAATAATATTATTATAAACGATTCATGTATGTATGTATTAGCCCGGCCGCGCCGTTACATAACTAACAAATTATGTTTATTTTAGTTTTATTTCATTTTATTCATTAGCATTATAAACAGTCTTTATAAATTCATATATATAATAGTGTTACGAATATCTATGTCATTGACCAATACAGTAACGACGTTCAAATTTAAGGCACAATAATTTAAATAAATAAATTTAAAATTCTAACTGCTGAAAGCAAAAACGGAAATGTGGGGAGCAAAAGAAAAAAAGAAAAGTCAAAGAAATATTCATTTTTCTTGTTAAGACTCTGCAACCGGGCCTGAAAAGAAGATGGAGAGATACGAAATTAGGAATGTTAGAGGAGAGCGCTAACATTTACAGCGACAATATCAATGCGAAAATGTTTAATAAAACACGACTCGTTTAAAATAGAACAAAAATCTCGCGAGCATTATCTTAAACAGCATTTAAAGAAACACTGTGAATTTTTTCATACATATAACTTGTAAAATAACTGAAACAAACGTGTTAATAATAATTTTTGGAGCATACTTTGCGATTTTTTTCTGTCGAGGGAATTTTATATAATTTGCGTTTCGGCGCGGGCAAAGTCTAGATATTATCTTCAAGAATAACATATATTTTTTTAAGAGCTTTTAAACTTCAGCCTTACTAAAAAACCCAGTGAAAATTTTATTCAATTGACAAACGGCTGCGGATGTGAAAACATTACTAATTAAAAATTTGTTCTTTGAAAGAAATACACATGGTTTCCACGGCCTGAGAAGGTAGTTTATCTCTGTTTTAACCATTGATGTCCGAACGATATTTGTAATTTTTCCATAGTATTTTGAATGTTCTATATATTTCTTATTTTTGAAGGTGTCGTAAAAACAAATACCATTTATGAAAACTAGATAAAATTACCTTTTAGATTTGAGTATTTGAAATACACTTTAGCTTTCAAAAACTGCCATATTTTATGATTCAAACTCGGAAAAACATGGAAAAAATTTTCCTCCCACAACATTTTTGACCAAAATGTAGAGAAATTTAAATAAAATCAAAATTTAAAAAACACAGTCCTTTTATGTAATAAATTTGGAAGGAAACTATCACCTCACTTTTTTATCGTGTATACAATAAAAAAATAATAAAAAATTTCAAAGTTTTTTTTATTGCCAAAAAAATAACTTAGAAATAATACCGAAATTTAAAACAGATTTCTTGCATCTCTAAAGACGTTAATTTTTTTGATACGTTTACGAACACATGTATTAGATTTTAATATTATAAAAAATTATCACTTTTAACAAATTCTCTTAAAATAAAGATCTTAATGAAAATTTTATCTTAAGTAACCTATAAAAAACAATATTCTGACAGTTCAACTTTGAAAGTACGGCGTTTGTACAATAACTTGATTAAACTGATGTAAACTACACAAATAATATGGTAAATATATCAATTATGTGAACAGAAGAGTAAATCCGTCACTACAATAGAAATTATTTAGTAAAATCACAACATTTAGGCACTAACAAAATTTTCCATATCCCGCCATAAACACACCGAACTGTTTTGTCATCGCGGGCCGATATGCACAGGTGCAACAATAATGCCCCTAGCGGAGAAGAATTAAAACAACATTGTTTCCTAGTAAATTAAAACCATATACAACGTTGTCACATCTTCAATGCGTTTTAACAGCGTGACCACGAAAGAAACGTTATTGGTAATAAAACGTCTTTTAGTGTATACGAGCTCTATTTATGTTATTGCAATAACACAGTTAATCGGTCGCGCTGTGGTTTTTTTTTAGTAAGGCTGACCGTGTTTAAGGGAAATATGTAATAAATCGGTACAAATCCGGGTTGCGGGGCCTTTATCATATTCAAACGAGTATTGTGAACTTACTGTAGAGAGTCGTGTTAAACCCAATGTCTGTGCATAATATATTAAAGGTGAAACAGCTTCTTCTTTTAAATACATTTTCAAGATAATTAGTTTTGTTCTTAGGAATATAAAATATGTTCAGAGAAATAATTTACTCTTAATGGACATCTGAAATAAATATAGTAGGAATGGACTATGAGCTAAAATTGAAAATTATATTGTAGAGGTAGAGCATTACTAGGTCTATTAAATATTTTTGTGAATGCTGCAGACGAATTAGTCTAAGGACATAATTACATCTGTGTACAAATATTTTCTGTATGAAATACAAGCGTGTTCTTTACGTCTCAAATAAATAAATAATGTAACTTTTAGAGCATTTTGCAAACGAGTAAACGATTCAGGTAGAGAGCTACTGTAGGAAGGCTCTGAAAACATTTATTACAGCCGCAACTCTTGCAACTCTTTTGTTAACTGTCGTAAACCTCGTGAACCGTCCCTGAAAAGTTAGCGAGCTTCATCCTCACCGGAAAAGGGCGGTATTTTTCATATTTGATTACGTTAGTTTACCGCTAGGGGGAAGTGGTGTAGTTTGGTTAAATCGGAGAGGAGAGGGTTGAATGATGTACCCAGAACTTCTAACATTATAATTTGTATTTGATATACCTACTTACACTTGTTTTCAAAAAATCCGATTCAATCGATTTTGCTCACTGTTGAGAAATTAGACTCTTAGAGGTTAACAATTAAGGGTCGACCGAGATCTCGGTCTCGGTCTCGGTCTCGGTCTTGGCATTCTCGGCAACAAATTCTACCGAGAACTCTGTCTCGGTTCTTGGCAAAAAATCGCCGAGATTCTGGGCTACAACCGAGACTGTTGTAAGTAGGTACGGTATAGGATAATGGGATTCAAATCTATCGCGCAAGTCCACATTCGTCACTTGGTGTCAGTGTGTGAGAGAGCTATCGTTTGTGATTGACAAGTTTCGATAGCAGTTCAAGTGCTGTGATAGAAATAGCGCTAGATAGCTTTCTTAGAGAGAAAGACAAGATTGCAAAGAAATGCAAATATTTTTGAGTATTGGTATTCGTCACCATATCAAGTACTTAGGCCTGCAGCAAAAAAAAATTACCACCACCGCTTACTAGTGTATCAAATGAACAGCACTTTAGCAGAACTGGTCAATTATACGACATGAGGCGACACTCTTTGAAGGGTGAAAACGCAGAAAAATTGCTTTTTATGTGTTAGAACATCATGTTGTTCAATTTTGATTATTAAAACTATTTAAAACTATTTTTTATTACATTCTTAAATATACTATATTATGCAAAACTAGCGCATTTTCTTTTTTTTCAACTTCAACTTATCTATTCTCGGTTTCGGCCAAGATTTTAATTTATTCTCGGTCTCGGTCTCGGTCTCGGCCGAGAACGAAAACGTGTCTCGGTCGACCCTTATTAAAAATAGACGTCTTTATAACTAATGAGCTTGGAAGATTAAAAAAAATAAGGGAGGCATATTGAAATTATTTTGTTAGATTTTATTACCGCACAATTGCTCTAATTTATTGAGATCCTCATTATATATGGATTATTGGATAGAGGAAAATTGGAAAATGACTTTTATCCAGGTCTTGTCACTTAATTTCTGTTCTTATAGGTGACATTTTATTACGACGGTATCTACAACTCTGGAGCGTGGTGGACTTACGAGTATAAGTAAATTTTATTTTTAACCATAAAATAGAAAAACTTGATGATAGTATCCATTAAAAAAAACGGTAATTTCTGGGCTCCTAAATAATATTTATGGTTATTCCCGAATTCCTACAAGTTGCACAGTTCTCTATCTTGAATTTTTAGGTCAATGTAATTTTCTGCTAGCGGAAGTAAGTGGGAATCCAACGCAATTGACATCTCGGCTACTCACTAATCACTATTTTATTATATTGTGTAGGTACTAGCTGGTTCCCGGCATGCGTTGCAATGCCACATTCAAAGAAATAAATTGTTTCTCCATGTATGTCCTTTCCCGTGCGTCCCCGTTCCCCTCCCGCGCCCCCTTCTTTTCCCGCGTTCTCCTTCCACCTATCGCGCCTTCCCTCTCCCCTCTCCCTCTCCCCCGTCCCGCCAACCCCTCTCCCGCTTTCCATATATTCAGTCCCAGTACATTCCGTTTTCAAACAGCTCGCGTGCCACCTATCATAATTTTTTTTATTCAAATTTTCATTTTTCATATATAAAAAATATTCATTTTTGTATAATATAAGAACAATCAATCAAATTTCCTATCTAACATTGTAGGTATCTCTTTAAAATATCTGTAATTCTTGATTGAGGCGAGTACTTACATTAAATAAATTCATTAATTTAAAGAGTTTCGAAAATGGATTTTTTTTTATTGAATATCATTGTTTTGAAGAAGGTCATTCTCTATTTGTGCATTTTTTGACAGTTTTGCAAGAGTTTTTGTAATTATTAAAAAAATTTTTAGATGTATTGTCATGTGGTTTGCAATAATTCAGAAACACGAACACGTTTAAAGAAGGTATTTTGAAAGTTTCAAACATGTCCTATGCTTATTATAGCCATGCTTAGACATCTCATGCGCTCATATAGGTACTTATTTATATGTATTTCAATCAGGCCGATCATGATGCGCCTGAGGCACTTAACGATCTGCCACCAGGCATTTCACGAAGTACTCGTAGCTAGGCGCATCATGTCATGATCTGCTGATTTTACGATCGGCAGCCGACATATATACTACACCGAAGCAAGCATATTTAGTTTGTTATATATATAGATATAGTAAAATAGTGGGTTGCCAGTACAAAGTGAATTATTGAAATTACCTATCTACATTCTACATATTGAAAATGCTTCAAATTCTTTTTATCCTTTATATTCTCTTAATGGTCGAGGGAGCCGAAGGTTTCGTAATCACCGTAAGTACCCTTGGTTCTGTGTCCTCCAGTCTTCTGAGCCCCTTCACGTTCCCTGCCATACTTTAATTGAATTAACGGACCTCAAACAAAGTCACAAGGGATGGCCCTAAAAGCCGCCTCGATCCTGAATAATTATAACCAACTAAATAATAATAATAGTTCGTTTGTTAAAGTCCTGGCTACTTTGGACGAGACACAAACTTGGGTATTTGATAATGCATAACTTCTCACGTTTTCGTGTGAAAAAAACATTGAAGGCCTTTGACCGAAGAATTTTATTTTACTAATCGCTCACTTTGAACTTTGTGAACACGTGATCTAATTTATTTAATCTACTGGAATTAGTCATTCTGAAACGAGTGAATAACCCATTCAAACTATAAAACAAAGAATATTGTATTTTGCAAATGTATCTGAAAACCGTTTCATCTTATTGAGCTGGATATCCGTATTATGTAAAAAAATAATACAATACGTGTTTGTAGCATGTAAAATGCATGAATAGAATGTAAAACCGAGGTATGGTATGAGGAAAAAGTTAAATTAGAATAATAAATAAAAAAGTATCTACATTTTTTTTATTTTACGTGAATTCCGCACAAGAGTCCCCAACTGCTCCCTTCTGGAGCCAGTGAGACTATGGCATCCCCAATTGCGGTATGTTGTGAGGTTGAATTCAGATCTGGTCACCAAACACGGCTAAGGCCATTTAAGCAACGTTTTAATTCTGGATGGTGGTCACCAGGGTGATGCTGAGAGTATCTTCCACTCTAGGACGTGCCGCAGATATACTAGGTATATATTATTTTGAATAATTTCATTGTTAAATATAACAAATTTATCAAATAAAATTTATTTGGGCACGCAGGGTTCAAACCCGCGACCTTCGGATTGTGAGTCGAGAGTCTTACCTCGGGACCATGGAGGCCTTCAATCTACTATCAACTTACCGTCTTCTTATGTTATGTACTATCATGATTTATTTTTGGGGTGTTATGCCGTGTTACGCTACCCCCTTCTTTATTCAACGTTTTGGGCAACCTTACAGTATCCACCATCAGGACAAATGTATTTTATTTATTTTAGAGAAAGTTGACAGCAAATCAGGGATTACATAATAATGCAATAATAAGATGTTAATTTTGCCAATTAAGAACTTTCCACTGATGATAGTTAATGATAAAGTGTGACATTGTAAGGGTGTTTTCTTATTTAGTTTATTTTTTAGTTACAATATATGAAAAAGGGGCGGGGGGAAATAGGAATAGGATTAAGATGCAAGGGACGGGAATATCTAGGGATTGGGCTTTCTAGTTTCAGTCATGTTGCTTGGTGAGTTTTCGTTTTATGTCACGTAAAGTCGAGTTAAAAAATGTCAATGTGGTAATAATTTAAGTTAAATGAGTGTGTGGATCTGTAGATAAATGAGTTCTGTTTGGAGTTGGTCTTGCAAAGAGGGAGATTAAAGGTAAGCGACTGCCTGCTGTTGCGATTTGGAACATGGAATGATTGGCGTTGAAGAAGATCAGGACAATCGATTAAGTTATGTGTAATTTTTAATAACATCACCGGAGCCGCTATAATTTTTTTTAATTTTTATTTATTTATTTAACGCCCAATGGGCTTTTACATTTTGGTAGTACAAATAATTCGGGACAGATTATTTAACATATACAGAAATAATAAAAATAAAATTTGATAAAAAAGCACACAAGTCATAAAAATACAAAAATGCAATAGGTATATTAATAGTTGATAATACTTTTGACCGCGAGAATCTCAAATCATATCTACGAGTTTGTAATGTATGTTACTGGACAAAGCAGATTAGAATATAAATATCCGTTATGTTTTGAAATATCTTTTAGTGTTTCCATAATAAAGTGCATATTTGTTATTACTTTGTTCGATCTCCATAAATAACTGCGAACGGAAAGGTTTATAAGTATTTTTAACTAATATTTCAAAAGAAACGATGAGAGAATGAGGAACAATAAAGACCACAACTTTTCGCAAAATACAATATATATTTTTATTGCAACGCTGAGATCAAAAGCCATTCGATTTATACGATCGTGCAAATGGAACAATCGGAGATAAAATTGATACACTTATCTGTGATCATCATCAATCTTTGGTCCATTTGGCTCAATTAATGCTGTTCTATTTCTGACTACCACTGAATTAACTGCTTTGAAATCAAGACTTTTGGTTCAGATTACATCTTCCACAAATATTCAGAATACTTTCGTAATTTCCGAAATACATAGTCTCCAATATTAACGCTTCTGGTTCAATATATTCTTGGAAGGTCGTGAGAAAATTTTGAATTGTAACGATTAACTCGCTGTAATAGAGAACTCCAGTCCAATTTTTTTAAATTTTTTTATGAATAAAATAACCTTCTTACTTAAAAAACTATATTTTTATTTTTATTTTTAGAGTTAGTTTTATAGTTAAAATAATTATCAAAGTGAAACAATATAACTTTGTATAAACCACTTATATAATTTGCAAATCCGACCGGTTTCGGAACAAACGTTCCTTCGTCAGGGAAAGCTTATAAAAAAGAAGAACTGACCTGACGAAGGAACGTTTGTTCCGAAACCGGTCGGATTTGCAAATTATATAAGTGGTTTATACAAAGTTATATTGTTTCATTTTTCTATAATGGATAACCACAAAGTAATAGCTACATTCAAAAATATAATTATCAAAGTTTTAATTTTTCAAGACACCCCGAAAACCACCGTATGTATGGAGAATCGTGTGACGTCATCACTCCTGAAAAATTAGTATAGGATCGGGCAATCAGCTGATCTACTGCCGCCATTTTGAATTCCGTTGTTCAAAGTATTCTCCCTAAAAATAGCATTACTATTTTTTTTTGCAGTAGTTTTTGAATATTTTCAATAATAGAGATAAACTAATAAGGGATACCTTTATTTTTTAAACATTATTTAGGCAAAAATAATGTTTCAATAAACACAACAACTAAATCTCTATAAACAGTATGTAAATAAACGAATAAATTAATACGATGGCTTGCGTCATCATACATTCCCATACAATGATTTTACGGTGACGTCACGACACGTCGAACAGTGAAGTCAGTGACCTTGACGGCGTGTTTTTACGACCCGATTAAAAATGGACTTTTTAATATTTTTTTAAAAACTCTGCGTTTAATATTATTAAGTAAAACTTATATATTCAGAATCAACGTTTGTTGGTCTATATGAACATATTTTTTTAAAGCCATAATATTTTTCACTGGAGTTCCTTATTGTATGTACATACCTAGAACTAGAGTATTAACTTACGAGTATATTCACTTGCGATATGATTTATGGTTATTTGATGGGCATTGATATTAAGTCTAAGAACCTGTTACTTTGCCGGATACAGTAAATATTAATAAAAATACTTGTTACTAATATTAAAACTTTTCCGTTTGTTTTCTGATTATTGCTTTATTAGTTTTTTTGAGCGATCTGCACTAAAATAAATTCAAAATATCGGTGGCCATCTTGAATTTCTTAAGTTGTCAACCGATTGGATTCAAAATCGGTACAGGGATTGTAGGGAAGAGTTAGTTGAACTAGAATCTAAAGAAAAATTAAAAAAATGGTGGCCATCTTGAAATTCGAGAGTCCTTTACCGATTTGTTTCAAAACTGCTGTAAGGATGGATAGAGGAAAAAGGTCTCAGTGAGAAAGAGTAAAAATTTCGGTGGCAATCTTGAAATTAGTTCCCACCGATTTGGAAGTGTAGTTTAGTCGCAGATCAGGGGACAGACTGTACGCTTACATGTCATATCTCCCCTTGTTTCTATTATTTATGGTATGACATAATTCCATCATCTTGTCAAAGTAGCATATTTCACAACATCATTACTAATACCAATGGTATCAGATGACTTACAAGTCATTTTCCACTGTAAAATGCTTAATGATACTGGTATATTTAAAATTACTAAATAATAATAATAACGTAGTATTTATATAGCGCAGTTTTGTGATATTTCACTTCAAGTGCGCTTAATTATAATAAACTTAAAATTAATCCTTTAGTGTTCCTTACGAGTCCTTACAAAATACAAAATTGATTTAATTATGTGAAACAAAGAATATACAGTATATACAAAGCAATTCCTAAAGAACAATATTAACAAAAAGAATTCATTAAAACTAAATTATAATAAAGAATAACAGGCAGTTTACGTTTAGAAATAATAATACCAGAGTGCACATAAAACTATAGTAAGGAGGTAATCGAAACCAAACAATTACCAGAAACTTGAGGAACATGGCTTATTATAGTAGGCCTATAATATGGAAAAAAATAGTTTAAAAATGCCATATGTCCCCCTGTTTCTATTATTTATGGTATAACATAATTCCATCATCTTGTAAAAGTAGCATATTTCACAACATAATTACTAATACCGATGGTATCAGATGACTTACAAGTCATTTTCCACTGTAAAATGCTTAATGATTCTGGTATATTTAAAATTACTTCATGTAGTTTATACTATTGAATTTTAAAATGTAACTGAAATTCACAGCATGGGAAATCTGGGTGAGAATTTAATTATCTCTATCCATGTGCAGGGTATCAAGGGACATTAAACTAAAAACTTAAAGTACTTGAAACTAAAAACATCCAAAATGTCATTGAAGAACAAAATTTTATTTAATTTTTTTACTCCAAGTAATGTCAGGAATCACTGGCTAAAGTTAGTCAAGTACGTCAATTATAACATCCCTAAAAAAAACATAGTATTTCATTGTCCCTTATTATTTCCTAACAATGAAATTTTGGTGATATCCAAGAACTCAAGTGAGTTCAACTCAACCTTTTTTGTCCAGCGAGAGTACGTATCTACTACAAAGAAAAAAACTTTACTAGATGGGTCTACATAGGTAAATTGACCGAATTGCAATTTTTCGAAATCAATTTTTCAAATTCAATTGTTCGTAATGCAATTTTTCGAAAACATATTTTTCGAACATCAATTGACCGAGTTTTTCGAAATGATATAAGCATGTGTAGGAACTATGAATTTGTGTTTTTAAAACGGTTATCATTTCCTGTACTGACAACTCTGCGCAAAATGAATGCGCAGAGGATCAAAAAAGAACTCAAGTGAGTTCTTGGATTCTGTATATATGTAATGGTGAGCTCTGGCATTATGATTTTTGTATGAAAAAATACAATAGGTTGCGCGTTTGGCACATGTGTGTATTTCAGAGAGCTTAGTGGCAGGTAAGGAAGGAGGGAGGGAGAGGGGTATCTTGGGGGTATCCATTGACGACCTCCGTAGTCCAGTGGGTAAGACTCTTGACTCACAATCCGGAGGTCGCGGGTTCGAACCCGGCATGCGCAAATAAATTTTATTTGATTAATTTGTGTTATTTCACAATTAATTCATTTAAAATAATATATAGTATATTTGCGGCATGTTCCAGAGTGGAAGATACTATCAGTATCGCCCTGGTGTAAGACCACCATTCAGAATTGAAACGTTGCTTGAAAATGGCTTTAGCCGTGTTTGGTGACCAGATCTGAATAGCCAGGTACTTCCAAACCTTCCTCTTCCCCACCTCCTTCCCCTCCCCACTACCTTCAGCCTCACAACATACCCCAATTGGGGATGCCATAGTCTCACTGGCTCCAGACGGGAGCAGTTGAGATTCTTGTGCGGTATTCAGTGTAAAAAAAAAAGGGAAGGGAACGCGGGAGGGGGAATGTGTTCGCGCGACGGGGATACGCAGGAGTGGGGAAAAGAAGGTGGAAGGGAAACGCGTAAGGAGAAGCGGACGCGGGAGGGGGACGTGAGCGGGAACGAGGACGCATGGGAAAGGACACGCACGGAAGAAGTGACGGTGGGTTGGGAAACGACGGAGAAGGGATTGCAGAGGAGACATATTAGCGTTTAGGGATAGCAGGGGGCAAATTTGGAATAATAACAATAAAATTTTATATAAAATATACAAACACCTCACAACAGGTTCTCCTAGTGAGGTGTTCACAAAACATTACAAAATTAACCATTAACATACATACATTTACTGATTAGTACACAATCTACTATCATATTTTTTTATTTGGAACATTTTTTTGTATTACTTGAACCCATCATTTATTTACGTGTAAACTGCATGTATAAGCATAGCAATAAAACAAGGAAATGTATGACTAATGTAACAACACACCTGCATACTTCAATCCTCTTCCAAACTCGTGTTCAATTCTTAACTTCATTACTAATAACTAATAACGTAATAACACATAATATTCTAACACCGATGCAATCAGATTCCTTATCAATACCTACGTCGCGCGTCGTGTCCCATTGTCTAGCGGCAAAGGAATTCTGTGTCTGTTATAATACCTGGCCAAGATCCAAGTCTGTCGTGGACCCGAATCTTGGAAATGAGGAGCTTTCTTGGCCGACATCGCCGCGGTCAGACATTTAATTGTCACAAATAATGTTCGTAGCTCGATGGACGTGATAAACAGTTTAACGTGACAACGGGAAAATACCGCACTATTAAATAATGTATTCGGATTAATCTCCCAGTGTAACTATGGCGTATTAACTAAACGAGAATATGTGTTTTGAGGCCACCCCACAATAGAACTAATATATAGGTAGAAAAAAAAAAGGGTATTTTTAGGCAGAACTTCAGTTTCATCAATGAATAATGAAGATGTTATTATTGAAAAAATATTTTTAAAAAAAAACATCAAAACAAAGCTTTTTCATGGTATCATACGTATTTTTTCAATTTTCGACCTACTTCTGCCATCTCTTGGGCCGGCTAGTAGCCGATTTCAGAGAAATGCGTATGTGTGCGTGTGTATACGTGTGTGTGCATGTGTTTTGTGTCACCAAAAGTTGATAAAAAGCATTGTCACCGACATGAGTCTATATGCCGAGTTTCAGTTCGATTGGATGACGGGAAATGGTTTAATTTCCACTTCCAAGATTTGCATTCATTCATTTAAGAATCGCAATTATAATATTTGGGAGGCGGGAATGGGTACCGCCGCCCCGGGAACCTTTTCTGGATAACCAACACCTATACCATAGGTCCCCCCAAGTGGTTCGCTACGTTTTGTGATTTAGCAGGGGTGCCCGGGTTCATGGGGTGAAATATGTGTAGGTCTTGGAGGCAGATGACCGGGACACACTGAACCCCAGATTCCTGCCCACCCCTTAAACCCTTTTCCTTCCCAGAACTCTCTTCTCCTTCATTTCCTTTAAAAAAACCATCCACAGCATCCCTGAAGGTGACATAGACCCTGAGGGAAATTATTTTTCTCAGGGCCTCCTGTATGGAGCTCATGTAAAAAAATATATATTTATATATGTATTTTAAAAAAGGTAACGGTGGCAAAGGGGAATTGAACTCAGATCTGTCTTATTACCTGGATGAAGGAAGTTTCCAAGACCGCTTACGAAGCGTTCGAGTTCAACAGAGAGCGACGGAGTTTTAATTTCTTTTTTACAATAGGTCCACACTAGAGTTATCAGACTTTAAGGAGAAGAGAATTTTTGAGAATTGGAGGACCCACCACTTACCCGCCCTGGTATAGGTAACAGATGGTTACCCCTTCAAGGCTCTGGCAAGGACTCTAATTTTTTTGGTAAAAACGACTCTATATTTGAAAACGAAACTAAACCTCCAATGTCCCTGCATACGTTGTTAATAAGCAGCATGCAAGTGCTTAGCAGGAAATACAGATACAATATGTGTTAGTATGACAAAATATAGACAAGACAGTGGGACAGGTTGGTGAAAGTCCACGAGGTGGCAAGCGCTGGGTGATTGTATCCAGCGTATCCTACAAGCACCTGTTTGGGAGGAAGACACAGTAGATAAGTAATAAGGGCATGGCAAACGGTTGGGAGTCCTCTCCAATCGATTGGCAGTCCCAGCAAGAATGCGCATGACGTTCGGTCTAGTCGTGAACCACACTATATTTTCCACGCCCCTTAGCCGGTTCCTCGGTGATGCCTCAAAGAAAAGTAAATGGGAGATTGGGGGGAAATACCCGACGACCCTAAGGAATTCAGTTTTAAGGAGAAATTAGCAATTCACTAACAACGATAAAGAAAAAAACTACTTCACGCAAACGAAAGCTTTTATATAAAACGTGCGTTTCAAAATGCCGCTGACTGTGGTTTGCCACGTAAAATAATATATTCATCGTCCTAATTTAAAAATATTTTAGGATGCTCAGAAATAAAGTTGCCAGTTTAAGAATTGCAAAAAAGTTGGGAAGCATTTACCTACCACGGTGCCTGATTAAGGGATAAATAATTTCAGGATGAAATGAAAAAAAAATGGATGAATTGCATAGAAAACTAGGGTCGTTAGAACTTGAACTGTATGAACAACATAATACGTCGGTAGGTACGCACAAGTTGAACAAGAAGGAATGAAGGAATGCCTGAAGTAAGACGGAGTAATTAAATAATAAGGGATGCCTAGATTGTAAGGTTTTATGGAGCGGAGCGAACCCGTGGGTTCACCCAAAGAGAGGAAATAATTTGTAGATAGGTACCTAGAGAAATAAAATTATATTTAATGTCATCAAGCCTGTTTTTTTTTGTACAACATTTTGTCAGGAAATGGAAGGGGCGGTCGTGAATATTACGTTCCTTTGTAACTTTATGTTACAGTGTTACTGGTCCACTGCTCATCAAATTTGAAATAACGAAAGAAAATTTTATAAGCCATTACCGATCACACCATAATTGACAATATCATACTAAGTACCAATGATAAATAATTTTTCGTGACACACTCAAGCCACAGTGAGATGTATAAAAATTGTAACAGAAGCCTCGGCTACTGTTTGTGAACCCTTGAGATGGCATGGTTTATTAAAAACAAGGTGAATCAGGACCAAATATCTCCGTTTTCAACACCAAAGTCCAACACCAATTCATATCAATTTTCAAGAATTTTAGGTTTTTCTAAGTCGTTAATAATATTACCGACACGTATTTTTCTCAATATTTGATATATTCTATGAGTTAATAAATTTATTATCTGTAAAATAAATGGTATGTGTGTTTTATTTCGCATTCGTGAGCCATAAATATGTGAATAAAATTATAAATGAGCTTCTGTGGTAGTACATGAATACAAATATTGAAATTATATTTTCCAAGCGTTGCTAGGCGACAAACCGTTGTATATGTCGGCGGCCGATCGTAAAATCAGTCTGATCATGATGCGCCTAGCCACATCGTGATCTGCCACCATTTCACAATGTACCGGATATAAGTTAGACACGTCATTGTCGCACAACATTGTCACACGAATGTAAATGAAGCGCAGGCAGCGCCTCTATTGGTGCATTTTACAACTCTTATTTGAATGTGCCTAAGCGAATAGCAAGGCGGTATGTCGGACGTTCATATTCGTTCGATACACCTGGATGTATATCTGCCTTTTCGTGATGTGCCGGGGCACATCGTGAAATGGCGGCAGATCACGACCTGGCTAGGTGCATCATGATCCGCCGGATTTTACAATCGGCCGCCGACATATACATATTGTTATGCTCAACGTTGATAACATCAGTTATCCAATTTGGAAGGCGGGTGTGGATATCGTTGCCCCGAAATTTTTTTATTGAATAACCAACACCTCTGCCGTAGGTCATCCCAAGTGGTTCGCTACCTTTGGTGACTTAGCAGGGGTTTCCGGTTTCATGGGGTGAGATTTTCCTAGATCCAAATCCGGCCCACCTATTGTGGTGGGAAGACCTGAGGATGACCTAACCTAGGCCTCTCCAGCCGGACCCTCTCGACACATCGCCTTTCACCGCAGTGGGAGAGAAGGATTCACACATCCTTCACTCCTGGACATGTTGACCCCAGATTCCTATCCACTACCCACCCGTCATACATTTTTTCTTTCCAGAATCCAAAACGACCCTCTACACAGAATCCCCAAAGATGACATAGGCACTTAGGGGATATATTTTTCAGACCCTGTTGGCAGCTAAAAATATAAAAAAAATATTTTTTCTATTAAACTT
This sequence comes from Limnephilus rhombicus, assembly GCA_929108145.2. Lineage (NCBI taxonomy): Eukaryota > Metazoa > Arthropoda > Insecta > Trichoptera > Limnephilidae > Limnephilus > Limnephilus rhombicus. The sequence goes on along the minus strand of OV815287.1, from coordinate 18,364,752 downwards.
CAAAAATGTAACCTCTGACATTTTGGATCAAAAATCTATTTTTCGATTTTTTTTTACAATCTTTTAAGAAGAGGAAGTTCTGGGAAGGAAACATATATGAGGGGTGGGTAGGAATCTGGGGGTCAGTGTGTCCAGGAGTGACGGACGCATGAATCTATCCCTTCAACCACGGTGCAATGCAATGGGTCGAGAGAGACCGGTTAAGGAGATAAAAAGGTCTCCTGAACCAGTCTCAACCCGCCGCCAAAACCTAAGCCTCACCCCATGAACCCGGATATCTTTGCTAAGTCACCAAACTCACAATCCGGAGGTCGCGGGTTCGAACCCGGCATGCGCAAATAAATTTTATTTGATTAATTTGTGTTATTTCACAATTAATTCATTTAAAATAATATATAGTATATTTGCGGCATCTTCCAGAGTGGAAGATACTATCAGTATCGCCCTGGTGTAAGACCACCATTCAGAATTGAAACGTTGCTTGAAAATGGCTTTAGCCGTGTTTGGTGACCAGATCTGAATAGCCAGGTACTTCCCAACCTTCCTCTTCCCCACCTCCTTCCCCTCCCCACTACCTTCAGCCTCACAACATACCCCAATTGGGGATGCCATAGTCTCACTGGCTCCAGACGGGAGCAGTTGAGATTCTTGTGCGGCGTTCACTGTAAAAAAAAAAAACGTAACAAACCGTTTGGTGTGACCTGTGGCAGAGGTGTTGGTTATATACGTATTATTTATAACGATTATTAATGGAAAATTATTAGTCTTGTTTTGACAAAATGCTTTTCTGTTATATTTTATAGTGCATTTCCCTTACCGAAACATCGTTTTATACCGCTATAAAAAATAAAACTTTCTTATTGTTACTTCCATTTGCGTATTATAAATTTATCTCCATAACATAACATTTTAGTGCTTTGGCTTTAAGCGTCTAAAAGTATTTAGAGCTCTGAATCTATAAAATAATCTTTATTAATAACGCTCTAGAGGTGGTAGGGGAAGTGTTGCACGCAGGGGTGGAATCAGGTTGAATATGGACCCAAGGGGTTGTAGAAACATCCAAAATATTTTTAATCTTCCCTGTATTTTCTCTCGTAAACCTGGGAAATACGGTGGGGACTGAAGTCTAGGTCGAAGGTACCACTACTAAAAGTACGGATTGCTTCTGAGACGTCTATTGATTTTCAACCCCTTAAATCTTGGAACGCACGACAAGTATTTTAAAATATAAATCACGGGATGTTATGTACTTAAATAAATCTAGTTAGTAGTAGATAACGCTTTATCGGAAATGTAAAAACGAAAAATCAAGAAATTCGACTTGAATTGACTTTTCCATGAGAAAATTACATGAAAGAAATACAAATTTAAAATACCGAATTAATTATTACAATAATGTTCTTCTAAAAAATATATATTAAAATTATACATGGGTAGGCACTTTAAGTAGGTGTAAAAAAGCAAAAAAATATTTCAAAATATTATACCTATTAGAGGTAGGTACTTTACAGATTCATCGTTTAATTACAATCAGTTCTAAATTTGAAAATAACCAGAGTTACAGATGGACACACAAACGAAATAAATATTTTTGGTTGCTTCCCATTGAGCATTAGCGCAAAAATAAAAGCCTTCATCGTTTTAACTTCTATTCTTTCTTTTTTTTTACATTAACTCCACACAGGAGGCCCTGAGGAAAATAACTTCCCTCAGGGCCTATGTCATCTTTGAAGATGCTGTGTGGAGGGTCTTTTTGGGGAAAGGAAAGAGTGAACACGGGTCTTGAAGAGACCCATGTTGTAGGAGGGAGGAAACACAGAGGCCGGCAAATCGTTCCACAGCCGAGCCGTTGAACTCAAGAACGAGTCATAGAAACGACCCGTTCTCATGTGACTAATGTCAACCGTGTACAAATGTTGGGCGCGTGTTTGGCGTGTTTCCCGACTATGCACCGGTGCCGAGGGGATCAATGACGCTAGTTCCTCGGAGCATCTGCCATTGTAATACCGGCAGAACAAGGACAGCATTCCCACCTGACGCCTGTGCTCTAAAGATTGCAGATAAGAGAATCTATCAAACAAACCACCCGTTTCTGCACAGAGTCAAGGGTTTTTTTTAGGTATTTTGGAGCTCCAGACCAGAGGTGGCTGCCAAATTCAACCGTGGGGCGCACTTGCGATTTGTACAGGGTTAGCAGTTGTCGCGGGCCCTGTACAGTACGCCCAGTTTCTGAGAGGCTAACTTAACTCTGGTTTCGATGGAGCCCCCGTACCTGAGCTGGTCACTTTAGTTACACCAAGCATATCGATGGACGGACATACACCAAGCATATCTTTCTGTATTAAATATATTTTAACACCATTCTACGGGTTTAAAATCTTTACACTTTTGGAACTAGAGATTTGGATATTCTTTTTTGTGATGATTTTACCCAAGAGAGAACAAAAAAGGCTTTTGTAATTTAATAAAATATCTAGTTTTTTACTTAAGAAACAAAATCAAATTATTCAACACTTGGAGTAGGTAGTATTAAAAATATGCTTTATGTTCAGATGAACTAATGAAACCTTCCAAGACCAAAGTGGGGATACTACGAAACACTATTTTTATCAACATGAAGGATGATTTTTTTCATATTTCTGTCGTCGAATTCCAGTGCACATTTTCCTACACATTTGGTCATCTTATTACTATTTGTGTTTTCTTCTTCGGAGTCGCTAGATATCGCTTTCTTTTCTGTTTTCTTTACATGTTCATTTTGGGGTGGTTTTAAGATTAGATACTGATTTTACAAAAATTAAAAAAAAAAAAAAATTCTGGATTTCGTAGGATTCGATCCTTAGTCCGCTGGATGTCTGGCCGCTAAGATTCGTCAGGCACTTTATACCACTAGACCAAAGGAGACTTGCGTGGGACCGTAGATTTATCGTATTATATTGGAACCAAGTACCTACAGTGAAATAATAAAATATTTTATTGCTATATCATTCTCTCATACGCTAAATTCTATATGTATGTGTTTGTCTCTTTTAGAGTCGCTCGCTTCCGTTTCATCAAGTTTCAAATCACAGCGGTGTTAAAGAAGTTTCTTTTTTTTTCGTCCATCACTTAAGATGGACCGTCATTAATGAAGCTGTTAATAAGCACTAAAGCAACAGTAGCAAGAACCGTTGTTTTATGATATTAGGGATGATTCGACCCTGTGTCAGAGTTTGGCGGAAGGAAAGATTTTGGTTTGGGGTTTGTAGGAGACACGGGGTGCTATTCACTACCCTCAGCTCGAGTCTGCGGGCCATTACGTCCACCTGACTACCCCGGCCCCAGATACCTACCCGCAAAGTGGCTTCCTAAATGATGGAATCGCGTCATGGATTACTCCGCCATTCCCCGAGTGATATGGACCGAAAACTATAACGTAAAAATCATCCAAGAGTGAGCCGTTTGTTATTTACTAGCCATATACACAAATTGAAACGTGCGCGGATGAATTTGTAAGTGTTCAGAAGGCAATGATATGGAATTCACTAGATTAGCTGTTCGGTGCTAAGACGTGGGTGTTATTGAAATGTCAACGCCTTCGAGACAAATGTATGCATCTTTCGATCAACTCGATTACCACCGCGGGACGGGGGAAAGAATAAATAATACACTGTCGATCGATAAAGAATTTATCGATAATGAAGATAACTTGTCCTCATTCCCGAGCACGACCGCAGATCGCTAAGATATAAAAGTTCACGTCGAATAAATTATGAACATTTCATCGTTGTGAACTGTTGTTTTGTTCGTTGACCATCTGCATTCATATTCGGGAACAATGTCAAGTTACCGACAATATCTGCAAAACTTTTATTGTTCGCCGTGCTAGATACCCTGGAGTGGTTGATGATGGAGCATTTAAAAAAAAAATGCTACGATAACTTGAATTTCCGATTCTTGTACCCAAATTTTAATTTGAGAGGCGTGTATGGGTAATGCCGCCTCGGGAACCATTTATTTACACCACTAGTTCGACGATCTAGCAGGGGTGCGTCTTGTGCGTTAAGTGTGTCTTGGCGGCAGATGCGCCTGCTCACCAGCCAGTTGGTGGGCCGGGTCGCGTATTTCCAAAACCTTTACTGGTTCAGTCGCTTTACATTTTCAATATGAAAATTTAAATATTTAGAAATAAAATGATTAATTTCTAATATAAGCATTGGAAAGATTATTTTATCTAAATTTTAGAAAATTTTTTGTTTTTGCAAAGTGATAAAAAATTATCAATATAGAGGTTTTTTTTTTTTTTTTTTTTTTTTTTTTTTTATTTCATACAGTTTTTGAAAATACACTTTTATTTTTTTTTTTTCTTGATTACCATACTAGGCTAATGCCCGTGCTAAGGTAATCATACATGATATAAGTTATACAGTGTATGAACTAGAACAAAATATAGGTTTGAAATAGAAATTATAAGATATTAGAAACAAGATAAAGAAAAAAGATAAAAATATTTAAGGTAAAATATAGCAAGATATATGTATACGTATGCACATACAAATACATATGCACATACATACACAAATACATATAAATACATACAAACACACATATATAAATATATATACATATATATATAAATATATAAAGGATTATAAAAAAGAAAATGTTTTAAAGAAGTTAAAAATAAAATACTAAAATATAACTATATAAAATACTAAGAAGTAGGATTTAAATATGTTAATCTATATATATATTTTTTTTTTTTATGAAAGCTAAAATTTTTACTGGAGGTTTGTCAAGTATGATATTTTATTTAGTTGATTTAATTATTTTCTTTTCTTTTAAAATGGTTAGGAAGTCATATATTCTTTAAAAAAATCTCGTCCCCTTTCGAATATCCAATTTTGAACACGAATAGTAAAAAGAGGTATGGTAATATTTGATTTTATATCGGTGCTCAATGCATTGTATATTTTGGGGGCAATGAACCAAAATTGTCGGTGAGCGAATGTGGTTCTAGTTTTTGGGACCACGCATCCCAGATTTGATGAAAAGCGGGTTTTGGCTTGATGTTGTGGAGCCACCAGTAGGTTATTTTTCCGTATGTAGAATAGGCTTGTCTTAGTGAATAGTTGGCGAATATCTAAGACCTGAGGTGTATTTACAATATATGGGAATAATATTAAAATTTAAATATAACCAACTAATTAACTAACTAACCATCACGCCGTTTCGCCGCAGGGGTAGGCAGAGAGGACGGACCGCCAAACATCCCGGTCTTGGCACACATTCCTTGCCTCGTTTACATTCATACAACGTCTCATACATTCTCTTCTATTATTCTGACTCTTGACATGACCCGACTCAAGTATCTGAGTCTTTCTTTTTCAATTTTTTTGCAATGTGATAAAAAATAACTAATATAAAGGTATATTTAAAATGTAAATTGTCGCACCGCGACTGAATCGGTATAGGTTTTGGAAATACGCGGCCGGGTCGGGACAAATCGCTTTACGAAAACCCCTCGACAACTCCAGCTGCTCTCTCTTGACTCATCGCTTTGCACCGCAGTTGGAGGGATGGATTCATACGTCCGTTTACAGCTGAACCTACCTATCCCTCATATATTTTTTCTTCCAATAACTTCTTCTCCTTCCTTTCCTTAAAAATACCCTCCACTCAGTGAAGTTATTTTCCTATTGGCCTCCTATGCAGAGCTAGTGTAAAAAAGTATATTACCGCCGTGTGACAAAACTCGAAAGCCGTGCGTGATATTCAAATAAAATATTTATGCATCAATTAGCGTAAGGGTCGGCCTCCGTGTACTAATAATCCGAAGGTAAATAAATTTTATTTGATTATTTGTCTTATTTCACAATTAATTAATTACAAACCGTATGTAGTATATTTGCGGCACGATCCAGAGTGAAAGATACTCTCAGTATCGCCCTGGTGTAAGACCACCATTCAGAATTGAAACATTGTATGAAATGGCTTTAGCCGTGTTTGGTGACCAGATCTATAATGAGAATAGCCAAATGCTTTCACACCTTTCCCTACCCCATCTTCTTCCCCTCCGCGCTACCTTCAGCCTCACAAAATACCCCAATTGGAGATGTCATAGTCTCACTGGTTCCAGAAGGGAGCAGTTGGGGACTCTTGTGCGGTATTCATATAAAAAAGGGTGAAAAGTGTTGGGTTCCCACTAAAACATCACAATCTCAATCTTCTGTTGACTCTATTCCTCCATCTTCAATCATTAATTCAACATTTTTAGGTTTATAATGATGGTTGTATGAGGATTTGGTTCTATATTATATCTAGAAACACTGATTCATAGCTTTAATTTTTAAGAAATGCAGCATAAATTATTGAATAAATAGCTTTTATAGCTTTAATTTTGCATTTTCATAGCGTTTGTAGCTAAATAGGAATGGGAGTCGGCAAGAGGGGAAAAACAATTAAATTGGCAAAATCACATGAAACATGTTTATTTTATTATTGGTTGAAACTCAACATGGCACATGTTTCTACGGTAGAGTGTGTCATGTTCGTTCTACGATCTGTCAATACAAGATTATAGCAACTAAAAAATCTTTCTGCATCAACACTCAGAGCTGCCTCAGCAAATTCTCTGTGAACAATTTTTACAGCTAAGAGTAGCTGAATTATGTCTACCGTGACTCCATCCCTCACTTGCTCTACAAGCTGTCTTTGAAAATACCTGTTACCTTCCAGGAATTTACTGTCATCAACAGATTTAAACGTTGGAGCAAGCCTACTTTTACTTGCTAAAAGAATAGCGTCTGATCGCTGGACATTCTGACCTACAATTGCAGGATTGAACATTTTACCTGCATGCTCAAGAAATTGATTAGTGCTTTAGTCTTGACGGTTCAGCATATGAGATGCCAGTTTCACAGAACTCTTCTGACAACTCTCTCTTATTTGAGCTTTTATTTGGGTTAAGACAACCTGGTTCTTTACCTCCTGCACAGCCTTTAAGGTTTTGGCAGGGAAAACACCATCACTCAATTTTTGTAAAGAAAGGCTTAGGGACACCAAGTCCTCCCAAAGCAAATGAGCGAATGGATATTTTGACCCTTCTAATACATTTTCAGCATTCGGGCGCACTAGACAGCCGAGGCGCTTCGTTCAAAAACCCGAAATTTGTGCCTTTGCTCGCATTACTAAAAAAGTTCGCATTTTGTTGAGTTTTGTTGTAAAAATCGCTGCTATTTCGCGTTTTAACGTTTTTATCGCTAAAACCACTACTTATCGCTTTAATTCGCGAATATATCGTTAATGCGATGAATCAGTGTCCCTAATTATATCATAACATTAAAAAATCATTCGGGTCACCGAACCCAGAAGATCACAATAACCATTGATAAAAATTGATTAATTATAATATTGTTTTCCTTACAAATTCTCAAGAACCCACGTAAAAGTTTTATTTTTTTCAAAGATTTCCCGTTGTTATTCCATCGCGGTTTCAGATGGCCAAAAAGTTTCAGAATAAGAGGGAATGATTAATGACAATTTAAAGGGGACAAATATTAATGTTCGATATTATTATTACAACCGCGAGATGAAAAATGATCGTCATTAGTGGCGGAGATCTGGTCTCGGAAAACTGTCTGGCTTAATGCTGTTACACAACTGTGATTAGCGGCCGCCTATTGGACTGCCCTGGCTGACTGCTGACCGGCCAATAGAACTAATAATGGCAATTTCACGCAATTAATTCGAATATTCAAAACATTAAAATACTATCTAGATATTATTTTTGCTTTATTTGAGTCGGTAATCGAGAGGACATGTTCAAGCAAAATAAAAATCACTTATTTTTTATTTTATTTTATCAGGAAAACCAACAGTTACATTATTAATAATGTTTGATGAAATATGTACAGAAATTTAGCCAATAATAGGTTTTCGCTGAAGTATGTTAATTATTTAGTGAGTAGGTATAAAGAAAAAAGAAAAATCGAGAAAAATAGTTAAATTATGTTATGTGGATGGGATGGTGGAAGGGAGTGGAAAGCGATGGATCCTTTCTGTGTAAATAATGGTATGTATGTGTAAATGTTATTTATTCATTTTAGTTTTGAAAACGTTAGGTACTGTGTTAAATAATTCACTGTATGAAATGTTAAAGGTGTGTGAATCGCGATGAATGAATGTATTTTGTTTAGAGTTAGTGTTGCATTGAGGAATGTTTAATGAGTGGTTTTGTCTGGTTTGTCTGATGGGCACTCTTAGTTGATGAGATGACTTATATTAATGATCAACCACTTTTGACCGAACACTTTAAAAAAAAAACTTACAAAGTCTAAAGTCATTGTGTTTGAAAGAGAGAGTACGAAAACAGTGTGCAATATAGTTGTGAATGAAGAATATTTTGAGCCGGTGGATTTGTTTGAGTATCAGGGTAGTATGCTTACGAGAGATGGGGAGGCTGGTAAAGATATTGAAAGAAGGGTAAATGCAGGAAACTCCATTAATGGAGGACTGAATGCCGTTGGCGCTAATAAAAAAAAACTGTCAAAAGAAGCGAAGCTTGCAGTCCACAATGGAGTTTGGGTACCTACCCTGATGTATGGCAGTGAGGCATGGAACTGGCAGAGGAAAGATGAAAGTAAACTGAATGCTATTGAAATGAGATCCCTGAGGCGGATGTGTGGTAAACCATGTATGATCGTGTTAGAAGTATGGAGATCCGCAAAGAATGAAGGCTGATGTAAGCATAATGAGTAAGATTATGAAAGGGACCCTCAAATGGTTTTGGCATGTCGAACGAATAAACGAAGAAAGTAGTGTAAGAAGAATAACGCAAATGTGAGTAATGACGCAAATGTGAATAGTAAAAAAAGTCGAGGACGTCCGAGGAAGACATGGCACGATCAAGTGAATCAGATACTTGAATCGGGCCATGTCAAGAGTCTGAATAAAAGAAGAGTATGTATAAGACGATGTATGAATGTGAATGAGGAAAGAGTGTGTGCCAAGACCGAGTTGTTTGGCGGTCCGTCCTCCTTGCCTACACCTCTGGGGAAACGGCGTGATAGACGATGGTTAGTTAGTTACACAATATTACGTTAAATTTGAAACCATTCACGAATACGCGTTTACGCGTAAGTTTTCAGCCAAAGTGTTGATGCAACAAACTACTTTTTGAAAGTTTTGTTGCTAAAATTATCTGCGTTAGCTAAATAGTTTCCCTCAATTAGCTTTTTTTCTTTCTTTTAAATTAACAGAAAATTATTATTTTTAATTGTTAAACTAACGTTTTTAAGACAAGATTTTTATGCATAGCACAAAGGGTAACAATTATTATAAGCAATAATTATCAGCCTGAAACACTCATCCACATTTAAAAATCTTCCGAGAAAAAATACATGACGCCAACGGGACTTGAACCCGTGCCCTTCTGATTGCCGGTCAGCTGCTCTCCCAATTAAGCTATGGCGGCTTATCTTCAATAATTACTGCTTATTATTTTTTTTTCCACCTGAAAACAACCAACTTTATTTTTGCGAGAGAGACACTGTTAGTGTTAAATCCCTCGCTAGGTGGCAATAAATGAAGACAAATTATGTCTTCATTTATTGGGGAAATACTTAAACTTGTCAAATATTAATTATTTTTTTTAATTGTTAAACTAACGTTTTTAAGACATAATTTGTCTCGACGCCACGGTTGTTTTCAGGTGGAAAAAAAAATATAATAAGCAGTAATTGTTGAATGAAACACTAGTATATATTGAATCATTTGGCGGGTATAAGATAAGCCGCCATAGCTCAATTGGGAGAGCAGCTGACTGGCAATCAGAAGGGCACGGGTTCAAGTCCCGTTGGCGTCATGTAGTTTTTCTCGGAAGATTTTTCAATGTGGATGAGTGTTTCAGGCTGATAATTATTGCTTATAATAATTGTTAACAGAAAATTGATATAAAAAACACTTTTGCGCCTGAAATCGTGACTTCTAGACACTGCCTAGCGATTTTATGCCCATTACCTATATTTGTGGCTATATAAGACACACTAAGAATACACACATTTATGGCTTGTGGCTTTCTCTTAACGGGAAGCAGTTTAATTCCCAATATGTTGCTCATCGCTATTTTGATGGTCAGTTAAACGGAGTTTTAAATGGTTCCATGCCAACTCTGAATGAAACCAACTCAGAACCACCTCAGAAAGGTCATGAAAACCTATGAAAAAATCATTTAAAAATAGCCGGTAACCCTAACCTAACTTAATCTATTTAACCATTTTTTTAAAATATTTTTTATCATCACTCTTAATGCTTAACTCTTAACGCTTCTGAGGTGGTTTCATTCTGAGTTGGCCGGTCACCGTTTTAAATACCCCAACCTTAAAGTTTACAGGATTTCTTAGTGACTAACGGGCAGCGTAAACTGGAAATGTTTCATGTATCATATTTACAGTCTGACGTAACAGTTCCATGTGTTCCAATAGTATTTTGTTCCAATTAAAAGTTTGATTGCTCGGCTGAAACTCGGATGAAGTAATGCTCTTAGGCGTGTTGGATGACGGAGTCAGGTTGCAGGAACATTAGTGGAAACTCGGCCAACAGATGTCAGCGCTTGCGGATTTTGACATTTCCAAAAAGGAATTGCTGAAAGCCATCCAAACCGGAAATGGATGAGAAGAATCAGATTCCGGGCATTCCGCCATATTATTATTATAAATAACAATTGTTTCACGGCGCGTGTCTAGATTTTTCGAATATAACTCGTAAATTGTTGTGTTTTCGATATAATTCATTGAATAAAGATTTACTATACGATTATGACAAAATAAAAGCGTCAAACGCGCTAATATATTGCTGACATTTTTTATCACATAAGAACGGACTAATGTAAAAAAAAAATCAGGACCGATTAATCTTTTTCAGGTTTTTATAGCTTTTTCTCAAATATCTTAAGAGTGAGTATTAGCAATAAACTCGATACTAAACAAAATGTAAAATTATTATAAGACAGCTTCCGTAAGAAAAGAAGGAGAAGAAGGGTGGGTTGGTATCTGGGGGTCAGTGTGTCCAGGAGTTACGGGTATTTGAATCCATCCGTCCCACTGCGGTGCAAGGCGATGTTGAGGGAGTCCAGCTGGGGACGTCAAAAGGTCTACCTCAATCGTTCTCTCCTGATTTGGTACGCCATGCAGTAGAGACAAACGCTTCGGCCGTCGAGGCCTAGACAAACATCACCTCTTGAACCCGGGCACCTCTGCTAAGTCACCGAACGTAGCGAACAACTTGGTTGCCCAATTTCAGGGGTGTTGGTTATCCAATAAATGGTCCCGGAGGGGGATTATTTTTATAATCCTCAACTATTCATGTGCAAAAGGAGAAAGTTTAAATATGCTTCAGTTATGAAATCAATGGCAGACCATCTAGTCGTAGTGAATTTAATGGCAGACCTCAGACGTGAAAAAAAAGCATCTTGTTGAGGACCCAACTACTTAAATGACAGGTTCTCTCTCTCTTGGACGACATGGGCCTCAGTCACAATAGCTGTACGTAAATTATGCAAAAATGGGACCTAGAACTTGGAATTCAGTGAATTGAACACTTCCAAAGCACAGAACATATTATCGTAATATACAAGTATGTAATGTACTTTATGCACTTCCATGATTCCTCGGAAGAACCTGCATCTTCGATGAATTAATTGACTCCTAATGCAATCGACGGGGTGAATAATATAACCATCACCTTATGTGTTCTGCCAACACTCACCCACCGAACGATTACGAAGATAACTTATTTATTTATTTATTTATAAGTACATGTTACATAAATAATACATTTACTTCAAAAGATACATTAGGTCACCATACTAGGCAGCTGCCTGTATCATGGTGACCAACGGAGGATAGTTATTTTGAAATGAAGTCTAGTACTGGTAAGTGTAAACATCTTCTTCTTCTTCCTTGCGCTGTCCCAACTCATTGCCTAGGTAGGCTGTTGGGGTCGGCTCTTCTCGTTCTCAGGTTGTAATATCGTCTGTTCTGGGTATCGCCTTCATCCAGGCCGTTTCTCTGAAGAATTTTGGAACATTGAGTCATCCAGGATTTCTTCGGTCTTCCTCTGGATGACTGTCGGTGAAGCTCCATAGACATTGCCTGCCTCACTGTGTGGTCTGATGGTCTCCGTCTTATGTGTCCATACCATCTCAACTGTCATTCTTCCAGCTTACTATTTATGTCTGTAACACCCAGGCTACCACGAATGCGTGAACTTTTGATCTTATCTTTTAGTGATACTCCTGCCGACCATCTAAGCATACGCATTTCTGCTGTTTCAAGTTGCCTAGTGTAGGAGTTGTACATAGTCCAGCATTCGGAGCCATACATTATTGCGGGTCTTACAGGCTGGTATATCTTTCCTTTCAGTTTTATAGGCATTTTGGAGTCACACAATATTCCTGTTACGGATCTAAATTTAATCCATCCCACATAAGTGTAAACATATCCAAGTAAAATTATTAAAAAATATATATATTAATTAATATCATTCATTTCTTATGACAAAATTTTCTTTTTTGGTATGCAGTATTATAAAAAGAAAAGAAAAACAAAGCTTCTTTAAGTACGAACTAAATGTAACATGAGTAAATAAAAAGAGAGTATGTGAGTGTAATAAATAGATGAGAACTAGGTTAGTAATTATACTGGAGCGAACTGAATGCAATAAATATTTTAAAACAAAAACAATCATTACAATATTGTGATAAAAACCGAACTTGAGAATTTGCAGTATATTTTTTCCAAGTTGATTAGTATTTTAATATATATAGCAAATGTTACAATGAAAATATTACTGTAAATTTGCACGTCTCGGTTTAAAATAAAGTAAAAAAGAATAAAGAAGAATAAATTTATATCACTATCTGAGTATGTGAAACAAGTTGTAAACACTGTCATAGTCATTCATCAGAAGGTCAGCAAGCGCCTTTCTGAAAGTGAGAAATTTGGCTTTATATTTTATTTCAATTGATAAGTTATTAAAAATTTTATGTGCAAGAAAGTTGAACTGGGACTGTGCCATTAAAGATTTTTGTTGTTGGAATAATATAATTGAATTGGTTAGAATATCTTGTGTTATATTTTGAATCTATATTTTTTTTTTGTAAATTTGAATTTAAAATAAGAGGTAATATTTTTTACAATTATGGATTTTATATTAAGAACTTTGAAGTCTTTAAATAGGTCTTTCGTAACTGTTAATTGTTAATTATTTATCTTATTTCTGTTTCTCCAACAGCTAACATCATCTGTCTTAAAGAAAGGAGATATTAATGGATGGATGGAATGTGGAAAAATCTAAAATAATAAATAAACAATAAACAAGGTCCGGCGCGACGCATTTGATAGATGGCGCCACTATTGGATATAACAGACGGTTGTTTTTAAAAAAAAATGATGAATTACCAGCCGTAGTTCATTTTTTGCTTTGACGTTCTGTGGGTGCTAAAATTAACACTATTGATAAAGTAATATTTTGAGCAGGAGAAAATGAAAAACCACATTTTTTGGGAAAAACGTCATGTTTTCGACGGCATAATCCGAAATGTGAATTCACTTTTAAACTAAAGTGAGTTAATATTGCAGGCGCGTAACATAATTTATTTACTAACAACACCAGAAAATGCGGTTGCCATTTTATGAAGCTCGATTTAATTTTTCCAAGTATTTTTTGGCTGCATGATTTAACTAATAATAAAACAATCATGAATTTTTTATAAAGGCACTGGTTTACCTCCCTAGCTTCACTAAATTGTTTTTTTTTAAGCCAAACAATTATGTAATATTTAAAAATCTATATTTATATATACATAAATCCATGTTTCCTTTGGTCACGCCATGGCTTCAGAACGACTTTATCTATTTCCTTCATCTTTTTAAAAAGTTTTTTAATACTTTGTAGAAGGTTCTTACGGAAAGAAAAATTAAGAAAATTGCGCATAAAATTGAATAATTTCAGAAAACTTAATGACTATTTTAATTTAGCATGATTGACAGTTCGCGCGTTTGATGAAATTAAATTTAGCAGGCAGCTGTTTTTTTTTGCATTAAAAGAATTGTCAATGTATTTTTAAATTATGGATATTTTTTATAGGTATTTTGAGAGGCAAATTTGATTAATTGTTCCGATTAATTAATATTTGTAATACACGAAAAATGAAAATTTGAATTAAAAAAAGTTGTAATAGGTGGCGAGCTGTTTGAAAACTGAATGTACCGGGTCTGAATATATTGAACGAGGGAGGGGGTTTGCGGGACGGGGGAGCGGGAGAGGGTGGGCGGGGAAGGTGGAAGGTGGAAGGGCAACGCGGGAGGGTAGGGGATGCGGGAGGGGAACGGGGACGCACGGGAAAGGACATGCAAGGAGAAACAATTTATTTCTTTGAATATGGCATTGCAACGCATGTCGGGAACTAACTAGTACCCATATAATTACCAAAGTAGATTTTGATCATATTTTTGACAAATTAATCGAAATCGCGTATATGAAATTTTGGTATCGACCAATAGATAATACAAATCATTTCTTCTTGTATACCAGTGTGCAATCTGGCAACAATTTTTTTTGAATTTTTTTGAATAAGATATTATAGACATTCACCTGACAAAAAAATGTTAATCTAAAACACTCAGTTAATTTACACATGGATAGCTAACAAAGGCATTAAGTGCTGCGGACAGATAACTTCTGCAATACTGCAACCTGTATTTTCACTGTTCTTCCCATTTTATTTTTTTTATTTCTTTAATTTGTTTTCCATTTCACTCATTTCTTTAATTTTTCGGACTTTTGATTTCGTTTATTTCTATTTCACACTTTTAATTTCTTAATGCATATATTTTTTTTATTTCTTTATCACTTTTATTCGCTCGGACCAATAAGCTTGTTTTCACGGTAATATGAAATTATCAACCATTCAAATTATCAGGCGTACCTCACTTATTTTAACAGGTTCAGCCTTGTGGGGTGGTTAATATAAAAAAGTATTTATCTTGGTGAAATAATAATTTTAAAAAATACATACCATATGTTTTGTGTAAATATTGAAAATAATCATTATTTTTTTGAAGCTAGACTAAAACGTGCAATTCGAAGGTGGTCATTAAATAACTTGCATAACCTACTTTTTTGGGCGATGCAGACATAAATATAACTATATCTCTCTCTCATACATGAAGTTTTCACGCATACAGTAATATGTTCAGGGTGTAACAGCTCGTACCCGCGCTGTTTCGTGTGTTACCGAGATGCTGGTACGAGACGGAGTGGTTTTCATAGACACGACTACTTAATGGAGACTTGTGGTGGAAAAATATTTTTAATATTTACATATTAATTAATTTCTATTAATTTTCTACTTAACTTTCTATTACATATTAATTTTCAAATTAATAGCATATTTGTAGCGTTCAAAATAATTACCGATTAGGAAAATACCAGTTAAAATATTAAAGATAATAAGCTTGCAAAAAAAATTGTTTTTTTTCAAATTAACTAATTAACACATGGTCCCTCTATTAGATACGTTATAATGCGTTAGTTCCTACAGCTTAGTAGAGGCCCATTCTGTGAGAAATATTATTGTAACAAAATTGTATAAAACGGGTGATCGACGTATGAGCCTATACCGCGGTTTTAAAAACCGTCGGTTTTACTCGCGGCTCGTTGGTGCTGATCGACTAGCGAGTAAAACAGTCGTATCGTAGTCGAATTGAGGTTAACATGTTTTGTTCGGAGTCTGAAGCTTTGTGTTATCTTGGTATTATAGCATATGGATATTCTGATCCTAGTTTGAAATTTAATCCTAATATCATTTTTAATACTAGTATTTTTTTTTATTTAATTTATTGCTTCTTTACAATTTAAATACATTTTTAAGCATGTAATTATTAACCCCACTAGGGTTCGTCTGTATCGGGGTTAATAATTTCACAATTTAATAAAAATAACGCACGTAAATATCGGTCGTCAAACAGTTAAGTAAAAGCAAAATAATAAAATTTAAAAATAAAATTAAAAGTGATAAAAATATATGAATTAACAAAAAAGTGTTGAGAGATCAAACAAAATGTTATCATTCAGTATTTCATTAATTCATACAATTTTCAAAAATAGATAAAAATAAAAAATATATATCCTTAAGGTTTTTTTTTTTTATTTGTGTAAAAATATGTTAATGAAAAAACAAAGATTTATAAGCGATTATATTAAAGCGATTTTTTCTTATACAATATCAAAGTGACTATCAAATAATTATGAATAACTGGCGGCTTGACTCGCCGGCCGTGATCGACACGCAGTTTTGAACGACGAGCCGAGTAAAAAATCAAGCAAACTTGACGAGCCACGAGCCAGGCTCATCAACTCACAAAACCGCGGTTTTGCAATGATACACCGGCAAGCTTTACCGACGAGCCATAAGACCGCGGTTTTACTCGCCCGTCGATCAGGGCCTTAAGTGAGGTAAAAAACTTGAATTTAAATAATGACACCTAAATAGAACTTCAATGGAACGAAAACTGTATAATGCCGAACATGCTAACTTAGGCTGTATCTACTCTGAATTCTGTTAAAAAGGTTTCTTTCTTATTTATTTCAAAATTATTTTATACTTACTCACTTTAACATTGGTTTTAAAATGTAATACCTTAAAAATCTATGTTTTTTTTTTGTTTACTTATATTTTTATAAACCATAAGAATATACGAGTATATCTTTTAATTTTCTCTATTTTTGAAAATGGTTGTTAATTCATATATTATTTTTTCTACAAATTGTCTCCCTTTTTCATTTAATTAAAATTTTTTTTAACTTTATTGTTTTGCTTGACTTAACGGTTTGGTAATGACCGACATTTATGTATGTTACTCATATTAAATTGTGAAATTATTAACCCCGATATGGGGGAATCCCATTGGGGTTAATAATTACATGCTTAAAAAAGTATTTAAATTGTGAAGAAGCACTAAAAAATTGTTATTAATTGAAAAAAAAATATCATGGGACTGCAAAATGTCATCTTCATGTTTTACTCCAAATATGCTCAGGAATCGCTGGTTAAAATCCCTCGTGTACGTGATGTTAAACTCTGTATAATATAATATGTCGATATATAATACAACATTTAATACACGCCAAGTGAAACTGCAACTTTATTTCTTCCAAAAAGAAAAGTAACTATTTTGTATCGACCGAGAACATAAACGAATGAAATGCTTTTTATTCTTATGGCGTAGGCAGAGCCGTATGAATTTTGTGCGATTGAGGCTTTCCTTTGTCGGGACTGGGGGCGGATCGTTAAATTGAGCGATTATCGACAAATTAGCCGTGCTAGATGAAAGCTAACGATGCGGAAGTGAGCTTTCGAACACACTGCCAGAGGAGTGAGTACCTTTTACCTAAACTAAACTTCGAGTACCTTAGCTCATTCTTTCTCTTTTATATTATACTTCCGATTTCGTTTTTATTTCTTACCAACGCTTATGTAGGTACTGCAAGCATTTAAATTTTAATGCTTTCAATTGATAAATTTTTAACACTTTTTATTAATCATTATCATTATTTAACTAGCTGGGGTACCCAACTTCGCTCAGGACAACATTCGTGAGTGTTCTGGAATGTTCCACAATGATGTTCTTAATTCCCTGTTTCCGAACATTCCAGAATGTTCCTACTTCTCGAAACTTTTAGACTCACCGACATACTCCAAGGGTGTTGTACAATTTATTATGAGTTTTTAGGCTCTGTCTAAGTTCATTATTTTGAAACATATACAGGCCTTTAAGGATTCTAAGGCCTAGAATTATTTGTATGTTTTTTGTGTAACGTTGTTTCACTTAAGCACTCGATACGTAAGTAGATATTTTAATAAAAAATGACACAAATAAAACCCATATTTACTATGCTTATATACGTTGTAATAAATATACATGTATTAATGTTCATTTATCGTAATGTACAGTTTTTTATACGTTAGTTAGTATACTTTTAAAGGAAAGCTTTAAAAATATTTAGCTAATAGCTAAAACTAACTAATAGCGATTTATACAAGCTGGTGCAAAAGTCATCACCCAATCGGAAAATGCCATATTTTTTGCAAATGGCGGCAAATGTCAGTTCGGCTTTGAAGTAAACAGAAACAAAATACACGTCAATAAGACACGAATCGCTATACTCCTCAAGAACGCGGAATTTTTTTGAAAAAACGCATTACGGGTCGCTTAATTTCTGGTTTTGATGATTTGCAATGGCCGGCAAGATTGCCCGTTCCAGACTTCTGTATGTGGGGTTTCTTGAAGTCACGAGCCTATTCAATAAGCCTCAGATTTTTGAAGCCCTCAAAGAGAGTATCCGTCAAGAATGAAAGAACCTATAGCCGGAAGTTCTGGAAAGAGTGATGAAGTCATAAATCGGCCGGGGGTGATCAATTCTTTGACCAATTTCAGTTTCTCGACTTAATGGAAAAAGATTAAAGCGTCAATTACATGGAGCGAGTTGACAAGCTACTATCTACTAAGTTTAAAAGCGGGTAAATCGGCGAGTGAGATTTTCATGATGACACACAAAACTGTCCACTCGCTCACTGATTGGTTTATTTATGCTCAGTAGCGTAGGAAACTGAGCTCGCTGCTAGCGCCAGTAGCGAGATTAACGACGCCTGCGTGAACTATTTCTGTCAGATGTTTGGCAGTCAAAATCAGCTGTTTATTGGCTGCCATACTAGCTAGCATGGATGGCACCCGGGGTGGATGTCACCCCCCAGGGGCATGGTGTCACCCCCCCTATTAAACTTGACTTCAGAAAAAATTAAAAACGTTAATTTCGACCTCATAAAATTGGTCCATCCTGGGGGGGGGGGGAGGGTGGCTAGAGAATTTCAGATTACTCCACAAATATAGGCCATGTTCGCCTATAAAAAGACCTAGATACAAAATTCGGGGCACAATACTTAGTGAAAATATCCTTCGTAAATTTTTTCCACGGTCGAGTGGCACCCCCGGGGCGGACCGCCCCCCCTCGCTACGCTACTGATCATGAGTAAGCGTTTGGCGAGTAAAGTTGACGACCTTTCAACTTTTTGATTCGTAGATCGTCAACAATCTGCTAGTTAGCAAGTAACATGATGACACTGAGCGAGTTTACTAACAGATAGTGAATTTCCCAGATAGTAGTAGCTTGTAAACTCGCTTAGTGTCATCGACGCTTAAGACACCAAATAAATACAAGCCAAATCCAGAACCAAAATTTTCATTGATAAAAAAAACATTACTACCAAAGAACATCGGGTGACAACTTTTGTGTCACCTTGTAGAATGATACGCAGTCACGAACTCTCAGTACCAACTAAGCGAATATTGACGTCATCGTTACATAAATCCATCAACCAAGTATCATAAATCACAATATCAAATTTCACATTCGAGTCTCTGTTATTCCATATTTGGTATTCGGGGAATCGTTCTCGTTCAGGGGCCCCCGAACGTCGTTGTAACCGATCTGGCCTGTGTATTCACTGCGGTGTGCGGGCGGACCACCCCATCGAACATTATGACTTCAGGAGATCTCTCTTGTGGCGTAAGCTGATAGGAGTCATGTTTGTATTCTACCAGCGAACGCAAAACATCCCCCTCCCTTTACCTTCCACGCTCCCTGATAGCCTGGTGCCTTGTTACACTGGTCCGTTAGAGATCACTTCTGTGTATACTCGACCCTGTTGACTCGAGAACTTCAAATGCAGGGGTTTGTCAACTTTTACACGTCAACAAAAATAAAAACGTCGTGAAAACTTTATTCAATTGATAAACGTCCGTGGATGTGAAAATACTACTAATTAAAAAATAACTAAAAATTGTTCGTGGAAAATATAAAGATTGCTTAATTAATATTTACTGAACGGATTTTGGAATTTTTCCAACGTATTTTAAATATATTATAATAAAAAAATATAAAATGTTCTTCCACTTTAATTTTATTGACCGTAACCGGTTTTAGCTCGTTAAAGCCATATCAGACTGGTCTTCTCTTCAGTGTCGCGTGTTTGCACTTTTTAATCTTTCTATTTTTGTTAAATTCCATGTTGAATTCTATTATAATATATCTTGTATATTTCTTATTTGTGAAGATGTCGTAAAAACTAAAAATTAAATAAATAACAAATAATAATTTTAAATTACCTTTTATATTTTTGTATCTGAAATATACTTTCTTGTTTAAGAATTGCAGTGTTTTAAGCTTCAAGCATGAAAAAAGTTGAAAAAAAATTTACTGTAAACACGTTCCTCGTCGAAAAACTTCGGAAAATTCTAAATAAAAAACATAGTAGGAACTTTTATTTAATGAATTTCAAAGAAAGTAACTTCACTTTTTACTTGTTCATACAATTAAAAATTATAAAAAATTACAAAAATTATTCCTAGTGAGTAGCTGAAAAAATGTAACTGAATTAATTTTTTTATAATTTAAACGTTGATAACATGAATTTAGTATTTATTTACACAAGCACAAGTCATTTAGGTTATTAAATAAAGACTTTTATGGAAGCTTTATTAAACTTAAAGGGATAAAAATTAACTGTATTTTTATGTTCACAAAATTAAAGTAACAACATTACTTTATTAGAGCACTAAAACTGACAAAAATAACGAAAATAATAGCAATTATGTACAATTATACTAATATAATAGTGAATTGATCATTACAACGGAAACCATGTTCAAAAACATTAAATGAACTACGCGAAAAATCCCACACGTCCCAAAACAAATTTTGCCGTGAATAAAAGAAATACATGGCCGCCGCGCTTGCGCAAATCTCCCAATGCAGCGAACATAAAAAAGTCATCATATTATTGGTAATATTGCACAAAAACCGTTTAACGATCACCGAACAGAAATACAGTTTAACGGTCGTTAAGTGTTTTTTTATTACTAAGGCTGGAAGAATACAGTTTAGGCTGAAAACGAGAAACAGTGCGATACGTACGTCGGTCGCATACGTTTATATTTATGTAGATTATGAATGAAGAGCTGTGGTCATGTGGTCAGCCGCGCGCGAGTCGCTACACGCCGAGTACGAGTACCATCGGTCCAGCTCATCAGCGCTACGTCGTTGATTGACCTTTCTGTATGAGGGGTTCAGTACGGAGTTGATTGCGGGAATGCGTGTATAGTTTTATAAAATGAATATTACTTAGGTGCATCTTCCCCCTTCTCTTGGGTCTTATACAGTTGACAGTGGGAACAGACGGTATTCATATGAAAAATCAATGAAAAAGTTTAAGATGCTGAAGGTAGTTGAAGGGGGTGGAGATGATGAAGAAGAAGGTGGGGAAGCGTCTACATACTCAAAAGTCACCAAATAGGGCTAAAGCCATTTGGAGTAACGTTTCGGTTCTATACGGTGAACTTTCATCAATAAAATATTGAAACTTTGCGTGCCTGATTTAGAGAGATAAGATGAGAGAAACATAACATAACATAACAGATATATTCATTAACCTCAACATCTTGCTCAAAAATAACCGTGAGATCGGATAGCATGACGTCAGAGGTGTTTTGATGTTGTTTTTTTTTTAAATATGTTTATTCTGTTTATTCTGCATAAAAATGTGTATTTTGTATGAGCTCATATTCTTTTTTGTTTGTTATAAACATATTTGTATCCTATAACTAAATACTAGTTGTTATCATACATATGTACTTTGTTTAATGTACACTATTGTAATTACCCTCCTATGTACCACTGTGTATCATGTATCACATGATGTAATAGCCATTTTATGGCGTTGAAATAAATAAATAAATAAATAAATCATTTTAATCGTTCACTGTTAACATCACCCCGCTGTAGGTAGTAGGTACGCGTAACCAGTGGGTTGGCGATCCCTGTCCCCGGTTAACCCTGGTCCTTGAGCGTCTTCCAGTGGCTGCAGAAACTATTGGCAAACAATATGTTGTGAACCCCTGTTTGGTGGATTTCAGATAATCTGTTTGCCATCTACTTTGGTTAGATGTTACGTGAGTGATATATAGAGACGCGCATGTGATACGGCGAGTCCACGAGGATGAGAGTAAAGGGTGGATATGAGTTATAACTTATTGTAAAAAAAGATAGGATTTAACAGAAGAAGAAGTGGTTGTGCTGTTTATTAAATAAAGCACCTTTTGAAAAATTAAATCCATCGTTTTTATTGCTATGTTTTTAAAGTTATAAGTTACCGACTTATTCCCCACCCAACGGACAAAGGTTCAATCAATACTTTATGTTTTCTGTGCAAGTTTAGTTAGAGAAGTGTTAATTTTTAACCAGCGTGGGCTTTTTATAGTTAAATTCCTTTGTATATTGAGAAGGGAGGAAGTTCAAAAACCGATCACACAACAGCGACATCTGAAATTTCTGGCGCCATCTTTGGTCTAAATGAACAAACTTGTAAATAATTATTATTATCACTATTTGTAATCCATAATTGGTTTGAAACTTAACTGGAAAACACAACACTCTTAATAACTGAAAACAGAAAGCCAATTTCTTAGGTTTCTGATGCTTAAAAGGATACTACTGCATTATTTAATTTAAAATATCTTATTATAATTATTTTAATATAATGTGCGGTAGGTAGGTACTACAGCAATGGAGAAAAAATTCACGATATTTCTATTTTTCACACTATTAGTAGATACTTGGTGAAATTCCATCGTAATGAGTTTACTGATTTAAAATTTAAAACAATTTAAAACTTTATTCCATTTGTTTGTTTATCAGACCGGACTGGTTTCAAACAGTTTTTAAGTTTAACAAAAAAAGTTTTGAAGTTCATTTATATTTATGCATATTTTTTTTTTAAAAGAAAGACAAACATTTCCGGGTTACGAATAACCTGACAATATCTGAAAATCTCCTACTACCACCACGGTAAGTGAAAAATGTTGCTTCTGTCGTGATGGAGGACATATCCAGTCGAGGAATCGAACACGCGACGCCTGGGTGTGACGCAAGCGTGATTACATCGCAGCCATTGACCGGACGCACGAGATCTTTAAACATCATGAAAGACAAATTTTCAAAATCAATTTAATGTTTTTGATTTTGAGATTCAATCTTGTGGCAAGTATTTTAGTTTATCACATTTTAACTAACTAACTAACTAACCATCACGCCGTTTCCCCGCAGGGGTAGGCAGAGAGGACGGACCGCCAAACAACTCGGTCTTGGCACACACTCTTTGCCTCACTCAAAATATTTAAATAGGACGTAGCCCTAGCTTAGAATTACATTAGGTATATGTAGTTAGAAACTTATGTAACAAGCTGGTTCCATAAGGTTCTCTCCGTATGTTTAAATCTATATACGAGCCCTTACAAAGGGCGAATGATACTTAAATGAGGAGTATCCAGAAAGTAAGTGTACTGAGGCTCTCACGACCGAATGAATTTTATTTTCGAAGGGCGAATGAAACTTAAACGTATCTAAAATGATAAGTTACGCTATATTTACTTTACACAAGATTCAATCTCAAAATCAGAAATTGGTATATAAAATGTATACATACAAAGGTTTACAATCTTTGACACCTCGTATATCAGAACGAGGCGAAGTTACAATTTTCTTTTATTGTTTCCAAGTTTATTTTGTGGGACTCCATTTTAATTATAATATATTTTGTATTATATTCAATAATATTTATTTATTTATTTAATCTATGAAAAACAGTTTAACATATAAAAACAAGTGTTGCTATATAATTATTATTACGCGTGACAGTTGTTTCGCCTTTTTAAGGCATTGACAGTTTTGATAATGCCTTCAGAGGGCGAAACATCTGTCACGCATAATAATAATTACATAGCACAACTAGTTTATAATAAACTGTTTTTACAGATTAAGTAATAATATTATTGAATGTACGTAGCAGGTGGGGCAAAAGTAATCACCCGATGTTCTTTTGCTGTAATTTTTTTGGTTTAATTCAAAAATTTGGTTCTTCTTGTGAAATGTGTTTAGTTAATCCATTAGAATTTATTCCATTAAGTCGAGAAAATGATATCGGCCAAGTGGCCACCACCAGAGTTGATGATCATACGGGCACGTTTTATGGCATTTTCCATCACTATTGCCAGAACACAGGTTCTCGCATTCCTGGCTTGTTGACGTAAACCTGCGACTTCAAAAAACCCCATAAAAGAAGTCTGGAACGGTTAAATCGGGTGATCTGGCCGGTCAGTGCAAATCACCAAAACGAGAGATGAAGCGACCCGGAAATGCTTCCTTCAGAATATCGATCATGGCTCGAGCAGTATGCGCCGTTGCACCGTTCTGTTGGAACCACATGTTCTCCATTCCCAATTTATCCAATTGAGGAAGAAAAAATTCGGTAATTTGGCCCGCAGCGTTCTAAAAAAAATGACCCGATGACTTCTCCAGCCTAAACGGCACACCACGCAGTAACTTTGAGAGAGTGTATGACTCTTCGTAGGTGATAAACGGATTTTCGGTGCCCCAGAAACGATTATTTTGTTTATTCACTTAACCGCTAAGATGGAAATGAGCTTCATCGCTCATGATAATTTTCGATGAAAAATCGTCCACCTCTTCGTTGAGATTCAGGATGGCTTGAACGTAATTTATACGCGTTTGGCGGTCAACAACTAACAGCTGATGCACTGTCTGCACTTTGAAAGGGAACAACTTCAAATCTTTCACCAAAATTCTGCATAGGGACCGCCGGCTAATGCGGTAATTGCGTGGCACGTCGTCTGCTCGATGTTCTGAGCTCATCTTTGACATCTTGAGCAACAACAGCAATATTCTCAGCAGAACGGCTGCTCCGGGGCCGGCCAGCCTTGGGAACATCTCGTGTTGTCCGAGTCTCTTCAAGGCGAGTGGCCAAACACCGCATTATTACAATCGAGTACTACTAATGTAATCTAGTCTAATAAAGTACTATGTAAAGTATTCTAATGTAATCTAGTATAATCGAGTACTACTAGTGTAATGTAGTCTAATCGAGTACTACTAATGTAATCTAGTCTAATCGAGTACTACTAATGTAATATAGTCTAATCGAGTACTACTAATGTAATCTAGTCTAATAAAGTACTATGTAAAGTACTCTAATGTAATCTGGTCTAATCGAGTACTATTAGTGTAAGCTAGTCTAATCGGGTACTACTAATGTAATCTAGTCTAATCGAGTACTCCTAATGTAATTTAGTCTAATCGAGTACTACTAATGTAATCTAATCTGATCGAGTACTACTAATGTAATCTAATCTGATCGAGTACTACTAACGTAATCTAGTCTAATCGCGCACTACTGACGTAATCTAGTCTAATCGAGTACTACTAATGTAATCTAGTCTAATCGAGTACTACTAATGCAATCTAGTCTAATCGAGTACCTACTACTAACGTAATCTAGTCTAATCGAGTACTACCAACATAATCTAGTATAATCGTGTACTACTGTAATCTAGTCTAATCGAGTACTACCAATGTAATCTAGTCTAACCGTGTACTACTAACATAATCTAGTCTAATCGAGTACTACTTGTGTAATCTAGTCTACTACTACGACTACTATTATTTTGTCCTTCGCAATACTGAGGCCGATTGGGGGGTTTGGTCACAAAACTTCTTAGGTACGCCCTTGTGGGTAAGAAACTCTAATTTAACGGATATGCTGGAATATCACCATTTGCCCAGTCCTTTTTTGTATCATTTTGCCATATAAGGTTACAATATCTGTACCACCAATATTTTCTTTCGTAAGTTTCTTTTTTAAATTCGTCTACTTGAAAACTGATTTTGTTTTCTTGAATGAATCCATATCTTGGTGGAAGTGGAAATTAGCCCACTTACTGACGTACGATCGAGCTGAAACTGGTGCATCTTGGTGATACTCGTGCGTACACACGCGTGCATATCCGCATTTTTGTGACATTGGATGACATTATATTTTAAAATGTACAGCACGACATTCGAAACGTCAACATTCGAAATAAATCTTGGTCTTATCCAATTAGGATTTAGCTTAGTTGATAGCGGTTTCGACTTAAGTCCCCGGAGAGGATGGTTCAAACTTCAGTCAAACCAAAAAAAAGAAAAAAAAATCTTTCAAAATGCACTACCTCTATCTAACTGTTGGTACGAGTACGTTCTTTATATTATTAGCAATGCATAGGCACATACCAAGAATATTCTTATGCGTCATTTTAAAAACAGAAAATCTCCTAATAAAACTCGGATACATGACACAAGAGCCTCAAAAAAGGATCTACGAGATGTTCCAAAATTCTAGACAAGTTTTGGCCAAAGAAACCACATATATCTGGCAACCAAACTTTACAACATCCTTCCTCCAATTTTGAAAAAGATAGAAAAGATAAATAAGTTTAAGGAAAAAATCAAAACGTGGGTGAAAGAAATTAATGCAGACATACTAGAGAATGTATTAAAAACATCATAGAAACTAAATAACTCTACCAGTCCGAAATCTACCAGTCCGCCTCAGCACAGGACCACCTAGTGAGGAGAACTAAGAACAAACGGATGAAATATTTATATGCATTATCATATCTTGTAATTCTCATCAAACCTGTAATTAAATAGTCACTAATAAAAAATTTAAAAAAAAAACAAGGTACTCTGTATTGTCTGAGTGAATATCCGCCATGACCAGAAATCATCACTATTGACCAGAAAACTATTATTGACCACACTAGTTCAATAAACAATATTGCATGATTGACTTAGAATAGCGAAGCACTGTTTTAATTAGATCGTTTTTCATTTCGTATGTCAGTAAAATAGTTTGTATGTTCCTTTGCCGTTTGAAGAAAGTGTCTAAACTGAAAGGTTCAATGAAGATTCTTTTTAAACGACTTCAAAATGGAGGAGGTTCTCAATTCAACTGTATGTTTTTTTTTGTTTTTTTAATTTTTTTTTTTTAGTTTTGTTTTTTATGTTTGTTCTTTTTTTATTTGAAAGTTGGTGCTTCCCATGTGGTCCCATTTCAATTTGGTCCAGTTCTGACAATGGCATTCATGAGAAAACCATATGTCTTAAATTTGCATAAGTATGTGCGCGACAAATGGACGAATAACTCAATATCACCCCAACCGATTTCGATGATTATTTTTTATTGGAAAGGATGTTCCTCAAAGGTAGTTCGACGAGAGTTTGGTAAGGTTCTGATTATGGGATCTATGACAAAGTAACAGAAATCTTCAATTCTTAGGAGCAAATTAACGATACTCGGCCGAATCTTTTGTAGAATATCCGGACCTTTGAGTCACCTACCGTAACGTCGTTATGGTCAAGTAATGTCTGTCTCATATGAGCAGCACCTTTAGTAGATCTACCCATATTCAGACAAAATAGTTAGTGTACTTCAGATTCACTAAAAATCAAAAAATAAACAAAAATTTTAACAAAACAAAAAAAACGACTTAAAAAAATGCACTAAAAAGTAAAAAAAATAATTTCGTATTCTTCTGCAACCTAATAATCAACTTACTTTTTCTACTCATCAATATGTAGGTAAGATTGTTATTTTTGGAATCGGTGTCAGCCAAGGTACCCGTCCCGGCGTGTTCACTTGACAGCTCCCCTCCCGTCGCAGCCCCGCTTTCGCCTCTCGCCTCATGCCCCGTCAAGTCGCGCGTGCGACACAAGCACATCTCGCCTATAACTATGTATGTAGTTACAAACCTACCTTGACTGACACCGACTCCAAAAATAACAATTTTACCATATTGATGAGTAGAAAAAGTAAGTTGATTATTAAGTTGTAGAAGAATATGAAATTATTTTTTACTTTTTAGTGCATTTTTTTAAGTCGTTTTTTTGTTTTGTTAAAATGTTTGTTTTTCAAATGTAAAATCGTTGTTATTATTATTTTGGACTTTATTATTGGCATATTTTCAATATTACGGCAGATGCCTACCAACCTGAAGAAAGTTTGAATGATGAAGTTGATTCCCCATTCCAATTTCGTTATAAAGTATATGTACTATTCTTACGGTTTCTGAGGAAATTTTGGTTTTGATTTATTAAGTACCAGCTGGTTCCTGGCAAGCTTTACAATGCAATATTCAAAGAAATAAATTTTTTCTCCGTGCATGTCCTTTCCTGTGCATCCCCGTTCCCCTACCAAGTCCCCTTGCTCTCTTCCTTTATTTTCAAAGATGACATAGGCCCTGAGGAAAATAACTTCCCTCAGGGCCTATGTCATCTTTGAAGATGCTGGTGGAGGGTCTTTTTGAGAAAAGGAAGGAGTAAACACGGGTCTTGAAGAGACCCATGTTGTAGGAAGGAGGAAACACAGAGGCCGGCAAATCGTTCCACAGCCGAGCCGTTGAACTCAAGAACAAGTCATAGAAACGACCCGTTCTCACGCGACTAATGTCAACCGTGTGAAATGTTGGGCGCGTGTTTGGCGTGTTTCCCGATTATGCACCGGTGCCGAGGGGATCAATAACACTAGTTCCTCGGAGCATCTTCCATTGTAATACCGGTAGAACAAGAACAGCATTCCCACCTGACGCCTGTGCTCTAAAGATTGCAGTCCGTCTGTTAAGATGGGAGAATCTATCAAACGGACCGCCCGTTTCTGCACAGAGTCAAGGATTTTTTTTAGGTATTTTGGAGCTCCAGACCAGAG
The DNA here is from genome assembly GCA_929108145.2 of Limnephilus rhombicus. Taxonomy (NCBI): domain Eukaryota; kingdom Metazoa; phylum Arthropoda; class Insecta; order Trichoptera; family Limnephilidae; genus Limnephilus; species Limnephilus rhombicus. The sequence goes on along the minus strand of OV815287.1, from coordinate 18,336,059 downwards.
TGGCTGCCAAATTCAACCGTGGGGCGCACTTGCGATTTGTACAGGGTTAGCAGTTGTGTACTATTAAAGTATCTGCGGGCCCTGTACAGTACGCCCAGTTTCCCATATTTCTTCGAGGCAAAATCGGGGAACCGGCTAAAGGACGAGGACTTTGAGCATCGTCTGCGGTTGGGCCGATAGCTGTACCCATTCTCATTGGGACTGCCCGGTGGTCTATGGCAGTGCTCCGCAACATTTTCTCATCTACGACACACCAAAATTCTTCCTAGAATTCCACGGCACACCAAAAGCTAAAATATATAGGTATTAAATTCATACACAAATTTTTAAATATTTTTTTCGTTTTTTATTTGAAACGTATACATACATATAACTATATTACATTTTTTTTTACGCAATCTTAATAATTATTATAAAATAATAATAAATTAATGTGATTCCTGCGCTTGCTTCAGTGAACACAAAATTTTTCACAGTGATCACAAGACCTTATAAGCATCACCGCTTATCATTTCTAATTAACACAAGCGTTGAAAAACTTTGCTCACATAAATATGTCGTAGAAAATGGAAGTAGTGTTAAGATTGCTTTGTCGGAAATTCGAGTATATTCTTTTTTAACGTAAATCCAGAAAACATCTAATCGAACTTCAGAGAAGTGAAGTTTTAAAGTCATGTCATTTTTTAAATCTGTAAATTCCTCTCGAAAGTGCTTCCGAAGAATTTATTGCATTGTTTGCGATTGAATATTATATATTTGGAAGAAATCATCGTTTACTTGAAAAATTCCTTTACCGGTAGTTCGCTCCGGAACCTCCATACGAAATAAATAATGTTCTTTAATTTTAATAAAGTCCTCGTCAACGAAACGTACAATAGCTATCAGCTGTGCTTTAACAAATAATATTTAGTCAAATAATTTGTCATTGTGTATTTAATACATAATGAAATATTGTAAAATGTCAAATAAATTGAATTTGACCGCGGCACACCTGTAACCGGCTCACGGCACACCAGTGTGCCACGGCACACCGGTTGCGGAGCATTGGTCTATGGAATATCTTTTTATATATTTTATTTTCTTTCCGCTATTATAGTAATAACTTACATTATAACATAATCATATAACTGTTTTTCTTAATTACTTATTTAATTTACAGAAGGTTTCTTCGACTGGTCATAGCCGTTATTTTTATTTTTCTTTTCCTTTTACTAACACTATTATCTCTTTTTGATGTTACCTATTTCAGAAAAATTATTCCACGGGCTGCTAATTCTATTTATCTTTTGTATAATGTTAATGTAAGTACCTGCATACTGCTAACTAACCCCGTATGCATGGACATTGGAGGGTCTAGAGTCGTTCAAATAAATGTAGCTTCGTTAAAAAAAAAGTCTTGACGTGAGCGGTGAAGGAAGAAACCATATGTTTCCTTATAACACCGTTGGGAAAGTGGTGGGTCCCATAAAAAAAGTACGCCAGTTTATGAGAGGCTAACTTAACTCTGGTTTCTGGTATCTGAGCTGGTCATTTAGAATTACACCAAGCATTTTGATGGAGGTCCTGTTCGGAAGATTGCTTCCGTTGAAGGAGACTAGATTTTTATTTCGATCCCTTTTAGACGTTATCAAACATGATTGGGTCTTTGAAACATTAAATTCGACGAGGTTATTCTTACCCCAAGAGAGAACACTGTCGAGGTAACCGTCCATTCTTTGCTTCAAAGCCCTCCGAGCTATTGGAGTTTGTGTGCCCTTTGGGGGCTTGTCAAACAAAAAGCTATCATGGACTGTACTGTCATCCGCGTAACAATGAATGGGTGCACATGACAAGAGGTAATTGATGTGCAACAGAAACAAAGTCCCCATCCCTGTGGGACGCCAGCATTTATCGAATGCGAGGAAGAGGTGAAACCGTCTGCAACCGCCTGAATCGACCTCTCCCTCAAAAAGTCGGCAATCCACATACACAAGGATGCGGGAAGTCCGTAAGAAGACAGTTTGTTGACAAGCCCTCGGTGCCAAGCCCGGTCGAAGGCCTTGGAAATATCCAGTGCAACCGTTTGGGTCTCACCGAAACGTTCAAGGCACCGCCCCCAAACATGCGTCACATACGCGAGAAGATCACCGCACTAGCGGTTCTGCCGGATTCCGTATTGACGGTCGTTAATAATTTTGTTCTTCTCGAGGTATGTGAGCAGTTTGCCGTTGATCACACGTTCCATCACCTTAGACAGAACTGATTTGATCGCTATGGGGCGGTAGGTGGCTGGGTTGGAGCGGTCACCCTTCTTTGGAATAGGGTGAATGATCGCTTTTTTCCAACCAGAGGGCACAGAGCCAGACTTCAGGGACATTTTGAAAAGCTTCGTCAAAACTGGAGCTATTTCTGCAGCGCACCTCTGTAATACCAGGGCAGGTATTCCGTCAGGCCCACTAGCTTTATTAATAACAAGCCCTCGTAAGACTTAGAGTACATCCCGATGCCGGATCCTCAGCTTTTTCATATGAAAACCGCAATGAGGAACCGACGGCGGGGTAGCACCTTGATCATCGAGGGTCGAGTTATCCGCAAACATTTTGCCTAATAAGTTAGCCTTTTCGGCGGCGGTATTTGCTAGAGAACCGTCAGGTCTGGTAAGAGGTGGCAGACTGGGTTTGCAGAAATTGCGACCTATTGAGCCCGCAAGCGACCAGAACGCTCTGCTGCCATGCGGGCAGGCAGCCAGCTTTCTGGTGATCTGCAGGTCGTGCTTGATTTTGACCTATTTATGATCCTCTTGCTTTCCTTTGCCATTTTGTTATATACTATTCTGTTTTCGGACATTCGAGATGTGTTGTAGGCTCGGTAAGCCGCGTTTGTTCGTCGCCCTGCTTCAGAGCATTGTCGACTGAATCACGGCTTTGAGCCTACACCAGTTTCTTTAACAGTGGATTGGATGAAGCCATCCATCGCGGATGTGATGACTTCACCAATTTCCTGGGCACATCTTGAGGGATCCGAGGTCCGAAAACAGACAGCTGACCACGGGAAAGCATTCAAATGTGCCCGCAGACCAAACCAATCTGCTGATCTATAGTGCCACACTTTTCTCTTCAGCCGCTCGTTAGGCGGTCTGAAGGTTACGGGGATTGACGTCGTCACAAGGCAGTGGTCCGACGATCCTAAAGGCGCTGTGACTTCAATCTTGTAACCGTGTGGCACAGTGGTTAAAAATAAATCTAACAGATTGGAGCGGTGAGTCTGGACATCAGGAACCCTTGTAGGCTCCTGAACCATTTGCTCCAGTCCGTGGCAGAGGGCAAAGGATTTAACCAAGGTTCGTTATGAACATTGAAGTCCCCCAGGACCACAAACTCTGCCGTAGAGAAGCGGGGCAAGAGGTCATCAACAGTATTACTTAGATGTTTGAAGAGTTCGGACGTATTTGAAACGCTAAGGTTCGGTGAGCGGTATAAACACGCGTAAAATCTTACCGTATTGGCAAGATTGACACGCACCCATATTGCGTAGAATCTGGAGTTCTCCAGATACAACAGTCGCACACAGTTGACGTCAGCTCGGCTGAAGAGACAGACTCCTCCTTTGGGTCTGAATTTGCCTGCGAGAGTGAATCCCGGGCAATCCAGATATGATGCGTCTGTAGGCTCGGCTATCTGCGTCTCAGAAATGAAAAGAAGGTTAGGACGTTGGGAGAGAAGGTGGTGGTGGACGAAGTTTAAGTTTTTGTGCAGGCCGCGAATGTTGGCAAAATTCACCAACAGTTTTGGCCTGCACCGGGGACTCCTGCTTCTCGCCGTTGTAATAATGATGTTATTGCTATTTGTTGAATTCATGATTTTATAGGTGATTTTTTTTTTGGTTATGAGGAGAAAGGAAGGTCCGGAAGGAAAAGGTATGAGGGATGGGTAGGAAGCTGGAGATCAGAGTGTCCAGGAGTGACGGATGTATGAATCCAACCCCCCCACTGCGGTGCAAGGCGATGGGCTGGGAGATTCTGGCTGGAGAGGTCGCCCAATGCGCCCTAAACGCTACTGCTGGGTCCCCTCCGGTCACGAACCGGCACAACAGCAGCGGCGGGGTTTTTGCACTCGTTGATGGGACAGCCCACCCTCAGTCGTGAGCCTGAGGGTCGGGCCCCTGTACTACCGAGCGGCCCAGACAACGGTAACCGGTTGTAAAGGGTCTCCCTCAACCAGCATCTCTCAATCCGGCCCGCCACGCAGAAGGTGGGCCGACGCACCCTCCATCAAGACCCAGACAAACATTACCCCATGAACCCGGGCACCCCTGCTAAGTTACCAAACCTGGCGGACCACTTGGGGTGACCTGTGGCAAAGGTGTTGGTCATCCAATAAATGGTTCCTAGGGCGGCGGTACCCATACCCGCCTACCAAATTAAAGTATAAGTTATTATGTTATTAAGTAAGAGATATGTAAGTTATTAAGTAAGCGAAAATAACAAACACACTGTTTTCGGTCGCGACCTACCAAAGGGCCTTCGCTCATGGAGAAACCGAAAAATGGTTGGCAACTCAATTCAAGCACTGCCAGTCGCCGCGTCGCGCGTCGCCCTTGACAACTGGTCTTTAGCAAGTTCCCTGTGTGCGGACCGCCAGTGAAATTCGCAAGTTCCTTTCCGGTGGATAGCGATTGAGTTGCCAGGTTTTATTTTTCAGTTTCTCCAAGAGAACTACTAGTTACAATTATTGTGTTCTAATACCTAACCACCACATGACACTAACGATATCTATTTACTTCTGTACTTGTGTAATTTTATTGTTCCCTACAAATAAATAATTTTAAGTTACATTTAAAAACGCTAGTGAATGATAAGGGCTATATAATCGCTGTTGTGCGATAATAGTTGTGCTCAGTCGCTAGATACACTGCCTTCATATACCTGATACGGCCGGTTCTATCTCGAGTGGTTTTTATAAAATGAGATACGAATTTGTAGAACATGAAGATGTAGATAAGACCGGAATGTCATTCACAACTTGATACGAGGCTTGACACGAAACGGTGAAATGATGCAATTATCGATACGTTAAAATGATACACGTTTGAAACAGAAAGCTCGACCTTCCGCGTATCAGAATGCGTCATTAAACAGAGCAACTCAACTGCCATCGATATCTTCAATATCACTTACCGAAAGTTCAGCAAATATTTTTTGACATACTTCACAACATAGTAAAACTTCCCAATGCACTTTTTTAAATTTTGTAATCTTCTCCATAATATATTAGTGTATAACTGTTTTATGGAGAACTTCAAAAATAAATAAATAATAAATGAAACATCTCTAAATATCGCATGAAGTTTTTGAACTTGCTAACGGAAAGGTAAATAAGAAGAATACAGCAAGATGTGAAACATGTCGAAATAAAGTTAAATCAAGGCAAGTAATTCAGTTCTGAATGAAGTTTCAATACTAAATAATCACTGAAGTTCCTCTCGATTTGATGTTTTGATGACGCGGTCAGTTGGTCAGTATTCAGCGTTGAGTGGAATTCCACTTGGGAAGTGATGATCGTCATCATCCCATCATCCGCCCCAATTATTCCTCGCACTTCACACGCCTCGGCGCTAGTGACGTCATTAATGATGCATTCAACTCAATACGTATGCACTTGTAATCTATGGAATTCCAAATAATCCGGCAACGCTAGGTGGACATGAGGAGTTTCTTAAAATAACTTGCTGTTGGAATGTATATTTATTATTTTTATTACGATTCATTGAGTTCCACGTGTAAGGATGTTTACTACCGTTTCGTCTTGTTTATTACTCTAAATATATTGACGTATATTATTTTATAAATATTTACAATGTTAAGTTACTGAATGAACGAATCTATTAAAGATAATATTAATTAAGTGTTTAGTGATTTTTTATTTTTATTTTTTATATTAACTCCACATAGGAGACCCTGAAGAAAACAATTTTCTTCGGGGCATATGTCATCTTTGAGGATGATTTGGGGAGGGTCTGTTTGAGGAAAGGAAGGAGTTAACCTGGGTTTTGAAGAGACCTATGTTGAAGGAGGGAGGAAACATAAAGGCCATTAAATCATTTCATAGCCGAGTTGTTGAACTTGAATAAGTCGTAGAAACGACCCGAATATATGTACATCAAAATAAATATTTATTTTTGTCTGTTATTTCAAATCAATTTTTTTTCGTAAAAAGCATTTGTGATTTCATGTATAATTAAATAAAACTAACGTTTTGTTTCTAATCAATAATACATTTAAATATACTCACTAACCGGTTTCGATTGGCTCAGGCTTCGTCAGTTGTTTATATGTAAGAAAAGGATTCTCAAAACCTTCATTTATATCCTTGCATTTCCCTTACTTTCACGTTCCTCACAGAATTCAATTAAAATGGGTACTATATACCACAACCCTTATCAGTTCTCATCAGTTGAAACGTATGTGTGATTACAAAAAACGATAAAGTTTTCGTATAAAAACCTCTGCTAGTACTAAAAAACATACGCGGTGTCCGAAAAATAGTTGTATGAATCTACATCACGTAAAGAATCCAAAAATATTTTGAAATTTTTTTAATGTTTCAGCTATTAAAAACATAAAATAAACTTTTGGAGCCGGGTCTGTGGGTCGATGCATTTAAAATAAAATAATTAAACAGATGATATTAACCCCCTAGCGACCGATATTTTAAATTTTGAATCGTACACTGGAAAACGAATGATCGAATGAAAAAACTTATGGCAAACTACAAACGCGACGTAACCTGTTTCCCATGTGTAGAAATATTAGGTATACATACAAAGGTACCTTCAATAATTTTAATCCTTCTTTGTTCAAAGGGGCTTTAAGCCTCTGTCTGAATTACATATTATACATAGGCTTAAAAATAGGCTCTTTGCTTAAATTGTGTAAAATGGAAGAAAATATATGTTTTTGTACCTATCTGAAAATAGAACCACCTCATTTCGTAATTTGAAATCGTCAAGTAGAGTACAAGGCAAACGTAAATAATTTAATAATTCAGCCAGGATATTTCTTTGTTTCGCCCACCCCAAGTACCAACATAATACTTCAAATACTTTAGCATTACGTTATTGTACGCCCAATAAAGCTTTTCCAGTAGCGGATTGGACCTCTAAAGCCTCCAGGACTATTATATAATATTTGGCCACTTGTTACTTGGATAGGCTGAGAAGTAAAGAACACATGCTTGTACACCGCGAACAAAATGACACTTTGAAGCGCACCAGGTGGAATGCGGAAGTGACATTCCCCCCTCTACAAGTATGCCCAGGTTTGAGGTAATTCATTTCATCCAGTATATTTTGAGAAACAGAAGTATGGAGAGATGTTCTAGTGCTACGTAAACGAATGTTAAACATCGTAATATTGGTTTACAGAAAAAAAGTCTTAAATCAGTTCTTAACTGCTATTTTCGTTACGCAAATTATATGTAATAGGAACGTGCAATTAGCGATCCGCGATCGGAATTATTCCGGTAGTCCCAATTTTTTTATATGTTTTATACACTCATCTCCTGATGTAAAATCTGAGTTTTCGACCTTGGGTCACTTGAGCTTACGCCGCCATTTTGAAAAAACTAGCCGAAATCGCGCCAAAATCTAGTTTTTCTCAAATATCTCGTTCTCAATGAAAAATTCGGCTAAAGTAGCTTTACAAGTTTAGTTGAACATAAAATTACCTACAATTTTTATTCAAATAATTTTCTTCTATCTCTAATAAGATATCTAATATATTCAGATATACCTACAGTTAATAATTCCCGGTGACCCCGAAATAATATTAAGTAACTATAAATTTACAATTTTTTGTGCATTATTTACCAATTTAAATACCCTTAATAATATCTTGATATAATACCTAATGAATTTATACGCAGTACCGATTTTTTGTACTTATGCGCTGGTATACACAGTACATAGAGAAGCATATCTTTCCTTGATGTATTTAAATGAAAATATGTTTTAAACTTTTGTTATTCGGTGGTAAATCGTCTATGCACATCCCTTCGGGTCACTCAGTTATATTTTGTATAATTAGGTAGACCACATGTTCTCTGAACCTACTGCACATTGTATATAAGTACCTACGCCAGGGGGCGTATTTCCAAAACCTACACCTACCGGTTCAATCGCGGTAGCGACAATTTACATTTTCAATATCAAAATTTAGACATTTAAAAAAAAATAATAATTTATAATATACACATTGTAAAGATTATTTTATATAGATTTTAGAACAAATTTTGTTTTTGCAAAGTGATAAAAAAATAACCAATATATAGGTGTATTTAATATGTAAATTGTCGCTACCGCGATCGAACTGATTTGCGTTTTGGAAATACGCCCCCTGGGGACCAATAGTCAGCGGATCAACTGTCATGGAACCCCGTTAAATGAACTCATTCCCTGTGAAGATATTTTTTCCCCAATGGCATGCTTCCAGTTTTTCAAACGTCACGATATCTACTTGTTACATGTCTTCGCGTCTTCACGTATCCTATAACATCTGAATAAATCTGGGTAGTATGTTTACGAGAGATGGGAAGGCTGATAGAGATATTGAAAGAAGAGTAAATGCCGGTAACTCTATTAATGGACTGAATACCGTTGGCGCTAATAAAAAACCGTCAAAAGAAGCGAAGCTAGCAATCCACAATGGAGTCCTGGTACCTACCCTGATGTATGGCAGTGAGGCATGGAACTGGGAGAGAAAGGATGAAAGTTAACTGAATGCTGTTGAAATGAGATCCCTGAGGCGCATGTGTGGTAAAACCATGTATGTTTGTGTTAGAAATGTGGATATCCGCAAATAATGTAAGGCTGATGTAAGCTAATGAGTAAGATTAAGAAAGGGACCCTCAGATGGTTTGGACACGTAGAGCGAATGTACGAAGAAAGTAGTGTAAAAAGAATATATGACGCAAATGTGAATGGTAGAAGAAGTCGGGGACGCCCGAGGAAGACATGGCACGATCAAGTGAATCAGATACTTGAGATGGGCCATGTCAAAAGTCAGAATAATAGAAGAGTATGTATGAGACGATGCATGAATGTGAGTGAGGCAAAGAGTGTGTGCCAAGACCGAGTTGTTTGGCGGTCCGTCATCTTTGCCTACCCCTGCGGGGAAACGGCGTGATGGTTAGTTAGTTAGAGATACGTACCGGCCTGAGGAAAGTGTGAAAAAATAATTGGCATTGTATAATCTTTTTGTAAGAATTCTTTTAATAAATATCTCAGAAGCAACCCAAAACAGCGTACTATATCACGGACCACACGGTAACTAGAAAATCATTGTTCCTTGCAATAATATTGTAAGAATCATTCGGTTGAAAAATAAAAAGAGGATAAACAGAAAATAAATCTCTCACAACCAGGAAGAGCACGTTTAACTAACAATGGACGAGTCTAAGAAGAGATTCTCTCAAACAATCGTGGATCGTATGTTCTTGAATCTGGATTGCCAAAAAACTTTGTTGTTTAAACATCCTTGAAAGTAACATGGAAAACAATCTTTTTCGAAAGCATGAAATGAAAATTCTCAGAAGGTCACGTCAAAGAGAATAAAATTTCGATCAAAATATAAGAAAATTGTTACCCATGTTCATAGCAAATGTTTGGTGATTTCTTTTTTCGACTTGTTTGACAAAATTATTACTGCAGGTATACAAGCAGTTTAAAATACCGGCAATTTCATCCAACCGCAACTATTTTTGAAGCGAAAACTTCTTTGGCAACGTTGTGATTCGAAACTCGATGAAACGACAAAGAGACAAACACGTACCTGTAGGATGTTAGCCTGCGATAGAATAAGATGTAACAATCGGTCTCATCTTTGTGCGGTTCTTTGTAGCCTCCCAACTCTTGTCTACTTTAGTTTTCCGAAGGTTTCAGTTCTACCGCGTGCGAACTGCAACACTAGTAATTTTTTTAATTTTTATTTATTGGATTCGTTTAGGTTATGGGTGGCCACACTCTACTTCATAACAGGTTTGGGTAATAAGTCAGCTGTCTTTGTATTCATGAAATTAGTAAAAATTTTTTGATTGTTTTAAGGACGATGTAACTATCTTCAACCCGTGAAATAACTACAATCATGTCCTACAGGACTTTCAATTATTTAATAAATGTTTATTTGTTTGTCCCTTATGCGGTCCCTTAATCTTTTCCGATTGCGATAAAACTTTGGTGGATTGTTGTAAGCACCCCCGCGATGGTTTCTGTGTACAATTGTGAACTCTGGCGTTATGAATTTTTTTCCTATACCATTTATCCGATAGCGAGGCGGGGAAAGTGGAAGGGGAACGCGCGAGGGGAAGGAGACGCGGGATGGGAAGGAGATGCGGATATGGGAACGGGGTCGCATGGAAAAGGACACGCAGGGAACAGTGAAACCTGACAATATTTTTTTCCAATTTTTTTTTCTTCAAAATCAAAAAAAAAAATTATTTCACAAGTTGTCACTAGTAAGTCAGCCGAGTAACCGCTCAACCCCTCACTCCAACCCCACCTGTCCAATACCTAGTGTCTTTTAATGAAAAATGTCACCGCTTACCAAAATTTTTTACTCCAAATAATGTCAGGAAACACTCGTTTAAGTAAGTCATGTTCTTACTTTTATATACAGAGATATTCTTTTAAAATGTAATACAATATTAATTCAAAATGGGTTTCGCTTCATATAATGATATTCAAAGAAGAAGGTCTCAATGCTGCATCATCTGTCGCTTTCGTTATGGCGAGTTTATCAAAATTAATGACTAAACCAAAACGATTTAATGCAATATCAAAGTCGAAAAAGCAATAAAAAAGATTGATGGTGACATTATAATTCTTGAAGTCTTAAAATAGATTTTCTTTACTGTTATGTATGCTTAGCTAAGCAGTGTCGGTCGTGTGTACTTAGGAGTTAAAATAAATGCAGGATCTGTTCTGTTCTCCTTCTGGTCTCTTTTCCTATCAGAGACTGGTCATCATCAGGGCAATCTTCACTTTGAAATCTGAAGCCTCCATTCTGAAACGATTCTGATTCAACTTAATAAATTAACCGTAAACGGTTACAAGCTTCAATCTTCAAATATCACACAGTCACACCCATTCGATAATTTAAATTTTTCATCAGAAAACTTTAACTAAAACCAAATAATAGATTTGTGAGTTCTGGCGTCATGAAATTTGTAAACATTTTCTCTCTGAAATTCTGGAGACAACACCTTTGAATTTAAATATCGATTTAATCGCAAAAAATATGGTTTGACACCAATAAATTGCTTGTTCCATAAAGTCAGAAACCCCCCATTTTCGCAGCCTAAATAACTAATAACCTAAATAAATAGCCTAAATAACTAATAACCTAAATAAATAGCCTAAATAACTAATAACCTAAATAAATAGCCTAAATAACTAATAACCTAAATAAATAGCCTAAATAACTAATAACCTAAATAAATAGCCTAAATAACTAATAACCTAAATAAATAGCCTAAATAACTAATAACCTAAATAAATAGCCTAAATAACTAATAACCTAAATAAATAGCCTAAATAACTAATAACCTAAATAAATAGCCTAAATAACTAATAACCTAAATAAATAGCCTAAATAACTAATAACCTAAATAAATAGCCTAAATAACTAATAACCTAAATAAATAGCCTAAATAACTAATAACCTAAATAAATAGCCTAAATAACTAATAACCTAAATAAATAGCCCAAATAACTAATAACCTAAATAAATAGCCTAAATAACTAATAACCTAAATAAATAGCCTAAATAACTAAATGTGTAAAAAGTGTTAGAAACTAACATGTTGGTTTTTTAAACAATAAGAGGTTAAAACTAAGAATTTATAATTTTTAATAATTAACATTGCTTAAATCACTATTTAAATATAAATTAATATTTAATATTTTTGCCGCTTGATTTGAGTCTCTTTCAGTAAAATCTTTTTATACCCCTTTTTCCAATCATCACATGTGCTCGTTCTTACCATGTCTTCCTCGGGAGTCTTCGACTTTTTCTACCATTCACCTTAACTTCGTGAAATCTAATACTTACATCCATTTATTTGTTCATCCGGTAAGCATGCGCAAACCATCTAAAAGTCCCTTTCTTAATCTTATTCATTAAGCTTCTTATGGCCCTGCAAGAAATTTCTGGATCTCCATATTTTTAATAACGCCTCAGGGAACCTAGTCCACAGCATTCAGTCTACTTGCATCCTTCCTCCGGCAGTTTAATGCTTAATATTAAAGTTTATTTTCTGATCGGGATCATTGTACGTGAAACTTTGTTATTTTCCTTCGTTATTATTGATTTTAATGACCGCAAATTCCGAAACGGTTCCAACTGGCTACAACGTCAATATGACATAGAAACCGCCGCTGGCTGGTAAGACGGCTGTCACCAACGTTGCCCGGCGTGACGTCAACGCGGTCGAATTCACGAACAAAAACGAACATTTCGTTTTGGCGGCAAATTGAAAATGGCACATTTTAAATCGTTACAGAAAATTTATTCTTCAAAATGAAAATAAAATAAAAATACTTTCATCATCGTAATGTTTTTCTTAATTTTTCGAGAATGAAAATACCCCATTATTTCAAATATGCGTGGGTTCATTCATTATTCATTAGTGGTCCAGAAATATTGATTTTATGAAAAGTTTCTTTGTTAACTTCGTAAAACTTTTCATAATAAGGTAAATCAAGTCAATTTTGGAATTTACCGCGATGCGTAGAAGGGAGTTCGAGTTAGAAAATCTCAATGTAACGCTAGTTAATATAGTAAGGAAAATTATTTATTCCCCACTAATACATGTATGTTTACAAAACCTAAACAATATAATGCACTTATATAAGTCACGGCAGTAACGTCATTATTAAACAATTAAAAAACATTTTCATTTAGTGCTGGGAAAACATGTTTCTACATGTTTCATCATTTTCTCAGTAAATTGGTTTAATCGGTAATGAACTAATTTAGGTACCTTCAAAAAATTTTATTTAACAGTTTGAAAATGGCCTTGGATGCCGAAATATCTGTTATAAAAATAAAATTCTCGCATAACTTAATAAAAATATTATTAAATTTAATTTTAACCAAGTTGAAGTATACTCATCGTCACTGTTAAAAAACTATACACTATCGACTTTAATTATTTTGAGTCCGTATCTCATTTCAGAGGTAATGAACAAATATTGAGAAATATAATATTACTAGCTAACCCGGCCACGCGTTTCTGTGGCTAATAAAACACAACGTCATCTACTGGATGGTTATCCAACCTTTATAAACACCGTCGTCTTTGAGTTTATCGCGAAGAGACAGACAGATGCCGCGGAGGACCTTAATTTATATTACGTAGAGATGGTGTGAAAGATTATAATAAAGTGCATGAAATGCTTGGGGTAACCAACGTATTTAAGTTAATAAGGATTAATACTGTATCCGTCTATATAACTTTTACTATAACTTTTCAATTACCGCAATGTACGTGACCATTTTTTTTAGAAGATGGAATGGGTATAGTAAGCTATCCGTAAAAGATAGATGTATGACCTCACGGACTTCTTTGTAGATCTATAAAAGAGAAATATCCCACCATACATTGTTTTGTTATATCCCAAAATGATTAGGCAGCGTTTTCGATGAAAGCTACCAGGCGCTCTGACTTTTTCCGACACTTCTAACAATTATCGTTGTTTCAACCAATTTACACAAATCCTTGACAAATTTCATACCTAAACCTTCCTCACGAAACACTCTATCTATTGGTGAAAACCGCATGAAAATCCGTTCAGTAGTTTTCGACAGACAGACGACGCGGGGGACTTTAATTTATAATATGTAGAGAAAAGATATAGATATATAAAAAGTGGGTGAATCCGGGTAGTAAATGTAAATAGTTAATGTAATAGTATACGTTTGCCCTGAAGAAGGAACGGTCGTTCCGAAACCGGTCGGCTTTACTCAAATATATAAGTGATTCCAACAAAGTAATGTTGTTTCATTTATTGTAAACAGTTTTTTTTAATGCAATAATTAAAAACACTTTGTTTTACCACAATAAACTTTATTAAAAAGTCGACATGCTTCAAGAACGATGTTCTCTTCAGCAGGACGTATATATTACTAAAAAAATGATCGAACATAGAAAGACAGGCGTGGGTAGAAAAGGAAGTAGTGGGGGGGGGGAGAAGTGGAAAGGGGGGTGCTTAGAAGAACAAAGACAAAAATTACAATGGAAATATGTTTAAGATAGGGTTATTCACAAAATTAATTTGATTGTTAATAATATTTAAATTTCTATTGACATTTTTCCTATAACCATCTAATTGAATTTAACCTTTCATTTGATATAAATACTGGTTTTAAAATTTTACACACTAACGTTAGTGGTTTTTACTCAGATCTTTTAGAAATATTAGAAATTGTATTAGTAATTTGTGCCACAAAGTGAATTTACAAAAATTGAAGAAGTTTTATTTTTGTTATATAAATAGTATTAAAAGTGTTTCTTAGATAAATTAAGAATTTTAAGAGCTCATAAATGAATCTATTTTTCACGAAAGTGCCGCACTAGAATTCATTTAATTAATTTTTAATATTTTATTAGTCTAATATCAGTGGGTCCGGGTACCACCGCTAAGGGAACCATTTGTTGCATAAGCAGTATTCCTGCCTTAGGTCTCCCCAAGTGGTTTGCTATGTTTGGTGGCTTAGCAGCGATGCTCAGATTCGAGGGGTGAGGTTTGTTTAGGTCTTGGCGGTGGATATGTTTGCGCTTGGCAGGCAGGATCGGGAGAGACTGGTTGTGAGAGATATTTTGATAACTCAGCCAGACTCTCTCGACCCATCGCCTTCAACCACAGTGGGAGGGATGGATTCATGTGTCTGTCGTGGACAGATTGACCCCCGATTTCTACTCACCCATACCTTTTTCTTTCCCAGAACTTCCCCTCGTTCCTTCCTTTCCCTAAAAAGACCCTGCACACAGCATCCTCAGATAAAATAAGCCCTGAGAGATATTTTTTTCCTCAGGTCCTCCTGTGTGGAGCTAATGTAAAAATAAATAATAGGCGTATAAATAACATTAAGAAAGGGACGCTAAGACGCTGAACAGGTGAACGAAGAAAATAGTGTAAGTATTAGATTTCATCGACGTAAAAGGAATGGTAGAAAATTGACTTTAAAAAAATGCTAGAAAAAGTGAGGGTCGCCCGAGGAAGACATGGTAAAGCCATAGGCGTAATAATAACATTAAGAAAGGGACACTAAGATGGTTTGCGCAGGCTCAAGGGATGAACAAAAAATAGAAGTTTTAGATTTCATTGTCGTAAAAGGAATGGTAGAAAATTGAAGTAAAAGAATGTGGTAGAAAAGTGGGGGACGCTCGAGGAAGACATTCTAAAATGAGGAGGTAAATGAAAATAAAAATAAAAAATGCCCGTAGCAAAAAAAAAAAAACCGAAAGAACTTAGGAAGTTACTAAAATTCAAAAACACGAGCATTTACATAGTCTTCAAAATAGAATCATTAACGCATTTATTATGGTGCTGCATAATATTGGAAAATGACGAAGTGTTTTGACGGTCATGGCCAAGTTCAATAATTACTTGTTTATTATGAGGGTATATTTTATCACTCAACATTGTTTATTTGATTATTCGTTATGATGTAAACAAGTGTCAAAGCGGTTCCAATTTACTCTCCGATTAGTGCAACATCGCATCCGCACCAACATGCCATCCCTTTCATCTGTTGCTAAAAGGACGTGAAAGACGTGTATTTTCACGCTGAATGATGTTTACAACTATAAAAATACCAAAAAACTAAAACAAGTCCCCAAAAACCTTAAATTAACAAGTAAAAAAAGACAACAACGACAAAAAATACAAAACAAAAACTTCATTCTTTAGTTAAACTAGTTGTTGAAGGCTGATCCCTTTTGCTACAGTTCCTGAAAATTACTTAAAACATAAAAGTTTTTCTTGTTATAGGAAACTTTGTAATGCAAGTTTCCGAGTATGTGGTACTTTCCCAAAAAGCACGCTTCCGACGTGAGGGAGCTCTAAGTTTAGATACGGTTTTCTTTCTAAGTGTTCTCGTTTTAACTGCCTCTGTTGAAAGTTGATGTTAATAGTGTGGTATTTCGTAAGAGATTCGCAGCACATGCTAGATCTTCAATCAGTTGAAAGGCGTTCTGCCAGAAATATCTACTCGGGAAATGGGGAAGGCGATCTATGTTCCATTTTGCACCGTTTTTCCACAAGAAATTGAAAAAAAAATCATTAGTCTTTCTTTCAACCATCAAATAACATTTGGGTACGATAAACAATCACATAACTAGTTACCGATTTATTTAAAGAGATCGATTAATAATAAAAAAAATATGTTTTGAATTTTTTTAAATGTCTTTTTCTGTTAAAACAACTGTGAAACGATGAAAATAGCATAGCTTTTTTATGCTTATTTTCTGGCCAGACAAAATTGTTTTCAGCTTGTAATTATATATTTTTATTTTCCAAAGGAAAGAGAATGCCCTGGCTAAATTTGCATGTCATTTTGTCAATAACTTTTAATAAACCAAGTAGTTTAGTTACAAGTGGTTAAGATTTTAAAATAAACAACAACGAAAATATTTGGAAATACGCTTATATTTAGATTTTTGAACGAGTATCCACATTGCAAATCTAACACAATATTCATTATCTAAACAAAATGTGTGTGTGCAAAAAAGTAAATTATAAAATCACGGGTCTTGTCTAAACACATTAATTATGTTGTACGAAAACAATAAAATAGTACAAAGTAGAAAACATAAAGAAGTGTTAACCGAATTGGCGGCCGACGCCTCTGCATTTATTATGCAATAAGTCGGTCGGAATATAGACACACCATCTGTCCGTATGCTCTGCGTGCAGTAGGTGCCTAGTCCCCGCCCAAACGGCGTTGCGCCACTGTTTAGCGTTACCGTAGCGTTTCCGCAGCGTTTATGTAGCGTTTTTGTAGCGACCGCGCCGCCCGAAATCCGCTCCGCTACCCGCTGTCGCCGGTTACTGTGCGGCCTTGGCTTGTTCTAAAGAACTTTCGTCTATGACGTATGACTGTAAATAGTGCTACAATGTGTGAATAACATTAATGGATTAAAGTGAAAGCTATAAACTAATTGAAATAGTGCTTAAAAACATAAAAAATAAAAATAATTTTGGTATTTTTAAGTGATTAATATTTTTTTTTGTGTTTTAACTAAATGCAAATATAACTTTTTTTAAATTATTCATGCAAGCTTATTTTTATATTCCGTAGCGATAAAACATAAATCACCTAATTATCTTCTTTCCACTCATAAATTATGCGACTTTAGAACATCGCTTCATGATGAATCGTACGTGTCCTGAAAGGGAATAAAATATACCAATATTCATAAAGCATAACAACAAGATAACAATATTGTGACAGCGCAGTAAAAATTAAAAAACAAATCGTGGAAAACTACATTTTTAGTTAACTTGTTAACATACTCGTAAAAAAATATTTTTGTAATTTTAGTTTAAATAAGTCTCTTTCATGAATGTTTTTTATAATTTTTTATAATTTGGATAGTCCTGTGTCTTCGATAAACATTGAGAGTATTAAGGAAGAATTGATTGGTTAAGTTGTTTGCCTGTTTGGTGTCTACGTATCTCTAATGTTGTGTAACTGAGGCCGATTTAGATTACTGTTGCCTATAATTAGTCCCTGTTGTCTTGACGTAAGATTAAATGTCAATCGACTCAACAACAATGTCTAAAGACTGGCCCAACTGATACGGCGATCGAGTATTATTATATTATGTTGTTCACTCACTGATTCGTGCAGAGTTTTCTCCTCATTCTTCGGCCAACGTTTCGGATAGATTCAGCGTCCATCATCCTGATATCTGCCCTGATGATGGACCGGTCGATTCAAGAACGAGGAGAGAGCCCAACACATCCGGCTACTAAAAATACTGATTTTTATGACATGTTTCCTGGGAAGTTAGATAGAGGATAGAACACCAAGCTTTTAGACATGGCACCCACTTATAAACTACTTATAATCGTCATTAATCCAACTTTAATCCACCTCGTGATATTTTAACAATTTAAAATATTAATTTCTATCGTATATTTTTATATTGACTCCACACGGAGGAGGAAAATAATTTCCCCCAGGGCATTTGTCATCTTTGCAGATGATGTGGGGAGGGTCTTTTTAAGGAGAGCAAGAGTGAACACGGGTTTTGAAGAGATCCATGCTGTAGGAGGGAGGAAACTCAGATGCAAGCAAATCGTAGAAAAAATCGGAGAAAAATCTTGTTCTCATGTCAAAAATTTCATTTCAATCGTTTAAAAATATTGGGCGCGCGTTTTAGCCTGTATCCTGAAAGTATTGGAATGACATAAACTTGCAATTGTCCATAACTTCTTTCACCATACAGATTTTTCTTACACCGTTTTATATATTTACTTGACACCGCACAAGTCCAAATTTCCAGAGGCCAAATTAAGACCAAATAAAGTGGAACGAATAATATGGAGATAAACAATTATCATGATATCGGAACGAGCCTTGTTTGATAGTCACTAGAATCCTAAAAACTATGTTAGTAACACAATATACAAAATAGACATTGTATAAAGAAAAAAAGATCATAATGCATAGCTTTTCAAATCTTGACGATAAACTCGGCTAACGCAATTTAAAGCACGGTTTCAATAATTCTGAATGGTGACCCCACACCATCATTACATAGTATAAAATGAAGTCGCTCAAAATGTATATGCACGTTAATCTTTTAAACTACGCAACGGATTTTCATACGATTTTCACCAATAGGTAGAGTGATTGAAGAGGAATGTTTATATGTATAATACATGTTAATTATATTAGAGAAAAGCCGAGAAATTCAAAGAAAACATATTTTTGTGCGATTTAAAACGGCTGGCGGGCCATAGTCAATTTTGAAATCCGTTCAATGGAAGAAATTAGAAAATAGATGTCCTAGAGTAAGCAGGTATTTGATTTTCCCTTTTTTTAATATCCAGTGTTGCATTGCAAGCATTGTATAATTAGTGGCGAGTTAATTAGTTTATATGTATAATACATGCTTATTACAGTAGAGAAAAGCCGATAAATTGAAATATTCAATTCAGGAAGCGGGCAGCGGGCAGCTGTGGATTTTATAAAGATTGGGTAATGACGTTGTGTTTCGTTAGCCACAGCAACGTGTGACCGGGTCTGCTAGTTGCAATATAAGAATATGTTATTCCCCTTTCTGGGCCCATCAGATATAATGCACACCATCAATCAGGCTGATATTTTTAATCTCATTCATGACGCGTATATCGGCCTTGAAAATCCATTACAAAATCACCATATTACAAAATTGGATTTGAATAGACCTAACACTCATGTCTCAGTGATCTCCCTTTTAATGGATTCTGAATATTGACCAGAACGGCCAATGGATTTAGCATTTGGGTTCCAAAAATCCTTAAGGATTGGTTGTACTATGATGCAGAGTTTAGTATAAGATTTTTGTAATGGAAACAATACATACCGGGCAGAAGACCCTTGTTGAACTTGTTAAATAAAAATCAGAAATCGATTTATATAAATATGAAAAAACTCTTCAACGATAGACTCTGGCTTCATATGCATAGACTTTCTAGATCACTTGCTTTCTGCCCGTAAAACAGTTTCTATCAATTGATTTATCCGAGAAAAACAAGCCGATCAGAGTTCCTTTGCTATCAGTTAAAGCAACTATTAAGCAACCCAATAGCATGTAGTTTCCTTACCTACCTTTATATTAAATGCAAGTAAACAATACGTATTATATCTGGTGAACCCACAGCTCTCTTAAGGTGATTTTTCACTGAAACGGAGATATGCAAATTATCAAAATATTTTTTTTATTATTGGTTATTGCATAAACAAAATGGATCGGTGAGAATTATGCGTGGAAAACGTGATTATAAGAATGAGATTGGACTTGAAAAGTTATATATTTTTTAAAATAAACAAAAAACATTATTTTTTATTAGATCTGTTTATTTATGGTTGAACTCTTTATCTATTTTGAAGCGGAAAATATCAAATATAATTTACGTTGTGGATAACAAATCTCTATTGAGTGACAGTAATGTCTTATAAATAGTGTGAACGAGGTGGTAGCTACGCACACGTGGGCTTTGCCTAAATCTTTCACCTCGAATCGTTAACGAGTCTCCGCCAAACATATTTATTGGTTCTATCTAGAAATTGATTCATATTTCTCTCTGAAAACATTATTTGATCATTTTAGAACACTTCAGAGGTTTTTAAGTGTATTATTACGATCAGAAAACGAAAATAATGTTTTAAAGTGCGAAACAAATTAATTTCTAACAGAATGGAAGATCTATACGGTCTCTCGTGTCTAGAATGATCGAAGTGAGTATGAAAAATGAGTTAATTATGCATGTAAAGTAAAGTCATGGTTTTTGAAAGAGAGTACGAAAACAGTGGGCAATATAGTTGTGAATGATGAATTGTAGCAGGTGAATGATTTTGTGTATTAGATGGATAAGTGGTGGATACCACTTACCCGCCTTGGTAAAAGTAACAGATGGTTACTCTTTCTAGGCTCTCGCAAGTCGAAAGGACTCTAATTTTTTTGAAAGAACGAAGCTGCATTTAGTTTAGAACGAATTTAGACCTCCTGTGTATCGGACAGTATGAAAGTTTACGAGATTGGGAAGGCTGATAGAGATATTGAGAGAAGGGTAAATGCAGTACCTTCATTAGGAGGGCTGAATGCGGTTGGCGCTAGCAAAAAACTGTCCAGAGAAGCGAAGCTAGAAATTCACAATGGAGTGCTCTGATGTATAACAGTGAGCCATGGAACTGGCAGAGGAAGTATTACTGAATGCTGTGGAAATGGATCTCTGAGGCGTATGTGTGGTAAAACCATGTATGATCGCGAAAGAGATTTGAAGATACGCAAATAATGCAAGGCTGATGTAAGCGCAATGAGTAAGGTTAAGAAGTGACGCTCAGATGCTTTTGGCGTGTAAAGCATATGAACGAAGAAATGAGTATAAGGAGAACATATGGTAGAAGAAGATGCCCGAGAAAAACATGACACGATCAAGCGAATGAATACTTTAGTCGGGCCATATCAAGAGTCAGAATAATAGACGATTATGTACAAGACGATGCATGTGAATGAGCCAAGACCGGATGATTTGGGTATCCGTCCTCTGCCTACTTCTGCGGAGAAACGGCATGATGGTTAGTTAGTTACTGGATTGCCAACAAGGAAAAAATCAAACACGCATAAATCTCATGTGTACCGGGCCCCCTAGCACGGTCGGTCGATAAGGATTGTATCGATAACTTTAGGTAACATCGTTCCCTTACATGACTGCAGATCGCCAACGAATAAATGACAGTTCACAATGTTCTTAATACATTCTACGTCAATCGTTGTTTGTATGTTAGCGATCTGCAGTTGTTCTAGGAAACGATGAGAATTTACCGAAAGTTATCGATACAATCCTTATCTATCGACCGTGGACGTCAGCTAACTTTATTATAAAATTAGGAATAAATTTACCGCGATTACAAATAAAATAAATATGTTAAAAAGTTGCTAATAAGAAAATATGTTTGCTGCAATCATTAAGATTTGTAATTGAATATCTTCAAGTTAAAAAATATTTTCCTATATTGTTTCCAAAAGGCAATGATTGTTATACTAACGAATGTTTTTTAAATTATTATCAGATATGACTATGAGAGCTATTTTAAGATAAATAAATTAATTTGAATTAAATCGTTACCTACTTTTAAAGTGAAAATAATTTATGAAAAATGAGAAAATGTTGTAATGTTTTTATTACGACTTGATAAACCAAAATGCGAGAGTAACCAATTGTATTTTAAAAGTACCCACTTATAAAAACGGGCGATTTTCATTATTAGGTTTCTAAAAGTGGTTATTTTAATTGGACTCTTAGAAATTGAAGTATTTGTCTGTTTTTGAAAGAATTCGTTGAAAACGTTATTAGCTTTCAAACCGTCTAAATAAAACAATATACTTGAAATAAAACAATAACCTTGCTTGTAACCACGATCTACTTTTTTGTTTGTTTTTAATACCGACCGGTTTCGCTAAACACAAGCATCTTCAGGGTGTAAAATTAAACTGTTTAAGTCAAACCACAAAGTTACTGCTTTCTACAAAAAAAATGATGTACGAATTATATTTTGAATGTTTTTAGCTTTGTAAAATATTAAACAAAACGACACACGCGGTATTTTTTTTTATCTTGGTACGTTCAAAGTGTTGTATATAGTGTAACTTTACACGTTTGTATGCGTGAAAGACACATTTACGATGAGAGTTAGACGATTGAACCGCGCAAGAAAGTATTGCGAGTTCATACACACTGATATAATATAACTGGTATATCAAACTTTAATACCTACCTGACGTTGATACTGAAATCGTCATAATAGGCGAGTTTAACCTTTCCCTTACTGTGCTAAAAAAATACGCGCGCTCCGGTGCTGTGTAATCAATTCACGTGTTGAAATCGTCGATTTTATATCGGAAATATATTAACATTCATAGCTAATCGCTTTTGTTTTTCGTAATTTGTGTTACAAGTGATAATAATTGTAATTTAATTGCTGAAAACATGAAAAAACCATCGTCCTTTGCTCAAAAAACGGGCGAGGAGACCATCTCAAAGGATTGCCCGCAAACGACTGAGGCGCTGGGCGCTGGACTGCTACCCAATACTTATATACAGCTATGTATGTTTAGCTACTACGCGGTAGTAGGTATCGACGGTCGAAACACAACACGGCGGTCTCTGTTTCTCGTGTTCCCGTATAGCAAAGTAGAGCGAGACGTCACATAGCGTGTCATCTCCCCCCGCACACTCTTCGCGTATCAAGGTCCACACTGGCACACGGTTGATTGTATTTGTGGTTTATTCCCGATATTTAACAAAATATCTCTGATTTTGAATTAAATTTTCTAATTATTTAAAATATTATTTTTTAATTCAGTGTGTAAATGTATAACGGTGGAATACCTAAAATCTGAACCCAGAATTCATTATATTTATAGAGATATAAAAGTTATTAGAAGCAATGTGTAGTATTTACGCATTACAGACCAGGAAAGGTTAACTCGACGCCTTTCACTGTCGCACTTATGTTTTGCGCACCTTTCTCTTTCGCTTACAGTAATTGTACAATCATATACCTGCGCGAGAATGGATCGTATCATGTTCAGGTCGGCATAAAAGTTTGGCGTGTACTATAGCTATTGGATTGCATCGAAACATCGTCATATTAAATTCTCAATCACTATTTTCGATTTCTCTTTACGGCCAATCGGTTTACATTATAAATACAGTTTTTTTTTCTTTTTCTTAAATAAATGTAAGCTTCTCTACCGTTTCCATGGAGTAGAAATAATATAAACATAATATCTGATAAATAAACGTTGACGATCGTGTACATAAATTTTAAAAAATAGTTTAAGTCGATTGACTCGCATACAAATAACATAACTTTTAGAAATCAACAGAATGATCCTACCTTACGAGTATCTATCTATACCTACAAATTTCCTGGAATATGTAAACCGACGCTACAATATGCATATGAATAAAAGCGTGCAAAAATATAGAATTTCACATTATAACTGACTGGGAAAGAATAAATGGGGGTAGGCAAGCGACGGTACCATACTCGCACGGGGGTTGATTTCATTTTTCAGTAGGCTTTGGAGGTTCTTGGGGCGGAATAAACTTAATATCCGGCGGCGGGCCCAACTGCCGATTTTCAGCATCGGAGAAATACATTTGCAAGCGAACTCACATTATTTGCAGACCGAATATTTAAGGCAACTTTATTTTTATGGATACTTAGATCTCGTTTTTTGAAAATAAGCAAAAATCACGATAATAAAGTTGTCGATGCTGTCAGTTTCGGTCCGGTGAAATACTAGCAATCAGAATAGAAAAGTTGCTTGAAATGTTTTTAGCCATATTTAGTGATCAAATTGAATAACCAGATATTTACTATAATCTTTCCTTCCCAACTTTCTTCAGCCTCACAACATATCCCAAGTGGGGATGTCATAGTTCCACTAACTCCGGACAGTTGCAATTCTTGTTAATAAAGAAAAATATTTAGCTTTGCTAGCCCTTTTATTTTTTCGCTTTATCTACACGTCGAGTTATGTTGGTGTATAGAAAAAATATATTTTGTATATTAACTAAAGATATTTCCCTACAGCAGCAACACCTAAAATTTACGACATCTAGCTGCTGCCATTTTTCACGCCCCATAGGCCAATATTTTCTTTTGGTTAAGCCATAAATGTCAAGCATATTTACATCGTATATTTCCGATTTTTTTCATCGAATATAAAAGTAAACGGCTATTAAAAGAGTCACTATTTACGATTTGTATATTTCCATATTAAAAGAGGATCCCGTATAAATATTGAACTGCGAATATATTATAAAAATATTTGTTAAATTGTAATGTTTTTAACAACATTATACAAAATGACATTTTATCGTATTTTTACACAAATTTGTTTGGCATACCTACTTACTTACTTCAAAACTTAACCAATCGTGTGGTGAATAAAACTTGTGTTAGTCCTGGTGACCCACAATTTTTCGTTCAAAACATCTAGTTAAAAAACATATTTTTTTATTTTAAATTATAAATGACAACTATTAAAACAAACCAAAGATATTACGCAAAATGAAGATAGTAGTAGTTTCAAAATTGAACTTAAGAGTGCAAAATTCCTTCCATAAAACATAACGGCCGGCCTACTCCAGCGGTAAGGCTCTTGACTTGCACACCGAAGGTCGCGGGATCGAATCCCGGCGTGGCAAATAAATTTTATTTGATTAATTTGTATTATTTCATAATTTATTCATTTAAAATAATATATAGTATATTTGCGGCACGTTCCAGAGTGGAAGATACTCTCAGTATATCTCCCTGGTGTAAGACCACCATTCAGAATTGAAACGTTGCTTGAAATGGCATGAGGCGTGTTTGGTGACCAGATCTGAATAGCCAGGTCCTTCCCCACCTTCCTGTTCCCTATCTCCTTCCCCTCCCCACTACCTTTAGCCATACAACAATTGGGGATGCCATAGTCTCACTGGCTTCAGTTGGGAGCAGTTGGGACTCTTGTGCGGTGTTCATATATAAAAAAAGAACTACATCTATTAACTAAATTAAATCCTTAAAAATATGACATCTTCGTTACTAAAAGTGATGTTTTATTATAATAATTGTTAAACTCTTAAATCACGTGTACCTATACAAAACCCCAATAATTTTGAACAAACTAATATTGACAATATATAGTTAAAGTTAGCTATACGTATATTTGTATTAAATGCTACACATCCTCATTCCACAGCTCCTCCTAAAACAGCCAACGCTCTATAATGTTCATCTTTGACGTATTTGGTATTTACTTCTTGGTGCGGAGTCTTGATTCGCCATCTTGACAATTAAACTGGAAAAATAAATTAAATTAAAATGACGAAAGTGGCATGGGACCCCATATGACTCAAAAGAGATGTGTGTCTTTGTACTTATGTGAGCAAGCTGTCTATCCTCCTGTGAGATATTTTATGATACCAAAGCTGGCCATCACGCAGTTTTTATCTGCTTTAAGGACATTGCGTGATGTGATTTTTCACAAGAACGGCAAAAAATCATCAATTTGTCATTATTACGTAGATTTGTGCCTTCAGAGAAGTTTTTCAAGATATGCAATTTCGTGTGACATTAATCATTATACTCGCAGACGTTAAATTTCCATAAATAAATATAGTTTTTTAAACACGACTGGATAGCGGCCGAGTAGTTCAAGGCATCAGGTTCCAACCTAAGCGTCGTGGGTCGTGGGTTCAATCATCTGCTAGCTCAGTCCGGAACATGGAACATTTATCGCAATGATGCTAATATGAGGATATTGAAAGGATATTAATAAAGACAATGCCTACATTAAAACATATTTTCAATTTAATATAATATAGCTAGGTTTTTATACCAAATCGGATCAGCGAAAACTACCAGCGTTCTAAAAAAGTTAAGTGTGAAATGTGTAATATTAAAAAGGCTTATTTTTATTCCAAAGGCTTACAGCAAAAAACGTCCAAAGCCTCCCGAAGGAGTATTGATTTGAACGAGGTCGTTACAAAGCTTAAATTGATAATGAACGAATCAATATTGATTTGGAATTCCAGACTCATCGCCCCTACAATCATTTCATATAAAGCAAAAAGTCTATCAAACGAAAACTGAACCGAAAACCGAATAGAAAAATGAACAGAAAAACGAGCAGAATTTAATTTGGCCGTTTGTGTTCGGGGGCAATTCAGACTTAAAAAACAGAACGATTTTGCGGTTGTAAAAATAAAAACGGTCTTCGTTTAAAAGCGGGTCGCGTATTTTAATAAAACTTTTGTTTTGCCATCAAAACATAAGATAAGAACTTATCGTCTTCCCCGTAAATAAATAAAAGCATGCACCTAAACTGGTTTATGAAATTTGTTCAAATAGACATATAAAAAGGTTTGTATTTATCCCAGTACCAAAATAATTAAGTTTTAGTTCTCTATTGGAATACACTCATAATAAATGAAGTTGTGTATATGAGATTACGCGCCAGTGAGCGTTTAATAGTCTAGACATTTTGTGTGTACCTATATCTAATCTGAATATAAGTCGAGCTGACTATTCGTATGGAGGAATTGTGCCAAATAACTTGGCACATTATACAAAGACGTATGGATCATCTTCGCGTTATTTTGAACTTGTGTGTAATATATTATTTACATCTTTGATTAACTAGACTGACAATTATTATAACGATTCC